>JAMJFZ010003817.1:0-83513 GCA_026225945.1 Cricetomys ansorgei | reverse complement strand
AAGACAAAGCTATTTCCTACACATCCCTTTGATTTTCTCACACATAGCGTATTATTCTGGCAGAACCCTCTAGAAGCAGAGATTGAACAAAAATTCTACAAGCTCAGACTGGGGCAGCCCTCCTTTTTACTAGATTCCAGTGGTAGTTCTAGGCTATGTTAAGAATCCTGTATGAAGTGGTTCTAGCTTATAGCTATGTGAATACTGAACATCTTATAACCACATTTTTCCAGAAGTCCAGCCAGTTGTGTTTCTGAATCAGCCAAGAATTAATAAATCCAGTCATTCTTTCAGCTTCTCCTCATGATAGGAGATGTCATGAGATCTTTCATTAACATTGACTCAGGAAATAGGCACTGAGCTCCTTCCTTCCTTCTTACCTTCCTTCCTTCCTTCCTTCCTTCCTTCCTTCCTTCCTTCCTTCCTTCCTTCCTTCCTTCCTTCCCCCTCTCTTCCCTCTCTTACCTCCTCCTCTGCCTTCTTTAAAAGTCTTGCTCTGTAGCCCAGATTAGTCTCAAACTTTTGGCAATTCTCCTGACTCAGCCTTTCAAGTACTGGGCTTGCAGATATGTTCCACCATGCCCAGCTTCTGCCTGTTTTCTTGTAACTCTAGCATACCCTGAAGCTCAGGGATTTCATATGCTGGTTGAAGGAACATATTGGATCTTTCCACAACTGACCAATCACTTAAGTCCAACAGCCACTTATGGTGTAACTTATATATCAGCTCCCATATAGTACTTGCTTAAAAAAAAGCACATTCTTAAGCGTTCTGGAGAGATGGCTCAGCAGTTAAGAGCACTGACTACTCTTCCAGAGGACCTGGGTTCAAATCCCAACACCCACATGGTTGCTCACAACTGTCTTTAACTCCACCCTCACACCAATGCACACAAAATAAAAATGAAAAAAGAAAGAAAAGCACATACTAGCCAGGCTGTGGTGGACATGCCTTTAATCCCAGCACTTGGGAGGCAGAGGCAGGTGGATCTCTGTGAGTTGGAGGCCAGCTTGGTATAAAGAGTGAGTTCCAGGACAGCCATGACTACACAGAGAAACCCTGTCTTGAAAAACCAAAATACGTAAATAAATAAATAAATAAAAAGCAATTCTGAATGAGCTTAATGATGAGCATGTGTGCTTGTGGTATACTTAGAGATGTACTGGTTTTATTGGTGCATGTTAACCCGTGAACAAACATCCGTATTGCTTGTGCCCTTAGGTGACATGCCTCATCTCCATCCCCAACAATATCTTATTTTTTGCCTGTTGCCCAGGCTGGCCTCAAACTCATTATGTAGCCAAGAACAACCTTAAACTCCTGATCCTTGGGCCTTTGTCTCTAAGTGCTGAGATTACAGGCTTGTTTCAACCATGCCCAACAACAGCTTGGTTTTTACCCTTGTAAAAGACAGTAAGTTCCTACCTGGTAGAAGGAGAGAACCAATCTTAGTAGGTTGTCTTCTGACCTCCATGTATGCCCCCCACCATATAAATCGCATATTAAACAACAATGACGTAAAAAAAGACTGGCATCTATATAGAAAGAGTTCTGGACAAAGATTTTGAACTTCGTATGCATTGATGCCCTTAGTGATGTGTGATGTAGGTCTGGAAAACTGCACAACTTCAGACAAAATAAACTGATTTCTTTACTAAGAGAGGGTTAGGGAAAAACAGGAAGTGGTGGTGCATGGTGTGTGGTAATCACAGCACTGGGAAGGCTGAGTGAAGAGGGACCGCTGAACATTCGTGGTGGATCTGAACCACACAGCAAGACCTTTCTCAAAAACCCCAAAACAACAACAACACACACACACACACACACTACAGAGAAACAAACATCCAAAAATATTCTGTTATTCATCAGAACAAACGTTTACTAGGCTGTTCTATAGTAGCCGCTATACGAAAGCAAATATCAAGCCTCCTCGGTTTTATAGCAAATCCGAGGTTGTGACACCCTGTTTCCAAAAAAAAACAAAAAAGAGCAAAATACACACAAAATAAAAGTAAACAACAAAAAGTCATAACGAGTCTCATTACACAATTAATATATGCTGATAAAATTTAAAGTGATATTAAATTAAATTTAAAAGCCAGTTCTCTACCCTAGACAGGTTTCAAGTACTCAATAGCTGCGAGTGTCTGGTGGCTACCATCTTAGATGACACACATATAGAACCATGTCTGTTTTTACCCAGAAAATTCCATATGGCAGCTCTGTTCTGGATCACTCTTTTGCAAATAAGGAGACTGAGGCCCAGGGAAGAAACATGATCACTGTATGTTTGTTACAGGCAGATATGGGTCTAGATCAAGGTATCCTATTTCTTGGTATATTTCTCTATTTTCTACTTCCTGAAACACTAGGATATCCCAGCTCAAGGACCCTAACCGGTGCTAGCATGTTAGTCTGGACCAGGCAGGAGTGGTGGGGATGGAGGAGGAGGGATGGGGGTGGGGGCAAGGCTGTTTCAGAGCGATGTTTGAGACTTAACAGGGCTTCAGATGCTGCACATTCCTGATCGGGTCAGGCTTGCCCCGCGGCTCTCAGGATTAGCTCTTCTGAACAGCCCCACCTCTCCTTTCTGGAGTTGCCAGCTTCCTGCCCAGCCCAGGGGGCGCTTATATTCAAGAGGCTCCCTCACTGCTTTGGGTGAGACTAAAACACGGAGAAAATCCCTGGCTAGGGAAGTATTTCTGGTCACAGTGGGATTTGAAGGTAGGCAGGAATTGACCCGATGAATCTTTCAGAGGTCTCCAAGTCCAGCACCCAGGGTATCTGGGAAACAGGGCTTCTGCCAGCCCAGTGGCGAATTGTATTTGGCGGGAATTGGATTTGCCTTCACTTGGTGTGTGTGTGTGTGTGTACGCGCGTGTGTGTTGGGGGCATGATGGAAAAGAGCTGGGAGAGGGGCAACCGGAATAGGGTAGCAATAGGGAACAGGAGACGAGAGGCCAGGGGAGGGGGCGCCCGGGAGCGCCCTGACCTCGAGGGCTGTCGAGAGGCGGAGAGGATGGGGGTTGGGGGAGAAGAGGGAGCCTGGCAGCCAATGGGAGGGAGGATCTCGTTTCAAAAGGGTTAACCCACAGCCAATGAGAGCCTGGGGGAGCGGATCCTGCTCACTCCATTCAAGAATCCCAAGTATTCAAGATGGACGGCAGGGAGTGTGGAAGGAGAAAGGGGGCGAGCGGGGGAAAGAGCCAGATCTGTAGAGGAGCAGAGCGCCGCGGCCAGCAATCCCGGAGCCTCGGTCCGGCCGGCGGGTGGAGGGGCGGCCGCCGGGGACTAGAGCCCGGCGGGGTACGAGAGAGGCTGGCGGGGTACGAGAGGGCGTGAGAGGGAGAGCGAGGCCAGGAAGGGGAGCCAAAAGGGAGGGAAGGGCAGAGAAAGAGCCCGGGAAGAAGGAGGTGGCGGGCAGAGGAACCTAAGAAGAGCGATGTGTAGGTATTGGGAGCTCGGCGCTTTTTGTTTTTCTCTCGGTGAGGGGAGGGGGTGCACCTTTTTCTCTCCTGCTTTTCTCTTCTTCCTCATTCTCCACTCGTGGGCATCATCTCTTATTTTTCCTTTCGAAACACTATCTGGGGAGCACCAGGCTTGTCTTTCTGAGGTGGCCTCACTGTCATTTTCCAATGGGGGGGCGTGGTGGGAAAGGGTGGGGGCTCTGAGGCTGAGCCATCTGCCAGTCCCTGGGCTTCGGAGGTTCAGGGATGCAGGGGACTTGGCGGGTGTGTTCCGAGAACACCTAGAGCATTGCTGGGAATTTGTCACCTCCAGAACTTGTGAGGTGAGCCCCACTTGATGTAGGGCTGTGAGGCTGGCTTTAGCAAGTAGCGGTGGGGTGTGTGGACGTGGAGAGGGGTGCCCCCGCCCTCCAGTTGGGGTGAGTGTCGACTGAGGGGTGAGTTGTATAGCAAGTATGGCTGAGAGTTTGTGCATGTGCGTGCAAGCGCGTGTGGTCCAGCCTCGAGGTGTGGCGGGGGCATAGTTGGGTATCGAGGGAAAGCGCCCCTCACCCAATACTTCCAGCTGCCCTTCTCATCCCATTCACAGAACAGGGCTTTTAGGACCCTCCTGGTCTCCTCCTCCCGTCGCCATGGTTGCAGGGGGGTTGCAGGAGGAGACAGTTGGAGCCAGTCCCTTGCCCCTGCTGCTCCAGCTAACCCCCCACCTGCCCTTTCTCTCCTTTCCACAGGCTGGGCCCCGTCCCTGCTGCTCTGGCGGGCAGGGGCCGGAAGATGGTGGCCAATGAGGAGGGGGAGTGGAGAGAACTTGAGCCAGGGCCTCCCCTCCCCCATTTCCTCTGTTTCTACACCCGCTTCTGGAAGGAGCTGGGGGATGGTTCCTAGGCCCAAGGTGGGGGAGGGGTCCTGCTGGCTGTTGAATTGCTGGTCTCCCCTCTCAGGAATGAGTTGGGCTTGAGAGCTCTAAGGGACTCTGTCCCAGCTGCCCCTTCCTAAGGAAAGATTTTGGACTCTTTGGCTACTGTGAAGCTTACTGGGTAGTCTTGTCTTTGTCCCTCTGCCCCATGTTGGCCTGGTCCAGTTCCCAAATGGCTTGCCCAACTTCAGGAACAGAGAGGCCTGGTGACTGACCCAAGCAGGGCCTTGGTTTCCGACCATTAGAACTGTGCAAACTGTGGGGCAGGGCTCCGTGTTTGCAGATCACCAGAACAAACTGCCTGGGAAGGCGGGAAAGAACCTCTCCTTCCTGAGTGGGTAGGAACAGGCTAGAGGGGGAAGCCCAGAGGAAGAACTCCCAAATGGAATTAAGCCCTCCATTTTTCCTGCCTTTTGCAGTGGAGAGTTGGGGGTCTCCCCGAGGCTGCTCCATGGTCTGAATGGGATCTTCACTGAGAGGAGTAGCCTCTTAGCCTCTGTCCCTTTGATCAGAGCTATAGCTGGCTTCTGGTTAGCAGCTCTAGCTAGTGTGTTGCTCAGGAGCTCTGCATGGGTCGGAGCCTTTGGGTGCACCTGGTTTGAGTTTTCATTAGTCTCCATTGTCCTGGGATTCAGGATGATGGGTTGGGGGCATGAAGATGAGTGTGAAGACTTCACACTAAACTCGGGGCTGGACAGGAAACTTGACTTCTAGTCCCACTGTCAATGAAAGCTTATCCTCAATTTAATTCAAGAGCTAACTCACTGATTATCTTGCTTAATGCCTCATCCAGAGATTACTTTGAAGACCTAAGAAAGGAAGCAGAGTGGGGCCTCAGTTGCTTGCACCTCCAGATCTGGGAACTTCTCCCTTTTGCCTAAACACCTGTAACTACATTCCATTACTCTGGTCCTGGAGCACCACCACCTGAGATCACCTTAAGACTGCCAAGGCTTCTTTTTCAAAAATTAAGATGGTAGCTTTAGCTGGGTGTTGGTGGTGCACGCCTTTAATCCCAGCACTTGAGAGGCAGAGACAGGCAGATTGCTGTGAGTTCGAGGCCAGCCTAGGGTCAACAGAGTTACCACAGAGAAACCCTGTCTCAAAAAAAGAAAAAAAAAAGGAAAAGAAAGCCAAAGAAGAAGAAGAAAATAGCTTTAGATTGAAGACGAATAGAAAGTTCTGTGCTTCTGGGTGGCAAGCTTCTTTTGGAAAGGTTGCAGGCAGAAATGCAACCTCATGTTATCACCTGTACTTTTATTTCCTTTGAAGAGTGTCAAATGCTTGGAAACCCTCAGGCTGCCTCATTGGGTCCTGCACCACCATCCCTCAAGGAAAAAGGGATCTTTGCTAGGAAGGAAATGAGGAAGAGAGGAAAGCTATGAGCTGAGGGGGCCAGGGACTGGGAGAAAGGGTGAAGAGGTGGGGCCGGCATGCCTTTGCTGCTGGCCGGAGCTCTTTTCACATTGTGCTACTGTCTTCTCCTATAACGAGCAGTGCAATGTTAAAAGGGCATCGGCCTTGTAGTACTGCACGATGCCGGCCCCTCAGCGTCACTGTTTTCCTCCCATCTGGGTACCAGTCAGCTACCCTGGTGGGAATCTGGATTTATGGAGCCACTGACATGTGCAGTTCATAGACAAGGCATTACATACATCATCATGGGCAGGTAGCTTTCCCATTAGTTAGAGGAAAAAACAGGACTAGAAAAGTTTAAGCTGTCTGGCTAAGGCTGTAGAGCTCTTAAGTCAGAATTCTGTCCTAAGCCAATCAGAAAGGGAGAGATTTGAACTGAGGGGTGAAAGGTTTTGATGCCACCTGCTGGTTATGTGAGGCTATCATCTGAAATCTTGAGCTTTTAAGGGTAAACCTGGGGGCAGCTCCTTAAATCAAAGTCTTGAGTTTTCAGGTGAAGCTTGAGATGGACAGTTTGTGAGGTGCACAGGAAAGGAAAGAGACTAACAGAAGAGGACAGTTGCCCCAGGCAAAAAGGGCCCTAGTATCATGTCTCTCCTCGCTTAAGTGCAGGGTGGGAAGGAGGGCTCTTCATCTTTTCAGCATGATCTCTCCTGATCTTATCACTTGACAGTGAGAGTTCTTGAGGGCAGACCCACCTGGACACTTGAGATTTAGACTTATGATCTTAAAAGATTAATCTCTTTAAGTCAGACCCAGAGTCTTCTCATGTATCATAACCATGCCCATTTACTTTTCTGTCTTTCATAGGGCCCTTCTCCTTGAGCAGACTGCTGAGCTTGCTCTGGTGTAGAAAGTGGGGCCAAGATATGGAATTGAGTCTCTCCTACAGCTTAAGGAAAGAAGATACTGGTATCAGTGCAACTGAACAATGGGTCAGAAGTTCCTTCTTTGGCCCCAGCATTCAGATGTTTCTAGCTTGTATTTGCCCTTTTGTGTCTGCCAGTTCTTTGCCCTGCCCAGGGTCTCAACATTCTGATGTTTACAGCATTTGAAATAGTACAGATAACTCTAAATCTATTGCTTCGATCTATTAAAGTTATCTGAGCCTCCCTGGGCATAGTGGGGCATACCTTTAAGCCTAGCACTCAGGAGGCAGGTAAAACTGAGACTAGCATGGTCTATATAGGAAGTTCCCAGCAAGCCAGAGCTGCGTGGTGAGACCATACTCCTCACCCCCTCACCCCCAAAAAACAAGGCTCTATGTATGTCAGAAAGAAAACACAGGTAATATGGGGATAGAGATTATTTGATAGAGTGCTTGCATAGCATGCAAGAAACTATAAAAACTAGATCTGAAATACCACATAAAGCCAGGTAAGGCAGAACATGCTTGTAATACCAGGACTTTGAAGGTAGAGGCAGGAAGATTAGAAGTTCAAAGTGACATAGTAAGAAGGCCAGCCTATAAGATGTTTTGGAATGATAGTTTATCCATGCTTCCCCAGTGTTCTAGAAATGAAATCAAGATCTTTTCCCATCCTCTTGCACTTCTAACCACAGAAAAACACAATTTTCTCAGATTAGCCAAGCTTGTGCCACAGCACACACTTCTGCCTGAACTTAATCTCCCTAGTCTTGCCTTTTGCCTGCCCATCCATCACGGTCTCTTCTGTGAAGCCATCCCTGACTCCTCAAATCTAGGCTAAACTCCTAGATTTAAATTGGGATTAATTAAATTTAATTAACTAATTAAATTTAAATTGAGATTATTTATCTGGCCACTAGACTGAAAGCTCCAAGAAGTCAGGCCACAGCTGGCTTGCTCACCCTAAATCACTGGAGTTCAACAATGCCTAGCAAGTAATGTGTACCTATAAGCATTTGCAATGCCTGTGAGTTGATCTAGAAATAAGAATATAACTGACAACAGACGATTTTATCATACATATTAGGGGCTGAGCCCCTCCAAATAGAAATTTCACATCAGCGCACCCACATAGGTGCCTTACATCACACTTTTGTGTTGATGCTATAGATTTGAGTTACATCCCACTTTAAATCAACTTCCAGCAGCATCTCAGCCTATAGATGTAGCCATAGGAGCTACATTTTGATTGTAGCCTCAAGGGTATACATAAGTTGATTAAAAAATTTTAGCAGTCCCCCCCCACCCCAAGAAAAAAAAACAAGGAGACACAAGAAAACTGCAATAAGGTGCTAGCTGCTCATTCTGAATCACTTAAAAAGCCTCACTGGAGGAAGTCTATAGGACTGAGAATATTAAATGCCCCCCCACCCAGACAAGCTCATCAAAACCTATGCCCCTTGGTTCGCCGGGATGCTTACCGCTTGTGAAACAGGTGGAGGATCTTGCCACAGACAAAGCAACTGCTGCCTCCTACTGGTTTAAAGGGGAAGTTGAGGGAGTTTGCTGGCGTACATGCTAGGGACAGTACTAGGTCCCAAACCTAAAGAAGGAAAGGCAGGACAGCACTTCACAGTTGCTTTTCCCCTTTTTATTAAAAATAGACCCAAACACTTTATGTATCATACAAAAGTTTCATTCGCTGGTGGCAGTCACAGGAAAGACTGGTCCTGCAGCACTGATGGAGCCACCTCCTCCAGGGGACTGGGTCCCAGGGAGCAGTGACTGAGCCTTGGGGAATGCCCATGAAGACTGCTCTCTCTGGCAACAGCCAGCTGGGGGTGGGGGCTGTTCTTGAAGCAGCCTTCCCCACCCCATCCAATGGCAAAGATTAGATACTTAAAAGTGCCTCTTTAGTGCCAAGGTAAACAGTGGAGTGAAATGGAAATCCCTGTAACTTATTTCCCAGGGTCTAGAGTTTGTGTTTTTTCTTCCATTGGCCCCATCCCTAGTCCTTTTTTTTTTTTTTTTTACCAAGAATGGAGGTGAATAAACTACCCTCAAACTCTGGGGCCCTGATGCCTGAGACCAAAATTTCACTCCAACCTAAGTTCTTTGCTATTCTGTGGTCTAGTCCCACCACCAATGTTTGTCCTGCTCATTTTAAAAAAAAAAAAAAAAAAAGCTGACCAAAATTTGGTAACTCATAGCCCTGTCTGCCTGAGTTCACACCCTGCCATCACTTTGTTTTTTGGTGCCACAATTCATTTCCTACCCCCAGTTCTGTATTTCCCTGACTGCTACCCACTCCTGAGCCTTAACCACCCCTGGGGTATCCCAGGCTCCTGTTCCAAAGGGACCTGGTACTGCTGTGGTAGGGTAAGGGAGGCGGTGGTCAGTTGGAGCCAGGTTTCCCCAGGGGTAGGCAGTGCTCATGCTGGTGCGGGACTGCTCAGCAGGGCCAGGGAACTGGTATGAGGAGGATGGGGCATGCGGAGGAGGGTCACAGCCTGCTGAACCCCTCAGTCCCAGCCGTTGTCTTTCACCATGTGTGACATCTCAATGATGTACTTCCCTTCTTTGTATTTCTGGCTGGTCTCAAAAGCTTGTTCCTGGTGGGGAGTAAAGTAGTGATCAAGGGAAAAAGAGTTTCCCCTCCAGGCTCTACTACCCCCACCTAGGCCAACCCAGTTTTAAGCTCCTTCTGTGAACCATGCAAAGGCCTGGTGTGTGGACACTGGGTTTGGAGTGTCATGGGGGTTATCTAGGAAATGGCCCTCTTCAAATACTTACGTATTTCCAGCCCAGTGTGGTCTTGCAGCTTTCACAGAAAATATCAGCTACCGAGTGGAGTCCTGTGAGCAGGAGGCGCTGTTCAGCTGGCCCACAACCCACGTTGACCCTGTCTCAGAAAATAAGGACCCAGCACACAGTAGAGTTGCTCTGTCAGTCCAGCCCCCAACCAACCCAAAAAGATTTCTACCTGGGGGAAACTAGAAGCCTCTGCCTTCAGCAGTCCACCCCTATAGGATTAGTGCTTGGGCCTTCTTTCACCCCACAAAACTAAGGTAAAATCAGAGGTGCCAGATCCTTTTGAAGGCTTACCCCCATTTTTCAAAGAGGAAAGCCATTGGAACCACAAGCACAACACACGCACAAGCACACAAAGAAAGAGGTAGACTCACACGGAGTTAAACAGGTAGGCCCGGCCATGGCTCCCTTGGAAGGACTGTGGAAACAGGACAGACAGTGACCACTGGGTATTCCTCAGCTCCACTGCCTAAATCCCAGCTGGAGTGGCGGGAGATCTCGGATGCTCCCATTGCCTCGCCTGTAGGCAAGCCTGGAGTGAAACACTGAGGGAGTGGCAAGCCCTGACTTCAGCTTTACCTTGGAAATAAGCTCATCGTGTTTGGCCAAATGTGCTCGACAGTGGACACAACTGTAAGTGCGGTGGCAGCGGGGCAGGTAGCTGCGGAAAGTCTTGGTGGGTAGACAGGCAGGGGCCGGACCAGGGTCACAGCTGGGCATGACGGGCTGGAGGACGATGCCCTGGCGGGCTGGAGGGGCTGGTGCGGTGCAGCCCCCACAGAGACGGTCGCAGGTAAAGCAGCGGAGCAGGTTGGCTAGAGCCGTGTTTCAGGACAGTAGAAGTGTGGGGGGGCTGCCCGGCCAGGGCCCCCCCAGACGAGAACCAGATAGAAATGGAAGTCACCTGGCAAGAGAAGAAGGTGCATTAGGGGAGATGTGATTTCCTAAGGAGCATCTCCTGAATGGCTTGAGAAGATGGGACTCACCTGTACCCTAGCCTTTCCCATCAACCACCAGCCCTCAGCCTCCCATTGCACATCTGTCCCCTGGAGTCCCATTCTGTTCTGGCAGGAGTTCCAGGCGTCTTGTGCCATGGCCAGGAGTTGATACCTCTCTCTCTCCAGAGGCAGTAGCAGCCTCCAGCATTTTCCACTGAGAGCAGCCTGCTGGCACAGACACTGCTGTGGGAACAACATCACTTTCGGAGGCCCCTGGCGTGTCCAGTTCTGTGAGGAACTGCACCCGAGCATGAGCTCAGAACCTTTTAAAAAGGCAGGTCTTCCTAAAGGGTTGGTTTTGTTTTGTTTGCTTGTTTTCTTTCTCAGGGCCTCCATTTGTAATGTAATTGGCCCACATTTTGGGAAGGAAGAAAGGAAGAGCAGGCAGATGGTACCGGTTCTACCCTCTCCTGGGTTGAGTCCTGCACCCTGGAACTCCACAGAACTTGGTAGCTTCTTCAGTATCTCACACCTTACATGTGACTTTCCTCAATCCTGCATCTTGGGCTCCATAGCCCAGGCTAGAGTGAGCAGTTATCTTCCTTGCCTCTGGTTCTCTGATCTCATCACTACTTACTATTGACTTAGCTCTGAGTCAAAGACAGGCACCTAGCTCTAGGAGAAAAATTATCTTTCCTCTAGCAAGTCTGATGGTGGAAAAACGGGTAGCACATCAGAAGCCAGACTCCTGGGATGCTGCAGGGCTGTGTGGTATAGTTTTAAAGCAAGGTTAAGAGGAAACAAGAGAGTAAGGGGACTTCCTATGTTTAAAAGCTGGGTTTTGGGGCACAAGGCAGAAAATGTTTCTCCTGGGAGCTAGGGCCAACACCAGTGACAGGGCAGCGCAAATGAAATAATTTCAGGGTTCTGATTAAGAATCTTGAGACGCTGGTATCTGCTCGCACTCCAGTCCCAGTGTGACTGAGGGCACTGCAGGCTGAGGATAAGGAGGGAGGTGTCTTCTGTTAGCTCTGATAAGCAGGTGAGGTGCCACCGCCTCTCTAATGGGGTATCCTGCAGCTGTGGGTTGGGTAGTTTGTCTCCTTCAGAGGTGCCTGCTAAGTGCTCTAGTAACGCTAGACCACCAAGCAGAGGAGGCAGTATGGCCCTGGTTGCCAGGACAAACAGGCTGCTCTGTCCTCTCCAAGGGCTGCCATGCAGTCTTTCCACAAATCCTCCTGAGTGAGACCATCTTCAGTTTCTGGTCCTCTACCCTTGGCTGAGTCCTAGGAAGACACCTTGGGCTGAATTCAGGGTGACATTGTGTTCTGGCCCTTCTTGCTACAGTTCAGCATCTTCTTCCTTGATCTGCTTCAACGTTGCCTTCAAGTTCCCTCAAGATGCCACCTTGAAACACCTACTTCAACGGACTAGGAGGTGCCAGGTTTGCCCCCTCCCGTTATCTTCAGCTCCTTCCCCAGCCCTGTCCTTCCCGTCACTGTCACGCCTCCCTCCCTGTCCCCTGCTTCTCTGTCCAGCAGAGGAGAAGCTGCAAAGAAGGCCAAATAACAATAATCATAATCATAAAAAGAGTTGGATCCCATCTCTGCCATCTCTGATCATGGGGTGAAGCAAATGAGGCAAATGACTGGGGGCAGAAAAACAAAAACAAAGGTGAGCGCTGGGAAGAGGACGATTCCCTGATGTTGAGATGGGGCTGGACTGTGGGAAATGGGGGAGCAGAAGGGCTTGCAAACGAGAAGATTGGCAACTGACAGCAGAAGTGATGAAGCGGAGACTGGTGGAACCAGGTGTGAATCCAGTGCCTCTCTGGGAATAAAAAAGGGGAGGGGGACTTGTGCTCACACTGGATGGATTCAATTGCTTTGAGGTTTTGCCTCCCCCTGGGCCAGCATTTTCAGTATGGTATGGTCCGAATAATTAGCAGCGCAGCCAGCTCCCAGGGCGGGCTTTGGGGGTCTGCACCAGCAGTAAAAACAATAAACAGTGATGTCTGATGCTGCAGCCAAAGTTGCCGGGAAATAAGTGCAAGAGAATCCTCAGAGCTTGGGGAAGGATGGAGGAGCCGAGAGAGAGAGGAGCGGAGGCAGCAGGGAGGGGGAAGGGAGGACAAAGGGTGGATGAATAATGCTTTTGCAAAGGGGAGAAAGCAACACGCAGCAGGAAGAGGAAATTTGCAAAGGGGAAAAATTGATTTGGAGAAGGGCTGCCCCCTCACCTTGAGGTCTGCTCCAGAGATCTCCGTCTATCTCTCTCAATCTCTCAATCTCTCTGCTCACTCTTCTCTCTTCTCTTTCGGCTCCTTCAATTGAGAAGGGGATGGGATTGGGGGAAGGGTAGTTGGGGGGCTGAGGACTAGGACTGCAGGCTGACAGCTGCTGGGGGCCAGAGGTTGCCTCTTGTTCTGTACCTCGGTCTGTGGGTAAATGTGGCTGTGTGTTGTGGAACTGCATCATAACACTGTGAGTCATCCAGCCCCCCACCCCCCTCACCTCCCACGTCAGAGCAGGGCTGGGAGACACAGGAGGCGGGTTGGGAGGGAGGGAGGGGGCAGGCATCAAGGGACCGGGCTAGAGCAGTGATGTTAGGAAGTGGAGGCAGAGGGATGGCTTAGGAGTGTCAAGATTCTGGTGGTAGGCAAGAGAAGAGATAGGTTGTTAAGGAACAAGGCTGTGTGACCAAGGAGACAGAACCTGAGGGAAGGGCAGGGCTGGAGTGAGGATGGCAGGATTGGAGAAAGGAGAAGCAAGGCTGGTGAAGTGAGAGATGGATAGAGAGAGCCAGGAAGCACACACACACACACACACTCAACATGATACATTTTTCCATTTCAACTCTGACATCAGCTCTGATGCAGGGTAAAGAAGGATATACTAATTGTCACGGATGACAAACTGGGCTCTCAAACTTGTACAGTAATGAGCAGTTGGAAGCTTTAACATTTCGGTTTAATGCCCCCAAAAAAGCCATAGGTCAAATATGACATCTTGCACCCGGAACCTCTTATCAACCTCTTCCAAATTGTTTGTGCCTTGAATGGAGACACCTATGTTACATGAGGTTCTTGACTGGGCTGTAAACATTTGGAGCCCTCAGGGAAACGTCTCTGTGCATCCCAAGACGGCAGAGTCTAGTTTAAAACCCTGTATACAGAAAAGACTTACAAAATAGTAGTCTACTTGTATCAAACAAGGACCAAGTATCTGGCTTTGATCTCAGAGATACCTGAGTTGAAATCTTAGCCCTGCCAATTATTCACCAGGAATTACAGGCAAGTGACTAATCCATCTGCACCACAGAGTTCCTCTTCTGCCGTAGCTAATAATATTTACCTCATGGAGAAGTGAGTGAGTGAGGTAGCATGTAAATTTCCAAAGAAGTGCCTAACACACAAAGGCACTAAGTAAAGAGTAATGTTATTTTCTTTTTTCTCTCTCTTTTAGCTAACTTTTAAAGTTAGCATTTTAATTGAGTTTTGTTCTGAGTTAGTGTTATTTCAGAAAAGCATTCTCTACATGGGGCCATGAGGCAGGCAGGACTGCAAATTCCAAGCCAGCCTGTGCTTCATAGTAAGATCAGGAATAAATAAGAAACCTCAAACCAATACAAACAAAACCCACATTCTCAGTCTATGACCCCTAAGCCCAGAGAGAATTACTATCAAATTTTTGATTTGAGACATAATGCCAAAATTTTGTCTTATGGAGGGATTATATTTTCCCTTGCTATTTTTTTTTTTTAAATCAGGTTAAAATTTATCTGACCTAGAACACTTCCCATAGAGTGCAGTGCTGTGTCTGTCACTAAAATATGTGGGCCCAGAACATGTCCCCACCACCCACAAGACAAAACTCCACCCCCTTTTTTCTTAATCAGAGGCTAACATTTAGAAAATGAGAACTGTAAAACATAAGGACTTCTAAAAAGTAGTTTTCCATCTATTTCTCTTCTCGCATGAGAGGGATGACGGTTAAAGCAGGGAAAATGGGTGATGGGAGATACTGCTAGAAGAAAAGGAAATCCTGAATATTCAATCAGGAACAAGTCTGGGGTTTAGGTAAATTCTGAAAACATAGTGTGTTTATCATGAGGGTTAGTACTAGAGGTCAGAAAATGAGAAGTGCTGACTAAAGGAAGAAAAGGAATCTGGCATGGTAGTTACAAACAGTCAAGCTGAAGTGAGAGTATTCCTCTGAGTAAGAGGCCAGCCTGAGTTACAGAGTAAGTTTCAGGACAGTCTGGGCTAGACCCTGTCTCAAAATTGACAAGCTGGCCATGATGGTGCCTACCTGTAATCCTAGCGTTCTAGAGGTAGAGATGGGAGGGTTAGGAGTTCAAGGCTCTTTAAAAAACAAAAAGCAGAAAGGTGGGGAGGGGAGGAGGAATAATGTCTGGGACAGATTAAAAAGGAAATATAGGAGCTACGGAGATAGCTCAGTAGGTAAATACCCTTGCTACACAAGCCTGACTGAAAACCTAAGTTCAATCTCCAGACAGAATCTGTGTAAAGGTGGAATGACAGAGTCAACTTTGAAAAGTTGTCTTCTGGCCTCTCCATGCACACTGTGGCACATTGCCACCACCCACATCATCACACACACAACATGAAAAATCAAAGGTAAAAGGAAATGTAAAAGGAGGATGAATTTAAGGAATCAGTCTTGAGAAAAAAGGAAAGGTCCTTAGCAAGTAATGTTGGAAGCAAAAAGGAAATTCATAAATTTAAATCAACAAAGGAACAAAATGATCAAGGATTTAGCTGGAGAGGAAAAGAGTAAGATACGTGACAGAATGATTTGGAGGTGGGGTAGAGATGGGAGGAGTGCCTAGTGAGACGTGAGACTGGAAATGAGACGAGAGTGTGGGCAAGCACAGATGCTTTATTTAAATGCTCTGTCCTTTTTCTGTATCCTAGAAGCAAAGTGGAGAGCTATCCAAAAGGGAGGAGAGGGCTCTTCCTAAATTCAGCTTGAGATGGTTACACAATATTCAAACAAAAATGATCTTCAAGTAACTAGAAGATATTGCCTTAAGGAAGAGTGTGGAAGCGAAGAGCCAGACTTGGGAGCATGAGTTCTGAAGAAAGGATGAGCTCCTTCAGGAAGGCTAGAAGTTTGCTAGTGGAAGTCTAGAGCTAAAATTGTGAAGAATGTAGGATCAGCCTATACCTAACAGTTCACTGAAAAGCTAAGGTCTGGTGGAGCAGTGGTGGCACGTGCCTTTAATCCCAGCACTCGGGAGGCAGAGGCAGGTGGATCTCTGTGTGTTCTGGGGCCAGCCTGGTCTACAGAGTGAGTACCCCAAGACAACTGGAGTCACAAAAAAGAAACCATCTCCAAACAAAAACAAAAAAGAAAAGGAAAAGCTAATGTTTGTATGGTGAATGAATGGAGTAACTAAGGCAGTAGCTCTCAACCTTTCTAATGCTGTGTCCTTTAATACAGTTTCTCATGTTGTGGTGACCCCCAACCATAAAATTGTTTTTGTTGCTACTCCATAACTGTAATTTTGCTATTGTTACGAACTGCAATGTAAATATTTGATATGCAGATGATCTTAGGCGACCCCTGTGAAAAGGTCATTTGACCACCAAAGCGGTCATGACCCACAGGTTGAGAACTGCTGAATTAAATCCCTAAAGAAAACTGTGAGAGGTAACAACTTACCTGCCGAAAAACTGAGTGCTAGATAGGACCAACAAGAGAAAAGTAGACTATAAAACTACACAGGCTCTCAGTCTAAAATCATCAGGTTGGTTGGGATGAGAAAAATTTCCAACTGTTTTACAAACAAAAATAGGGGGCTAAAAAGATAGCTTAGCAGTTAAGAGCAATTGTGGCTCACAATTATTGGTAACTCCAGTTCCAGGAGACTCGACCTTTTCTTCTGACCTAGGAGGGCTTCAGGCATGCCTGTGATGCACATACATACATACAGGCAAAACATTCATACACATAAGAATGAAATATGCTGGGCAGTGGTGATGCATGTCTTCAATCCCAGCACTGGGCAGAGGTAGATAACTGAGTTCAAGGCCAGCCTAATCTATGGAGTGAGTTCCAGGACAGCCAGAACTACACAGAGAAACCCTGTCTCAAAAAAATCAAAACCCAAAACCAACCAAACAAAAAACAAGAGTATGGGTGTGTGGAGAGATGACTCATGGGTTAAGGGTACTTGTTGTTCCTTGCAGAGGTCCTGGATTTGAGTCCAGACATCCACAGGGCTGCCCACAACCATCCCTGACTCCATTTTTAGGGGATTCGACATAGTTTTCTGACCTCTGCAAGGCACTAGGCAATGAGTGTGGTCCATTTATGTACACACAGGCAAAACACTCACACACATAAAATCAATCTCAAAAAGAAAAGCAGGTAACAAAAAGAAACAGGGGTAACAATTATCTTGACTACTGCACAGAATTCTAGCTGGAATTAAATGAACTACCCTATACAACCATGGAACAATACCTAACAGCTAACACTAAATAATTGTTTGCCCATTATTGTAAGTTGATTCAACCCCCTAAGCTCTTGGTTTGAATCTATTTTAATTACATTTCTCATTGCTATAATTGAATACTTGACAAAAAGTCACTGAAAAGAGATTTTATTTTGATGCACAGTTCAGAAGATAAGAGTCCATCAGCATAGAGAAGGCACCATAGTGGAAATGGCTTGTAGCTATGGTGGAAAAACTTGCTCACATCTGACCAGAACAGAAAGCAGACAGAATGGAATGCTGGTGGTTAAATGGCTTTTTCCTTTTCCTCCTCTGATTCAGTCCAGAACCCCAGCCCATGGTATGGTGCTGCCTGCATACAGGGTGAACCTTCCCTGTTCATTTTCATTTTTCTGAAATCCTTTCACAGACACACCCGAAGGTGTGCCTCATTGGTTTACTAATCCAAATAGGTATTTACCAATCCAATCAAGTTGACAATTAAAATTAATCATCAAAAAGTCTACCTCTAAGTTAAGCGGTGGCAGATGACTTTAAACGCAGCACTCCTCGAGACAAAGGCAGGTGGATCTCTGTTTGAGGCCAGCCTGGTCTATGCAGTGAGTTCTAGGACAGCCAAAATAGTGAGATCTTTTCTAGAAAAAACAACAAACAAACGAAACAAAATAAGAAACAAAACAAGAAGGCCTACCTCTACTAATAACTGAATGCTTGGGCAAGCCTCTATCTTAGTGATCTCCCCAAATGAAATTGGAGATAATGTACCTACCTCGGTTTGTACGGTGTTGTGACACAAGATATCTGAAAGACCTTCAGAAAAATGTAAAGCACTGGATAAATAGATGAGAATATTATAGTTTCCCCAACCTATAATAAAAACTTAAAAGCTAGTATCAGATACTTTCTGTATTATAGGCATTGTGCTTAGCACTTTACATATATCTCATCCAATCTTCAAAACAACCTTAAGAGGTCGAATACTGTTATTATTCCCACTTTACAGACAAGAGGCATCTCAGGGAAAGGAAGCCTGTGATTTATCCAAAGTCAAGCAGTGAGCCAACAATACAGGATTCCAAAGGCCACGCACATGAAAAGTGGACTATAGACGTGGTGGAACCGGTTAGCAGTGGGGTAAATAATTGACCTTGTATAATTATCAGATTTACATAGAGAAACAGTCCTGACTCTGGCAGAGGATGTTGGATAATGATTGATTTACAAGGTAAATAAAAGATAATAACTGGATTTTTATTCTACTTTTACTAAAGAAAATAAAAAAATCAGCCTGGTTGGTGGCTCAAATCCGTAAATTCCAGCATTCAGGAGGCAGAGGCAGAGGCAGAGGCAGAGGCAGGAGTCACTGCGTGTTTGAGGTTGGCTAGCCTGGGCTACAGTGAGACCAGAAAACTCACACACACACAAACACACCACACACACACACACACACACACACACTCTTGGTTCCTTCTATGTGTCAAGCACCAAAGGCAGAAGTTGTCAACTCTACATAGCCTCAGAAAGGGACTGCTTTCTGCCACTTTTCCTTGGCCTAGGTCCTCCTTAAGCAGGGTTTTTCTAACTTCCCCACTTTCTGGCTTGTAGTCTAGGTGAACAGAGGATCCATAGAGTGAAGCCTCTTCCTTTCTGGTTGCCTTTAGTT
Source organism: Cricetomys ansorgei (assembly GCA_026225945.1). Taxonomy (NCBI): domain Eukaryota; kingdom Metazoa; phylum Chordata; class Mammalia; order Rodentia; family Nesomyidae; genus Cricetomys; species Cricetomys ansorgei. Next base: position 64,950 of record JAMJFZ010003817.1, on the reverse strand, counting down.
TTCCTGGACAGCAGATGGAGAGAGACAATGTAACCACCTCCCGTGCGTAGGCTAACTGGCTATGCCTCCTTCCCACCTCCTGCCGGCTTCCGCACAAAGTGACGGCGCTGCCCCGCCCACTTCCTATGTCATGGCACAATCCTTGAACTACAACTCCCAGAGGGCCGAGCGGCGCTCGCTAATCACTCCCCCCCCCCCAACTACATGTCCCAAGAGGCATCACGCGACCTAGCCTCCTCCCACTACGCAAGAGCGGAACAGTATTTGCTTTCCGGCTGGTATCGACTTGAACGTTGTGTGTACTTGATCAGTGGTCCTGTCCAGGGGCTTCTTCAGCGCTGATTTAGGTCCTGTAGCTGTGCGGGTAAGGCTTAAGGACCTTAATTCGCCCCTGTTGGGGCCTGGGCCTATTTCGGTGTCAGGGTGGACTGCGACAAATACTGGACCTAGAAGTGCGGTTCAGAAGCAGAAATAGTAATTTACGTTTCTTTGGTAGTTTCTAATTTACAACGTTTTGTTTTTTTTCCCTCCTGTGGTCGCCGTTATTTCCGGAACAGCACTGTTACGTGAGGACGTGTGTGTGTCCTCATATGACATATGAGGACTTGGTTCAGGTGTTAAGTGATTAGACTATAGTAGCTACTAGGAGTCCCAGAGCGGACATGCCACTGTTTTCTGAGTCTGAACCCGGTGTCCTCTTCTGTGTATACTACTCAGAGGCTTGTTGCATGTTGGCTAAGAGAGTTGGAGAGTGGGCGTCTGTTACTTTCGTTTCAAATACCAATAGAATGATGATGAGAAGATGGTGCAGATGAAGTCTCCTCTTAGTTACATCCGTAGGAAGTTTTCTCATGTCCTAGTCATTCATTCGCTCGGTTTTTCTATTGCCGCACATTACTATCCTACCTACCAGAGATAGAGTAGCAAACAAAAATACCCCTACCTTCTAGTTATGCACAGTGAGTCGGGAGGCAATAAGAACTGTGCAGAAAAGATGAAGGGACAAAACCATTGGAAGATTTTGGATGGTGGCCTGATGTAATGGTTTGTTCTAATGTTTAATTTGGGTTCTAGGCACAGCAGCTATACAGAAAAGATGAGTGAGGAGTCCAATGATGACAAGAAGCCAACGACTAAATTTGAACTAGAGCGAGAAACAGAGCTTCGATTTGAGGTGGAGGCATCTCAGTCAGTTCAGCTGGAGTTGTTGGCTGGCATGGCGGAGATCTTTGGTACAGAGCTGACCAGAAACAAGAAATTCACCTTTGATGCTGGTGCCAAGGTGGCTGTTTTCACTTGGCATGGCTGTTCTCTGCAATTGAGTGGGCGGACCGAGGTGGCTTATGTCTCTAAGGACACTCCTATGTTGCTTTACCTCAACACTCATACAGCCTTGGAGCAGATGCGGAGACAGGCAGAAAAGGAAGAAGAGAGAGGCCCCCGAGTGATGGTAGTAGGTCCTACTGATGTAGGCAAGTCCACGGTGTGTCGACTGCTTCTCAACTACGCAGTGCGTTTGGGCCGCCGTCCTACTTATGTGGAGCTTGATGTGGGCCAGGGCTCTGTGTCCATCCCTGGTACCATGGGAGCCCTCTACATTGAGAGGCCAGCAGATGTGGAAGAAGGTTTCTCCATCCAGGCCCCTCTTGTGTATCATTTTGGCTCCACCTCTCCTGGCACCAATATCAAGCTTTATAATAAGGTCAGAACTGGAGCAGAGGTGGGGCGGAGGGAAACAATCTGGGTAGGAAGTAGGGAACTTTGTTACTTAAAACTGCGCAATTTTCTCTCTGAACTTATTTTTTTGATACGGTATTACTGCCACATGATTTCAGGGGAGACCATTTTAAACCTGTCAGCTTCAGACTGCTAAACATTTCGTGGCCTTATTAGTAATTCATAATTAGGAGATAAAACAGGAAGTAGAGGGCTTAGAGACATGGCTCAGTAAATTAAGAGTATGACACACACCTTTAATCTCAGCACATTAGAGGCAGTCAGATCTCTATGAGTTTGTGGTCAGCCTGGTCTCCATAATGAGTTCCAGAACAGCCAGAGCTACATAGTGAAAACTCGTCTTAAAAACAAACAAACAAAACAAAACAAAACAAAAAATTTCTGCGGAGGATCAGAGTTTAGTTCCCAGCACCCATATCACGCAGTTCTCAGCTGCCTGTCACTCCAGCTCCAGGGGGATCTGATGCATCAGGTTTCTGTGGGTACCTGCACTCATGTGTACAGCATACATAATGAAAAGTTAAAAATAAAAAGAAAGGAAGCAGAAGCAACGAATTTAAATCCATGTTATGGGGTCAAAACCAGTCATTAAAAATATGAATTTTGAACTGGGTATTGTAGCTCATCTCTATAATTCTAGGACTTGGAAAACTGTCAGGAATGTCAGGACTTTGAAGCTAGGCTAGAATTTTGTACGATGACCCTGTCTAATAAAAGCAAGAAAATTGGGGGTGGGGCTGAGGTTGTAGCTCACTTGCCAAGCACATTTCAAGGCTTACGGTTGGATTCCCAGCCCTGTACGCAGTTATTTGGGTGGTACCTATTACTATAAAGAAGAACTTAAATTGTTAGATTTAGGGGCTAGAGAGATGGCTTAGTGGTTAAGAGCATTGGCTGCTTTTCCAGAAGACCTGGGTTTAATTCCCAGTACGGACATGGCCGCACACAACTAATTATAACTCATATTCCAGGGGATCTGACACTCTTACACGGACATACATACAGGCAAAACACCAATGCACATAAAATAAAGTAAACAGATTTATCTGTTTTTTTCTCATTTTGATTCTTTTCCAGATTACATCACGCTTAGCAGATGTGTTCAACCAAAGATGTGAAGTGAATAGAAGGGCTTCTGTGAGTGGCTGTGTCATTAACACCTGTGGCTGGGTCAAAGGTTATGGTTACCAGGCCCTGGTGCATGCAGCTTCAGCTTTTGAGGTGGATGTGGTTGTGGTTCTGGATCAAGAACGACTGTACAATGAATTGAAACGGGACCTGCCTCATTTTGTTCGAACTGTGTTGCTTCCAAAATCAGGAGGTGTGGTAGAACGTTCCAAGGATTTCCGACGGGAATGTAGGGATGAGCGCATCCGTGAGTATTTCTATGGATTCCGAGGCTGTTTCTATCCCCATGCCTTCAATGTCAAATTTTCTGATGTGAAAATCTACAAAGTTGGGGCACCCACCATCCCAGACTCCTGTTTACCTCTGGGCATGTCTCAGGAAGACAATCAGCTCAAGTTAGTACCTGTCACCCCTGGCAGAGATATGGTGCACCATCTACTGAGTGTCAGCACTGCTGAGGGTACAGAGGAGAACCTATCTGAGACAAGTGTGGCTGGATTCATTGTTGTGACTAGTGTGGACCTAGAACATCAGGTGTTTACTGTCTTGTCTCCAGCCCCTCGCCCACTGCCTAAGAACTTTCTTCTCATCATGGATATCCGGTTCATGGATCTCAAGTAGTAATTAGCAAGGAGCTTCACACTCTGCGCCATACAGATCTGGCCATTACCAAAGGCAGGTGGAATGAGATACGGGAATCTTACTAAGGCAGCTGACAAGGAACAACTAGTAGAAAGCACATGCTCTACAGACTCCTGTAAAAGGAGAAAAGAAAATTTGATTATTTTTTTAAGATCACTTAAGGTGCCACTTTAAATATTCCATGACCTTGGAGAATTCTGTGTCTTCTGTTGTGCTACTGTGTGGATTTTTTGTTAATGTTTTCTAGTTCATATACAGTATTTGTTATATCATTTAACCAGGATGAAAGTGGTACAAAGTACACAGCTATTTTAATAAATATTAGTCATATCATAGAAGTCGGTGTGATTCTTTTTTAATTTTATTCCTCTTCCCCCTAAGCATTATAGAAACTATAGGAATGATTTATTGCTAAAATGCTGTGAGGAGAGGAAACCTAAGAACCTGCTTGTGAGCCAAGCACGTTTTTATGATGGCCCCCTCTTGCTCTGTACTTAGATGGTAAACCTGCTTACAGTGCTGGATGTATTCAGAGATAAGAGGCTGGGGATAATCTTGGGATGATTTCCAATCTAATTTCCTAGAGATAGCTCATTACCTTTTTAAAAAAATTATTTATGTACTTTATCTTTGAGTGCTGTCTGCATGTATGCCTGTATGCCAGAAGAGGGCATCAGATCCCATTACAGATGGTTGTGAGCCACCACGTGGTCCTGAACTCAGGACCTCTGGAGACGCAGCTAGTATATTTAACTGCTGAACCAGCTCTCCAGCCCCGTTCATTACCTTTTTATTACAGTTATCCTTCCTGTTGTCTGTTGTTTGGAATTAGGTCCCAAACACCAAATATACTAGAGTTTTTGGGTGTTATGCTGGGAAAGCCCATTTTGGGGTTTCTAGTTTGGACTATATTTAGTAAATATCTAACAATTTATCCATTCCTTCATTCCATCCATTCTTTGTTGAGCATGTATTCTTTGTCAGAAACTGTTCTAGGTGGGGAACAAGATAAAGGTTCATGAAGCTTGTAGCAAAAGAATAAAGAAGTTTAAATTTGGGGATTTGGGACAGAGTCAGGAAGAGTGTTTAGATGGGCTGGTCAGGAAGGGCCCTGTCTGAATGTACATGTCAAGTAAGATCTTAGTGGTACTTGTGAAAGCTTCCCAGTTGAGAAAACTACAAAACCCTAGAAAGAAGCTTTGAGTTTAGTGAAGGAAAAAGCACTGTAGTTGGGTGTAATGAACCAAACAAAAGTAAAGGTGAAGCTGGAAGGACTGGAAAAATCAGAAAACGTATGGTATTCATAAATCAGCCACGTGGATTTTTATCCACAGCAGTGGTAGAGATCACAGGACAAGGGTCATTAAGCAAAGGAATGATACTTTCATATGTGTGCTTCACATGTGACAGACTTTCCTTCTGGCATCTTCATACTTACTGTGGTTGATTCTCCTACTGCTCTCCCCTATTTCCCTGTCCTCTGTCCTATGTATCCATCTGCCTCCAGTATACACCCCTCACATGTGTTTTATTAACTCATTCTTTGTTTTGAAGAGATCATTGCTGTGTGGAGAGTTGATTACAGAGGGCAAGCCTCTGGAGAAGTCAGGGCATTGATGGGATATTTTTTGTGTGGGTATCAGTGTGTGAATTGGTGGGGGATAGGATGAGTGCTGCAGAGAAGGGGCTCAGGAGTGTTATCTGTGCTTTGGGATATTTTGAGTAAATGGATAGGAAAAGTAAAATGGATAGGACTTGCTGATGAGAGTGATTAGGAAAAGAAAATGGAATCAAGGATGGCTATGGTGATTTTTTTTTTGTATGTGTGTGCTTTAAATTTTATGTATATGAATATTTTTTCCTGTGTGTATGTTATATGCACTACATGCATGGTGCCTGGGGAGCTCAGAAGGCGGCATCAGATCCCTGGAGCCAGAGTAAGCCTGTGAGTTGCTCTGTGGATGCTGGGAACCAAATCCTATCCTTTGAAAGAGTAACAAGTGTGTGCCCTCCCCCCCACCTCCACCACACACACACACACACACACACACACCACACACAGCATGTAGCCCCGGCTGCTCTGGAACTCACTATGTAGACCAGGCTGACCTGGAACTCAGAGATGTGCCTACCTCTGCCTCCCAAGTGCTGGGATTAAAGACATATGACACTAAGCCCTGTCCCTTTTGTTTTTTTCTAACAAACACTCTTAACTGCTGAGCCATTTCTCCGTGTGTGTGTGTGTGTGTGTGTGTGTGTGTGTGTGTGTGTGTGTGTATATACACGTGCATACGCGCATGCTTTTGAGAGACAGGGATTACTCTCAAAACTCAGTACATAGCCTGCAATTTTCCTTCCTCCACAACACAAGTGCTGGAATTATTATGTGCTACCATACCTGACATATACAATTTTAGTTATAATTTTTTTGTATGGGTAGAGGTCAGAGGACAACCTATGGAGTGCTGTGAATCCTCTCCACCTTTATGTGGGTTTTGGGGATAGAATTCAGGTCACCACTATCATTCATATATATATATATATATATATATATATGAAATATAGATAAAATATATATAATTAAAATTTTTTTGGACAGTCTCACTGTGTAGCCCAAGTTGGTCTCCAACTTGAGAACCTCCTACCTTAGTCCTCCTAAGTACTGGAATTGCAAGTGTGGGGAAACTAAAGGAAGGAGTAAGAGTCCAGCAAGTGAGCCATTACTCATCCAACTGGAGGTACAACATAGCTTCTGCAGCCTTAGAAAAGGTTAGGACTGAAAGTTCATGACAGCCACTGACAGGGTTTCTCTGTGTAGCTCTCGCTGTCCTAGAACTCCCTCTGTAGACCAGGTTGGCCTCAGAGATCCATCTGCCTCTGCCTCTGCCTCCTGAATGCTGGGATTAAGAGTATGTGCCACCACTGCCTGGCCAGAAAGTATTTAAAGCAGTGTAACTTAGTAATTTAGGTACTGTGAAAATGGAAATGAGGAAACAAAGGATGGAATTAGACCAAATGGGTTTGGGATGTACTTCTAGTGGTACAGAACACTTGACAGGCATAATAAGGCTCTAGATTTCATCCTCAGCACTGAAAAAAAGGGGGTGGGGAGGGAGATGGGGGCAGAATGTGAGGCATAATGGGGACTAACAAAGGAGACTTCACTATGGATCCCAAAGCATTGGTATGTATCAAAACTGGCTTGAAACGTGTAACCTTAGAATGGTGGCGATACAAGCCCAATTGAAATAGGAAGCTAGATGCAAACTTGTCTTTCAAGAAGCTATGTTAAGAAAGAGGGTGGAGGGCTGGCAAGATGGCTTAGCAGGTAAAGGCACTTGTTGCTAAACCTGACAGTCTGGAGAAAACTGATTCCCACAAGTCAGTTTTCTGACCTCCATACATGTTCTGTGGTATGTGTGTGCCTCTACTACCTAGGGAAAAAATGCAGTAAAGGGAATGGGATTCAGAGAACAAAGGAAAGATTGTGTCTTTTAGTAGAAGCTTATATTTGGCAGATATGCCAATGATTCAACCATGGGCCTTGCAAATGCTAAGCCTGAACTCTCATTAAGCTTCACTCCCAGCTCCAAACAGATATTCCATGACAAGGAGTGAAGATAGTATTTTAACATGAAGAAATTAAGAAAATGCTTTGATTGTTACACTGCTAAAAGAAGGCATTCTTTTTGCTAAGTTGAACTTTGACATTGGTTTACCATTTATAAGCCTGAGAAAATTAAAGAGGATCTGAAAAAGCACAGATATATGACACTAGAGAAAGTATCAGGTATTACTTGATGTGCATGTCAAAGTAAGTTATCTCAAGAATGATAATCTGGATAATATATTGTTTTAGTCTACATTTTACCCTGGACTATTTTTTCAGAAGTTTTCAAGTTACACCCTAGTAACATTCTGGGGTACACATTTTGTGAGCCTAAGGAAAGGAAAATGAAATCTTTGTTAAGCCTTGGGACAGTGATTATGCTTCTGCTAGTGCTCATCCAGCTAAAATTGGGCTTGACAATCCAATAGTCTAATGTCCCCAGGGACCTTGACATATTCAGTACCTCTGGTTGGATGGTGGAATGATTTTTCCATTTAGTACTGTCTGGCCAAGAGACATGATTGTTCACACAGGTTCTTAGTAGAAAAATTGGGCTGGCAGGATGGGTCAGTGGGTAAAAGTGCTTGTTAGGCAAGCTTGACAATTTGAGCTCCATATCTGGAAGCCAAGAGAGAACCAACACCCAAATGTTATCTGATCTCCACCTCTCTTTCTCTTACACACACACACTAAAACTGCTTAACTTTGAAATAGAGAAAATAAGCTTTAAACTCCAAGAGGAATACATTTGACTCATCTTAAAGAAAACATTAATTAGTAGATGATGGTAGAATAAATATTGTAGTTCCATATAATACCTTAAAATTATCTTTCATATAACTGAGGATTTTTAAAATAGTCAATATAAATTTGATTCAATTGCAATAAATGCTAGTAGTAAAAATGGAGTACAAGTGATAATAAATGCCATGTCAGAGAAAGAAATAGACTAGACTCTAAAGAACAAAGGGTAGAATTTTGCATTAACTTGCTGCCTAAGGCTAAAGTGACAAAGTTAAATCAGCAACATTTGAAGTCAACCGGAGGAGACAATGACACTGTGGAAATCACATTGGACACATGAGAGACCTTGGCTTCAGGGAAGTGGCAGGTGGGACACCTTTTTGAAGGGCTGTTATATAACAGAGCTGCTTTGCAAATGAGAAATAGCCTGGAGCTGTAAGAGGAGAGCCATGGGCAAAGCTACTGGGTCCACAGCTGTTTCCGGCTAATTAGGGCAAAATGTAGCGTCGTGATCTACGGAGAGTTGGCAAGCAGCTCGCCTGGGACAGGAGCTATTCTAGAAAGCCTTTTCTTTTCAGCCTGTTTTCTCAAATTGGGTGAGGTCAAGGCGCCCATCCCTTGTGTAGTAGTGGAGGTTGTCAATGTCTCGCTCTGCGCGCATTTCCAGTGCTTTACTCCGTCCAGGGCCGGCAGCCGCGCTCCTCTCCAGCTAACCCAACCCTTGGCAGGACCCTTGCCTACGCTATTCGACTGGCCCTGCCGCTCCCTCCATGTGTGAGCCATAGGCCATACCACCATTCAGGAATTCTGCCGGTGTCTAGGAACTTGCCCCACTGAAGACTTCGCCAACGGATTGTTTTAAATAAAGTTTCATTCTAGTTAAAAAAAAAAAAAAAAAAAAAAAAAAAGAGGCCTCAGCCCACGATTGACCAATGAATGAAGAGGTAAGGCAGGAAGCCGGAAAGGCCTACCGGTGATTGGCTATCGAAGACGCTTGTCAGGACTGTACCATGCTAACTGGTGTGGGGGGGGGGTGTGAATTAAGAGAGGGCAACTGCTTGTTTTCTTAGTACTTCCGGTACATACGTTAGAATTTTTTTCTTTAGAAATCTTCTTGGATACACTACGAATAGGAAAGCGGACAAAAGAAGAGAGAGAGACCTCTCGCCAGCCCATTTCCTCGTTCTCAACCCTGCGCAGCTCGCCACGCCCCCTCTCACGGCCATCTGCCAGACACGACGGCCCAACGCGCGCGCTCTCGTGTCACTACGTGTGTGCGGCGCCGTGCCCATGCAGCCAATCAGAAGGCGAGGTCGCCGCGGTCGCCCGCGGTAGCGCGCACGGCCTAGAGCGAAGTGGGGGCGGGGGCAGGGGGTGAATGGAAGAGTGAGCGGGGGCGGGCGCGGCGGGGCGAGTCGCATGAATGAGAAGAACGTGCCCCGCGAGAGACGTCGCCCGCGCCCGCACCCAGGAGCCAATGGGAACGCCGCAAGAGCTAGAGACCCTAGGCTGAGGGCAACGGCCGCGCGCCGGCTCGGAGGCGAGCGGCGGCTGTCGGGAGCGCGCGGCGGCGGGGCGGGCGTGGAGCGTGCGGGGGCCGCGCGCTGCCTCTCAGAGGCCAGACGGCACTGCTGGGAGGCGGCGGCGACAACGACGGCGGCGACAACGACGGCGGCGGTGACGGGCGCCGCGTCTGGGGTGAGTACCGGGGACGCTGGCCTCCGCGGAACCGGAAGTGCCGGGCTAGTGAGGTGGGAGGGAAGAGTGACCTCTAGGGAAGGGGGACCGCGGAGGGGAGGGGGTTAAGGCCCTACCCCTCCTAGTGCTCCATGGGCCCCGAAACGGATGACCGCAGAGTCCAGAGAGCCTCGGCCGCCGGGGCTTGGAACCGGTTGCTGTCGGGCTGTCGGGCTGCCGGGCTGCCGGGTTGCGGAGCCGCCGCCCCTTCCGTCCCTGGCCGGCGATTCTCGCAGTCCCCGGAGGGCCCTGCACGGTGAATTCCTTGTTTTCTGGCCGAGGGGTGGCCAGCTCTGTCCCCGGTGTTGATTCTCCTTGCTCCGGCTGCCGAGTGGCGACTGGGTCCTGTTCCCCTTTTACCAGTAGCTCCGCGGCTGAGGCCCTTCACCGCACACTCTACTGATACTTATTTTGTCCAGAGCTTCGTTCTGTGGTTACCTGTTCTTTCTCTCATCCAGATGCTGCTTCTCCCTACCCCCACCAGCCAGGTGCTCCATGCCTTAGTACTTTGTACTTTCTACAAGTGAAGCTTAAATATGTTTGACAATATTCTATCTATAGGAGTCTATATTCATAGGGAGATTTAAAGTTCCTTAACCAGTTGGCCAAATGAAATGACAAAAATGACAAGCAAGAAAGTGACTAAACTTATTAGAAGTAGTCATAGGATCACATACATGTTAAATTGCAGACCATTTTTGTCGTCTTTGGATTACTTCCTGGTTAATGCCATCTTGTCCAAGATAATCTTAGGTTTGCATCTCCATCCTTTTATTCTAGTGTCTGTCTGCTCTGTGTCAGACAGATCTTTCCGGTGCGCATTATCACATATAAATTCACCTAATGTTTTAAAGAATTCTATCCACAGGTACTTGGGTGCCTACCTCAATCTGTGATGATAAAACTTATTTTAAACTTCGGCTTGGGTCTTTCCTTCATACCTTGTGCGTTATTCTATACAGCATCTCCATTATTATATATTCAAGTTTACTGTACTTGTGCTATAATGCTTACTTATTTTAACTAATAATACATGTGCTGTCAGTGGCACTGGTCCTTAGGAACTACTTATATTAAACCTTATTAAAGACTTCAAACCACATATCCTGAATTGTTTCTTTTATAAGGTTTTTTGTCGTTGTTTTGAGACAGGGTCTCTCTACATAGTCTTGGCTGTCCTGGAACTCACACTGCAGACCAAACTGGCCTCTTAACTCACAGAGGTCTGTCAGTCTCTGCCTCCTGACTACTGGGATCTAAGGAGTGGGCCACCACACCCAGATCTGTATTGTTTGTTTTAAACGTTCATATTTTAACTACATGATACTCCCACCCAACCCCCCAGAGTCCGCATGTGTCATACACATTCTTTTACACTTTACTGATACTGGTGTGGATCCACCAGAGTGTGACTGATGAACCACACTCACTCTTCTGGTTTCATCCCTTCTCTTTCTGCAGCACATCCCTTTCCTAGGACTTGGTGTGTTGTTATTTATAGCCAATAAACTATTTTCCTTTGTAATAATTGTCCCTTGTAATATATATTCTAACATTTCAGATGATAGTCTCATTTATATCTCAGTATGTGGTTCCAAAAATGCATGGCCTTCCAAGCTGTACCATGGCAGTATTCGTCTGTGTGCTTTTATTTTGTATTAAATGTAATCTGCAATAGTATAGGATTTAAACTGAATAACTTTATATAGAATTTAAATAATGTAATTTATCTTCTTTAACCTTTGGAGTATTGAAGGAAACATTAAGAAATTTCCTTGTTTTAGTTAATAAAGATACTTAGGCCTAAATTCAGAAAACAATAACCATAAAATCAGGACTGAATAGAATCTGTATTTTAGGACCTTAAAAACCTCCTGCAGTCTTTGGGTCTTCATTCTAATGTTGCTTGCCTGTTCCCACCCCCACTCCCTTTTTGAGATGAATTCTCACTATGTAGCTCTGGCTAACCTGGAAGCTATGCATACCTGGGTGACTTGGAACTCAGAGATCCATCTGCTTCTGCCTCCAGTGCTGGGATAAAAGGCAATCACTACTATGCCTCAGTGGTGACTAAAGCAGTCCCCTTTTATGTCTTAGGTAAGAAAAGAAGTGATAAATTCCAGGACATACTTGTATTTCATTATCTGAATCTTTTGATGTTTTTAATAAGTGATATTCGTATCAAATAGTATAATACTTGTAGGGAATAGTTCTGCTTTTATTTAAAATTCTAACTTAAAGCAAAGATTTTGGTCTGTAGATTCTAAGTTATCATTAGGTGGCATGTAGTGTGGTAGAAAGGGTTTATGTCAGCAATTAAACTCTTGGGTTTTGAACTTGGCTACCTAAGTGATTCAGTGGAATGGCCTCAGGCATTCTCTAGCCTTCAATTTTACAAAATAGGATAAGGGACTTTGTCATCAGATAATGTGAGTAAAGTGCTTTGAGATCACCAGATGAAAAGCATCCTATAAAATTAAGGTGCTCATGTTGTTTTGTTACTGTGATCAACAGAAATAATTATACTCTAATCATATTGTATTAGGTGGAGCTTAGTTACCTCCTAATAGGTCAGTGTTAGGAATTAAAAACTATTGAATATGGAAGAAAAGGACCAATCCCTGTGTTGGATTCAGTTTCCCATAGAGAATATTTCACCTTTTGGTACAAGATCATTTCTTGCCTAGGACCCTTAATAGATGATCCCAAAAGGCCAAAAATTGAACTTCTGTCTCATTAGTGTTGTAGCTAAAAGGCATAGACATAGAAAAAGACAAACAAAAAGGAAATGATAGTTACTGTTCTATTTTTAAGCTTCCTTTTTTCATTGTAGGAATAAGTATTCTCTTTGTCGATAGAGAAATTTCTGTTTTAGTAGTGTCCTTCACTTCTATGCCCTTGTTTGTTTTTAGATTTTTATATTTTTGGTATGTTTTACTGAACTTTTTCAAGAGAGATGGGCTTATAAGAGCTAGTCCTTGAATGACCTTAGGCCAGATAAAACTAGCTTTCTTCTCCTTTCCATCAGAGTAGCCCTTAAAAAGGTGAAGGACTCTGAATGGATTTTCCTCTCCATTTAGAGTTCATTCTCATACACATGTAAGTGAAGTGGAAAATAGTCTTTCTTTCAAAAGCCACTTTTAAACAGTGGCCTGTGGGTTTTAGCCTTGGTGTTCTTAAGAAATACCATGAAAGAATTTCTTTGATAAAAATATTTGGTTTTCTTCAGGTAAAGCACCATATCCCAGTTGAACTCTGCATCCAGAAAGGCCAAGATTGAAGACAAAAAGATCAGAGACATCGACTAACCTGGAAACAGGACATCTTTGGAACTTTACTCTACAGTAGTCTTTTAAACTATCATCAGGTGAAATTGACTTCATCTTATTCTGCTTATTGGAAAGGACATGGCTTCAAGGATTTTAAATTTCCCTTTAGATTTTCATGAACTCCATGGGAAACAGAGCCCTTAAAGGGCTTGGGAATAACAAGAAGAGATTGAAAACAGACAATATTGCTGTCTGTTTTTCTTCCCCTTCAAAGAAAAGGATTTACAACTCAACCCTGTAACAGCTGTTGTCCAACTTTGGCCATTAAGAGAGAAGTAAATAAAATTAAATCACCGTTGCCAGATGACCAGCCCTGGTGAAGTCAAAGTGTGAGAGTGGTGGCATTGAGAAGACTGCCAAAAAGAGACAAAGACTGCAGGAAAAAAATCAGCTTCACTTTAAAGCTGGAAGGGAACCCAAGTTCCTTCTTGGATTAAAATAGAAATCTAGTACGCACCTCTTAGGTGCTGCTCATACTTTGTGGAACTGTGGTGTGGAGGGGCTCTTGTATCTCCTCAGAAGAGTTAACGCTTCCTGTCCTTCCTGATATTCTTTCCTTCCTTCCCTTTGAAGACCTGCCTCCATCCATGAGCTATACCTTGATCTGCCTGACTCTCCATGTTTTCCGCCTGCAACCATTTGCATGCAGACAGCCTAATCTTTGTCTTCGAGTTATAAATTGTACAAGTTGTGTTTCTTAATCTCCCTTTCTGCTTTATTCTGGGGAGGTGGTTATTTATCAGTTGAAATCACCTTTCCCCCTCCCATGTGCTTTCCTTCATTTGAGATCTTTTGACTTTCATTTTTATTTGGGAGGGGGAAGGGTGATAATTTTACATTTTCTGTTTCCCCCAGTTTCTTTCCTCTCTGTTTCCCTCATCCCATTTTCTTGTCTATTCTGCCGCTGTGTGGGCCTGGGCTATGCGGCAGGGCACTTCTTCCACCAGAGCTCCAACATGCCCGCAGAGTCTGGAAAGAGGTTCAAACCCAGCAAGTATGTACCGGTCTCAGCAGCAGCCGTCTTTCTAGTGGGAGCTACATCACTCTTCTTTGCCTTTACGTGAGTTTTCTTCCAGCAGTGGCATTGGGATGGGAGGGTCACTCCATGGAAAATGAAGACTACAGTTTTCTTCAGTTTCATTAGTTATTTGGAAGGCCAAATAGTTGCCTGTCCTTTACACTATTGGTGTTTCTACTTTCTTCTGCTTCGTGTCCTTTGGAATCATAGATGTCTTCATGTTTTCCTAATCCGGTTCCATCACAGGAACTAGTTCCATACTAAGCTAGGAAGGAAAGGAAGTAGGAAAATGCCTTCAGAGAGGCTTGAAGAAGTTTATAAACGAGAGAAAGAAAACTAGATTAGACTTAAATCATTTGTTTTGGTTTTGGTTTTGAGACCCGGTCTCTCTATAGAACCCTGGTTGTCCTAGAATTTTCTATGTAGACCAGGATGGCCATGACTCACACGGATCTACCTGTCTCTGCCTCTGAAGTGCTGGGATTCAAGGCTTGCACCATCAGGCAAGCTGACTTAAGTCTTTTCAAATAACAATCAATCACACATGGGATGTTTTGGAAATAGGCTAGAGACTGTGGAACCTTAGTACCTCAAAAGTTTTTATTGTTGTTGACTTTGTTTTTGAGACACTGTATTACTCTGTTGCCCTTGCTGATCTAGAATTCCCTAAGTAGACCTGGATGGCCTCACATGTTAGTCATCTTCCCTCTGCCTCCTGAATTTTGGGATTGTAGACACATTTTTTTTTACTATGTTCTGCCGGAATTGGTTTTGAGATTTGAGAATTTTGAGACAGGATCTGGCTTTTAAGGCCAGGCTGGTATTAAATTCATGATCCTTCTGCCTTAGCCTTTTGAGCACTTTGAGAATTGATTTAATGAGACAGTTTTGTTTTCTAGTGTTAACCCAGAGGCTTTTCTCTATACTTGTAAGAGCTAAGGCCTGGAGAAGTAAAGGCTCCTGGGAAAGAATGAGCTTTTGGAAGAAAACACTAGAAGAGTCATTGCATTAGTTTCCACTGAAAGGAATGGGAGTTCTTATGCTTATTAATTCTGATGGGACAGGTAGTTGGCATTCAAAGATACTCCACTTACAGTATAGGGTTTGCAGCCTTCCTAATTATGATCCTAAGACTTTGTTCATACACTTGTTTTACCAGAGGAAACTGTGATTTTTTTTTTCCCCTTCTTTCCCCAGTGTGTAGCTGTGGTCACCTAGGAAGTATCTTTTCTGTTTGCAATTTATAATGAGTCTATATCAGCCTTCTGAACTTTATATTGTTAAGTCATTGAGTTAGCATTCCATTTGCACCTCTCGGAGTGATCAGGGAACCAAGATCTTCATTCACTCTTTTCTCTTGTGAAACTCATATTCTGTCCTTGATGTGTCGAGTAGCAAAACTGCTTCTTCAGTTTCAGAACATGTTTTGACTTTTTTGCTGTTTTAGTGTAAGCAGAATCAAAAATTTAACCAAAGCAGAAAGTTCACTTTGAAAAAAGGATTAGGCTTCTGCCTGATTGGGAGGTGGTGTTCAAACAACAGAAGGTTGCTAACAAGAGTAAGTGATAGGAAATTAAAGCAATTTGGACTGTGTGAAGCAGGAATTATTGGGATAGTTACACAGAAAGTAAGTGTGAACTAGAAGGGGAGGGGAAACCAACAAATTGACCTACAGGTTACATAAAGATTTTTTTTTTGTTTTTTGAGACAAGGTTTCTTTGTAACTCTGGCTGTCCTGGAACTCACTCTGTAGACTAAGCTGGCCTCAAACTCATAGATCAGCCAGCCTCTACCTCCCAAGTGCTGGAATTAAAAAGCATTTGACACCACTGCCTGGCCTCTATAAAGAATTCTTAATATGGGTCATATAGCCAAAAAAGTTATCAAGGGTTAGTAATGTACTTTGGTCTATTGTTTATTTTGTTTGAGAGAGTTGCACTATGCAGCTCAGTGTGACTTTGAACTCATGACCTTCCTGTGTGTACCTTCCAAGTATCTCTGTCTGGCTTTTGAACAGAAATGAATAATTATCTAATGTGTGAGTGTGCCAGCTTGCTTTTAATTTTTCTTTGAATCACAGAAGTCATAGATCTTTTGGGTCCCTGAATCTGTAATGAGAGTATACTTACCATATCCCTTAAGGATCTCAACATAACCCTGCTTTTCTTTATTTGGCTTTTCTTCATTCTCTTTTCTCCTGAGTAACTCATATTCTGCTCTTGATGTGTTGAGTAACAAAAGGAGGAGTGTTTCTTCAATGTTAGAACATGTTTTGATTTTTACTGTTTTCATGTAAGCAGAATTAAACATTAACCAAAGGACATTTATATCTCTGTGCTTTAGTAAGAGCTGTGCTGGGTCAGGAGAGAAATTTAACTGATCAGGTTAATAATACTTTTAGACATACCTGATGGGAATGTCTATTTCCCTTTGGAAATCAATGCTCTTGTAGTAGCTAAAGTATTCAGGGGGTAAGTGGTTTTTCTCTTTCAAACTTAAGATCAAGCATCCAGAATCCTTATTTTTAATTTGTTAATATGGAACCAGTGAAGTGCTTGGCTTGTTATACCAGTTTGCCCACAAAAATTGTCCTGACAGGCATTGTCTTAACTGATAGTTGAAGCTATTTAACCTGCTTTTTCATTTTTTGGTGCCAGTTGAGTTGGGTCCCTCTTTATTCCATGTTGTGTCACCTGCCTTAAAAAGTTTTTTGTGGTGCTGAGAGTTGATTCCAGGGTTTTGTGCATGCTAGGTGAGTATTTTAAACACTGAACTACATTCTTAGCCTGGGAAAAAAATTGGAGGAAGTTATTGATTCTATTTGAAATTTCTGCTTCTAATAGAAATTTAGGAGAGCCTTAAATCATAGGTGAAATTCCCCTACCATTAGTTTCCACAGGATCAATTTCTGGGCTCCCTTTTCTTAACAAAGTCTCCCTGTGTTGTCATAAGCACTTTGTGTTGTCCACCCTGTGCCTGGTGCCTTCAGAGGCCAGAAAGGGTGTTGGATACCGTAGAACTGGAGATAAGAAGGTTGTATGAGTGCCAGCCAGTGGTGGGAATCCAACTTAGGTCTTAGGGAAGAACAACAGCGCCCTTAACTGCTGAGCCGTCTCTCCATCCCCATCACCT
This sequence comes from Cricetomys ansorgei, assembly GCA_026225945.1. Classification (NCBI taxonomy): domain Eukaryota; kingdom Metazoa; phylum Chordata; class Mammalia; order Rodentia; family Nesomyidae; genus Cricetomys; species Cricetomys ansorgei. The sequence continues at coordinate 47,873 of JAMJFZ010003817.1, read as the reverse complement.
AGCTCTTGCCACCTTTGAAAGTCTTGTCTCTTTTCTATCTGACTGAAGTGTCTCCTCTATAAGCATACTTCTGGACTGAGGCACCACTGTTCTCAAGAATGGTTTTTTTGTGCACTCCTCCCCTTTTGAGTTTCGGTTCCCTGGGAAAACAGTTTAAAACTATGTACCATGTGAAAAAAAGTTCATGGTTTCAAATGGAGAGGTAAAGAAGAAAGTTCTTTTTAAACCAACATCTATGTACGGTCATAAATCTTAACTACTCTGTTACCCTCCTGTTCTTTTCACTAGATTACAAGTGGTTCTTACATCGGTTTAGGTCCCAGGTGATAATTACTTTGGGACGTACGGGACTGGGAGCAAGAGGAAGAGTTCCTTTCAGCTGGCAGACATAATTAGTGGAGGCATGTAGACTTCAACTAATTAGGAGCAATTTACCATCCATGCTTCTTCGTTAAATAGGGAAAGCTATGAACAGAAATTACCAGTTAGGTCTGGTCATCAAAGAAATATTGATGCTCTTCTGCCCCAGAGAAGTCTGCAAAGAATAGTTGAGGTTCTCCCTAGAGCGGGAGAACGTCATTTATTCAGTATAAAGCCTGACAGGAGTGGTAAACCTCTTGTCTTGATTCATTTCTCCCTTCTCTGTTTAGGTAGGAGAATATCTGCTTAAGTAAACATACCTCTTCCTGGTTAGGAACTAGAATTTGCATCTAAGATAATGCATCTGGGTCCCACCTGTCATAGTTGAATAATTTCTGTTTCTTTAAGATAAGATTCTCACTATGTAGCTCTGGTTGGTCTGAAACTCATTGTGTATACCAGGCTGACCTCAGATTCATAGAGATCTGCCTACCTTTGCCTCCTGTGTGTTGAGATTAAAGGTGAGTGTCACCATGCCTGGTTTTGGAGGTCAGGAGACTGAGTTTGATACTTTGTTAATGTTCTGGATCTCAATTCTTCATTTCTATCTATAATGAAGAAGTTGAACTAGAGCAGTTTATTTCAGCCTGGTGAACTTTTCCAGATGACATCTTACATAGAATTTCAGTACATAAAACAAAAAGTGAAATGCTGTGGTTCAGATGAGACTAATTTATATGGGTCCATCTATTTGGTGTTTTCCCCCCTTTACCTTCCTGGGGTGTTTGAGACCTTAGAGTTCCTGGCAACATCATTGGGAATCACTTAATTGATCTTCTCTAAAATATCTTCTAGTACAGAGTCTCAATTTTCCATTTCTGAAGTTGGAGAGAAGAGGTAGAGGGATTTGTGTTTTAGGTAGAATGAAAACCAGGTTAGAAATCCAGATGGTCTTTCTAGTGTCCTACCCATGGCGCAGCTTGCTTCCTCTCAATTTTTGCCTTAGGTCCCTTCCAACCTTTCTATCTACAGAGTTCGTCAACCTCTGTGGAAGTGTTAGAACTTGATAAAAGTGGGAACAGCCTTGTGATCTGGGACAATAATTGAGCAGTGGTTGTTCCTTTCTTTCCCACATAGTTTTCCTCAACCAGGAATAAGTGCCCAGGCCCTACAACATACATGGTTTAGCTGCTGGAAATCACTGGGCATAGAAGTACCAACAAAACAAAACAAAACAAAACAAAAAAAAGTGTTTTAAGAGAAACCTGTGAGAGGACAAATTGTTTTCCCATGGAATTTTGAAAGCATTCCTTGATGAAATTCTAAGCAGGAAATGAGGCATTCATTCTACCCTTTTCATCAAAAACACTAGACAAGTGTTAAGTACTATGCTGGGCTTGGGTGGAATGCATGGGCTTCTTAGTGCCTCAGTTTTAAGTGTCCTTGAATCTCAGAGAGGGGAGGTGGGATTACGGATGAAAGTGGAGCTGGAATGATAATTGATGACAATGATAATGTTTTCTTGTGTCTTCTATCTAGTGAATCCTTGATATTATACATGCTGGTTTAAAAAGAATTAGCATGGCACATGCCTTTAATCTCAACACTTGGGAGGAAGAGTCAGGTAGATCTCTGAGTAAAAGAACAACCTGGTCCACCTAGTGAGAACCTGTCTCAAAGAACAAGACTCTGCTCTCAAAAAAATTTTAGCATGTTTTCAGACATTCTTCTTCATTTTCATATGCATATTATGTAACTGAAGTAACAAGCTTAAGAGATTCCTGTGAATTGAGGCAGGATTAGAATCTAAAATGTATTGATTGACTTTTTCTTTCTAGGAATTTAACTTTTAAGTAGCAGAAAGTGTTAGAAATGCTAGGGAACAGGATTCCAGGAGTGTATATTGAAACCCCCACTTCCCTTTTTACTTGGCATTGAAGATAGGCATAATGAATTGGTGGGCAGAAAAACCTGTTCTACCTGGAGTGGTTTATGTCTGGGAATCCCATCAGTGAGTCAGCCTTCTGGGCTGCAGCCACTCCTTAAACTTCTTGTACTCTATGATTATTACTTATAGAACTAAGGACAAGTCCTAACTTCTCTCCTTAGCTCTGGCTGCATCTCTCTCCATCAAAGGCAACAGATTCAAACAGGCCTCTTGGGGTTGGTCATCTTGGAATCTGGCAAAGTGCTAAAGCAGTGGAAAGCTTTTCTTCAAGACAGGTAGAATATAGGATGTGACTGAAACAGGTTTTGCTCACAAATTGATTAGGTGGATTGTTTCTTCAGCTAGAATTCTAAGGCGAGAAGAAGTAGGTCTGTGGATCTAGAAGAGACTGTTTATGAAGTTGAATTATTTGAATCACTTAGGCATTCTCCCACTGTGGGAGCAGTCTTTATTTTGGCAATAGGTAGTAGACTCAGATCTACAATTATATACTTCACTGAGATATGCTGATAGAGGTTTAGAGGTAATGTTTCAAATAATAAACAAGGAATTGGATGATTTGTTTGGAAATGGAACTGAAAAAAAGGTGGGCTCTAAAAGATCAAGAGTTGAGCCAGATATGGTAGCACAGCCTGTAAACTAGCATTCAGGAAGCTGAAGCAGGTAGGAATATTAGGAATTGGCAAAGTTAGTGTGAGGGTACATAGTAAGTTCGAGTCTAGAACAGGCCTCACAAAAAGGCCCTGTCTCAAAAAACAAAACAAACAAGGGGAGGGACAAGGAGGAAGAGACAAGAAAGACTAGGTGGGGCTCTGAGATGAGGGGCTACAGTGGCCAGTTCTAAGAACTTTAAATCACAAGCACCTCAGTGTTCTGAAGGTTTAATTTATTTTTTTCCCTTCTAATTATCTTCCCAGGCTGTAGGAGTGAAATGAGTCACCTTTCTCTTCTTCCTCAGGCGGAAATTGAAGGGACAGCTAAGTACTAGGGAGGGGCTCTGACCTGGTTGACTGGTTTTTAGTTTCTCTCCTTCCCTCCTAAGGAAACTAGGAAGTCATGCTTTGGAGTAGACCCTGCAGGGACTCTTCCTTCTTAAATCCTACTCCAACTCATGCCAAGTATGAGAACATCTTTTCTGAACCAAAGAGCTCACAGAGGAAGAGGCTTTGTAGAGGAGTTTATGTGATAATAGTGTGGAACTGTGGCTGAAGGGATGTTTTGACTTTGAAGTCTATCTTTATTATTTTGGTTCTCAATTCTATATAGCTTAATAAAGAGAAGAAATGAGTTTATTGGTGTTTACTATCTGCAGTGCCTGGAAAATAAATAGTATTTACTTTAAGTTTTTATTTATTTTCATTTTTAGAATATTTATTTATTTGTTTTTTGAGACAGGGTTTCTCTTTGTAGCCCTGGCTGTCTTGGAACTCTTTCTTATAATCAGAGATCCTCTGCCTGCCTCTGCCTCCTAAGTGCTAGGACTAAAGGCATGCACCACTATCACCCAGCTACTGTAAATTTTTAAATGGATGACTGAATTTGAAAAACTAGATAGTGGTGGTAAAGATTTGTGTGTTAGTTTATTTATATCTTCCCACTGCTTCTAAACTGTCCTGAGTTAAGATTTTGAGTTGTGTTTTCTATTGATCATCTTTCTTGACTGTTGTTGATTAGTATGTCTATTATGCTAGGCCTGTCTTTTCCTTCATTAAACTCTTCTGTCTTTTGACTGTCTGGGTAAAAGGGACAAGAACAGATGTTGTCCTGATTCTGGAGATTTAAATTCTCAATCACAAAGTAGATTAGGGTACTTAGCCACTGCCTTGGATTGAGTAGAAAGTTCTCTGAGCTGAGACAGGAGCTAATACTGATAAAGTAAGGTTCACACCAGAAGTTTGAACTCATGGAAAATCAGCAGAGCAGGGCAGCCCCTTTATTTATTCAGAATTAGATTCTGAAAGAACCTGAACTCTTTTATTTTTTATTTTTTTGTCAAAGGTATCTAAAGCATGATTCTTGATTTGAATGCTATGAATACTGGATATGTGTGGTCAGCTTTTCCCCACTGTAGGATTTAGGATTACTTTTGTTTGAAATTCTCTAATTTTACTTAACTCTCTTGTTCTTTGCTTCATCTTTAGATGTCAGGTGAAGTCTAGTTCTTTGTCCTTTATTTTTTATGGAATGCTTCATAAATTTGCATGTCATTTTGCATAGGACCATGATATTTTGTATTATTCTAATTTTAGTGTATTTGCTACCAAAATGAGTTTTTGTCTATGGAGCCCACACTGACCTTGAACTGGCAGTTGTGCTTTCTGCATTACAAGTGTTGGCATTATAGGTGTGCACTACTGTATGTGACTTATTTCTGTATTCTGATATACATTACTGTCTGTATTATCACTATCTATCTATCTATCTATCTATCTATTTATTTATTTATGGTTTTCAAGGCAGGGTTTATCTGTGTAGCCCTGGCTGTTCTAGAACTTGCTCTGTAGACCAGGCTGGCCTTGAACTCAAGAGCTCCACCTGCCTCAGCCTCTGGAGTGCTGGGACTGTAGATGTGTACCACCATACCTGGCATTATTATTATTATTTTCGATTCTCAACCATTAGAATTAACCTGACAGTGGAGAAACCCAAGGTAGTTGAAATTGGCTCAAAGCTAACTGTGAAGGTTTGAAAGGGGTGCTAGAGAGACAGGTGGCATCATATGCTTTGGGCTATTGTGCAGGTCAGTGGGACATAGATCCAAAAACCTTAGGTTGCTCCGGAGACAGGAGTATAGCTGATATCTATTACACAGTCAAACCCTAGTGCTTGTGTCTGGTTTGTAAGGAGATGAGGATGCATTGTAAAGCCTATTCTGAAAAATCAGACCTTGAACCGGTGGTTAATACAGGAGAGATTGTCTAATCTTGATATAAAATGAACAGTTTCATGGGAAACTGGGCTACTCGATGGGAAGGATAAAGGTAATTTGGGGATATCAATTATAAACCACACATGAATCATATATAAGAGAGCTAAATCTCTACAGTTTTCTGCCGGTGTTCGGAGTGTTAGAGGTAGCCCTTCATTTTCTCTATTGTCTGCAGGTGTCCAGGACTAAGCCTGAATGTGTCACCTGCAGTGCCCATCTACAATGCGATTATGTTTCTTTTTGTGCTGGCCAACTTCAGCATGGCCACCTTTATGGACCCAGGAATTTTCCCCCGAGGTAAGATCTTTCTGTACTCTCATGTAAACTCCTTGTTGTCATTAAAAATAATTATTCGGGCAGATAATAGTTGATCTTGTGCTTGTAGGGTCTTTATTATTAACTAAGTTTTTTTTTTATAGTTTGATAATATTCTTTTCCCTTTCCCAGTCCTCCAAGATTGTCCTCCATCTTTCTGCCTGCTCAACCTCATGTTCTTTCTCTCTCTAAAACAAAAATCAAAGCAAACAAAAGTATATCAAAACACACAAACAATGGAGTCTGTTTTGTGTTAGTCTGCTACTCTTGGGCTTGATATCCAGTGTCATTCCATTGGAGAAACTGATTTTTTTCTTTCTTAGCAGGTATTAATTGTAAAAGTTTCTTGATTGGGGTGAGCCTTTGGTCTGCTTCTTTGGGTCAAATTTTTGATTTTTATTATTCAGAAATTCAGCTTATAGGCTGAATGATATTCAGTACTTTAATACTTAGCATGAATTAGATAGTTCTAACAGCATAGGACAAACTACAATGGAAGTATGGGTAAGGTTCTCTTGAGAACATAGACCTGAGTGCAGTTGTATATACTCAGAGAAACTAATGAAGTATTGCTAAGAATGGATGAGAAGACATTATCAACTAAAAGACTGAAAGAGAGGAGGGCAGATTTAGGCAAAGGAAGTGTACACAGAAGCTTGTGCCCATGGAATGATGAAGTCATCAAGGATGGAGGGTATATAGGGTTAGGGTTAGGGTTAGGGTTAGCATTAGGGTGGGACCAGAAAAGAAACCCAGAGCCAAGTTGTAAAGGACTTCATTTGCTAAGCTAAACGGTTAAGCCTCTGGTAAATATGTTGTGTTTCTTCCTTTGATACCAAGGAGACTTTAATTTACAAAAAAGAAAAAAAATTGACAATGTACAGACAGCTTTTGGCTTTGGCAATAATGTAAACCAGGTGAAAATTTGAATTCAAGACTAGATAGACAGCTTTTTCAGAAGTAGATTGAAAAAAAATCTGCTACACCACCCTGAACGTGCTTCATCTTGTCTGAACTTTTAAGCTAAGCAAGGTTGCGCCTGTATAGTACTTAGATGGGGAGAGGATAGTTTTCTTATGGTAGTTTCAAGGTTCATAACTTGGGAGATAAATTGGATGCTGATTTTTATAAACTGAATATTAAATACGCTGTATATTTACTTTTGCTTTTTCCATGTTAGGGATTAAACCTAGGCCGTAGTCAAATTCCAGGCCCTAGACAAACACTCTTATCATTGAGCTATATTCTCAGACCTAGATAATGAGAGGCGGTTGAATAGTGGGAGTCATACTCTTTGTTTTAAGAGTGTGTAGTTGGCTGGGTGGTGGTGGCACATGCCTTTAATCCCAGCATTTGGGAGGCAGAGGCAAGTGGATTGTTGTAGGTTCGAGACCAGCCTGGTCTACAGAGTGAGTTCCAGGACAGTCAGAGTTAAAACAGAGAAATCCTGTCTTAAAAAAAAAAAAAAGTAGTTATGGTGTTTGAAGCAGCAGAAGTAAGATTATCTAGAGAAAGTACAATGAGGTTAGGAAAGATCTGAAGTAAGACCTTGTCAGTTCTGCCATTTTTATTCTGAGTATAGGAGAAAAAGGAACTATTGAAGAGGGATTGAACAAGAGGAGGAGAAAGTAAAGAGAAAGCTAAGGAGAGTTCATGAAGTAACTGACTTATTGGTGGTATAGTGACTCAAAATCGCCCATTGTTTTGGTTACTAAAATTGATTCTTTAAAAGATTACTTTTAGTTTTAGACAGGGTCTCATTCTGTAGCCCAGGTTAGCCTTGAATTCTGCATTAGCTTTCTGAGTGATGGAATTACAGGCATGACTCACTATACCCAGCTGAAAAGTTGGTCTTAATGGTTTAAGTAGCGTATTTATGTATATATAAGAAAAAGATATAGCTTAATTACAGTTGCTTGAAAGCAGTGATTGGAAAATGAGGAAGCAGAGTCAGAAAGTATTAGATTTTCTCTTTTAAGAAGTAAGCAAAGAAGACCGAAGATGGTGTAATATTTTAAGGGAGAAGCAAACTTCTTATAAGACAGAAGACTGCCATCTGTGTTGGTAGCATGATGAAACTGAGCTAGAGAAGAGTGTGAAGCCTAAATTGAAGAATGGGAAAAGCTGAAAGTAAACTAGAGAAACATGATGCATTTCAATGCATATTAGAAGTCCTGCTTCTGGAAGGAGTAGGCTCTTCTTTGGAAAGTAGGTGAGAATAAGAACTGTCAATAAAAGGTAGAAAGATCACGAGCTGACAAAAATTGGTATTAATGATGTCTGATTTTCCTTACAAGTGTAAGATGATTTTCTAAGTGGACTTGAGATAGCAAGTGAGATGAGGTTTTTCTGAATGTCATTGTGTTCTGAAAGCCTGCCGCAGGGTTACTGGTCATTTGGGATTTCTTTGAGAGAAGGCACTTTGTGTCCCAAAAACCAAGGAAGGATGTGTCATTAATGTTCATTCATCATATATTCATTGTTTCACTATATGGAGAGCTGTGATGACCATTTGTGGTTTTTTTTTTTTTAAATGTTTTTAAGGTCATTATTTTCAAATAGTTAAGTCCAGAAGGATGTGTGTGTGTGTGAATGAATATGGTATGATAAGTGATGAGAATAATTAGTGCTATTAAATAAGAGTTTACTTTTATAGGTGATAATGTGGAATGATTAGAAAAAAATTTAAACAAAAACCAAAAGTTATTTTAATGAATGACCAACTTCTCCACCTTTTACACACAAACACATCCAAATCCAGTCAGGTGACTATCCTTAGGAAAACATTCCGAAAGTGAGAACATGTTGATGAGAGAGTCAAGAGGTGGAGGGGGGGTTTGAATAAAAAAGAAAATGAATGGGAAACTCTTATTTAACTTTTAATAAGAGAGTCAATTTAGGAAAAGTAATTGCTAAAGCATGACCAATGACTGATTGCAGATCTATTTCAGGAACTTAGTTTTCACATCTGTAAAATAGGAACAAACAATATTGAGTCATTTACCATTTGGGATGTTCTTGACAAGAGAAATTTTTTTTAAGACAGCAAGCATTTGACTTTCCTGTTGAAAAGATGTTTATAATAGAAGTTTTTGTACCAGGATGATGGCGTATGACTATGTTCAGAGGTACTTAAGAAGTTGAACAGCTGCTTGAGCTCAGGTTTGAGGCCAGGCTAGGCAACATAGGAAGAATCCGTATTTTAAAAACTTCTTTTTCCACTAGTTAAATCTTTGTTTAAGAATATTGGAGAGACAAATATTATGGGTAACTTCAAAATCCAGAGATAACTCTTACATTGCAGCATACTACTTTAATTTTAAAGGGCTTTTTCTTTTATTTTCTTAAATTGCTGAGGATCAAGCCCAGGGATGTGCACATGCTAGACAGTCACTCTGTCATAGAGCTATATCCCTGAATATTTTGCATATGAGCTGGGCAGGCATGGTTGGCACACCTTTAATTTCAACTCTTGGGAAGCAAGAGGCAGGTAGATCTCTGGAGCTTCAGGCTAGCCAGAGCTTTGTAGTGAGACTATATGTCGGGAACAAACAAACTCCAAACAAACCATAATTGTATGTATGTATGTATGTATGTATGTATTTAGGCTTATTTATATATAACATGTATCTACTATTAGTAGTAAGATGGCTTTTTTTCTTCCTTTCTGTTGGTTGAACCCTATACCTTGTGCATGGTGCTCAAGAGATCTGCATGCCTCGGATTAAAGGTGCTTGTCACCATGCCTGGGTGAAGAGTTCATTTTTAATTCTGGTATTATCACTTATTTTTCCTTCCCGCATTAATTTTTTAATAGGTTAATTATAAAAGTAAAAATTTCTCATTGTTACTGAAGGGGAAAATAATACTCTTTAAGTTTCAAAATGGGATTGTTTCTGTTAGTTAAAATCTAGGGGCAGCTGGGCTCTGGTGGTGCACACCTTTAATCCCAGCACTCGGGAGGCAGAAGCAGGTGGATCTCTGTGAGCCTGGTCTACAGAGTGAGTCCCAGGAGAGCTAGAGTTACAACAGAGAAACCCTGTCTCAAAAAAACTAAAAAAACAAAAGCAAACAAACAAACAAACTGGGGGCAGAAGCAAATTGGGGCAAATGGAATTAATGGAGCAGAGGGAGCCATTTGGAACAAGAGATTTGTTTGTGGGAAAAGGGTAACTATATATTTTGATAAGCAAATTCTCTTATAAGATATATTCATAATAATGTAAATCAAATAAAATCAGCATATGGATGTCACTTTCTAAGCACTTTATTTTTGAACCCTACTTCCCAATGCAGATTAAACTGCTTCTTATCTGTGGTGCCATGGTGTTACTAGATTGTGAATTTCTCAGACAGAAGCCTATTTTTTTGAGACAGGGTTTCTCTGGCTGTCTTGGAACTCACTCTGTAGACCAGGCTGGCTTTGAACTCACAGAGATCTGCCTTCCTCTGCCTCCCGAGTGCTGGGATTAAAGGTGTACCTCACTGTTGTTGAGCTCAGAAGTCATTTTTTAAAAAAATATTTTTTACTTAGCCAGGTGTGGTGGCGAATGCCTTTGATCCCAGCACTCAAGAGGCAAAGGCTGGAGGATCTCTGTGAGTTCAAGGCTAGCCTGGTCTACAGAGTGAGTTCCAGGACATCCAGAGTTACAACAGAGAAACCTTGTCTTGAAAAAAAAATTTTTTTTTAAATGAGAAATTTATTACAGATGGAGCATAGCAGCATATGCCTTTCCTAGAACTCATGGACACAGAGGCAGGCAGCTCTCTGTAGTTTGAGACCACTGTAGACTGGTCTATAGTGAGTACCGCGGCAGCCAGAGCTACATGGTGAAACAAACAAACAAAACAAAGTCTGATGGTGGTGCATGCCTTTTAATCCCAGCACTTGGAAGACAGAGGCAGGAGAATCTCTGAGTTCAAGGCTAGCCTGATCTATAGAGTGAGTTCCAGAACAGTCAGAGCTATACAGAAAAACCCTGTCTCCAAACAGCAAAACAAAAACAATTTGCATTTTTATTTCCTTAAATTTTGTGTATGCGTATGTATGTTATTTTGTATGTGTGTGTACACCTTGTGAGCCCCAGGAATCAAACCCAGGTTGCCAGTTGTGGCAACCAGTGTCTTTATTGGCTGAGCTATCCAACTAGCCCTAAACAAAACTTTTTTTGAATTTTAATACACATGTAGATAAAGGCAAAAAACAAGTAAAATATTGATGCATTTTCACAAGGTAATAATTAATCTGTAACCATCATTGCTGTGAAAGTAGGGGGACTGGGGAAGTTACCAGCTTCCATTAACATAGTGCCCTTTTCTTTTTTTGTCTTTTTAATATTTATTTATTGGGGCAGGAGAGATAATTTAGTGGTTAAGAGCACTGGCTATTCTTAAAGATGACACAAGTTTTATTCCCATCACTCACATGGTGATTCACAAGTCTGTATCTGTATTTCCAGGGAATTTGATGTCATCTTCTGGCTTCTGTGGGCACCTCATGTATGTGGTATATATACATACGTGGACACAAATACTCATATTCATAAAATAAAAATAAATCTGAGATCAGGGCCTTGAACCCACAATGGAAAGAGAAAACTGACTCCTAAAAGTTGTCCTCTTCCTCAACATACATGCCCACACATTACAGAATAATGATAACATTAAATTTTTTTATTAAATTTTTTTTTTTAATTAAGAAGAATGTATATTCTTGGTATTCTGATATGAGGAAAACCTTTTGTTTTTAACAATTCAGTATGATGTGAGCCTTGTCAAATATAATACTATCTCTAGGTACTTAAGAAGCTATGTTTTGTGGCTAGAGAAGATATCTCACCAGTTAAGAGTATATACTGCTGTTGCAGAGAACTGGAGTTTGATTCCACCACTCACAGCTCACAACTGCCTGTCACTCCAGCCCCAGGGAATCTAGCACCCTCTTCTGGATTCTGTGCACAGGTGCACACGCACACATGCACACACATTAGTTTTAAGGAGCTATGTTTATGATCCAAATTAATAGTTTGGGTGTACTTGTTTTTCAATTGATTTTTCTCTCTTTAGCCGAAGAAGATGAAGATAAAGAAGATGATTTCCGAGCTCCTCTTTACAAAACAGTGGAGATCAAGGGCATCCAGGTCCGCATGAAATGGTGTGCCACCTGCCGCTTCTACCGTCCTCCGAGATGTTCTCACTGCAGTGTCTGTGACAACTGTGTGGAGGTAAGAGCACTGGATGGGTAAGACTCAGTGTTTATCCTAAGTTGTCTTTTTTACTTACTGTAGATCCTTTTTTTTTTATATTAAAATTTTTATTACTTATATTGTATGTATGGATATTTTTGCCTGCATGAACGTCCCAGTGCTCTACATGCATGTTGGAGGCCAGAAGAGGATGTCAGATTCCTGGAAATATAGTTATAGACAGCTGTGAGTCTCAGTGTGGGTGCTGAGAATTGAGCCTGGATCCTCTGGAAGATCTCTTTAGCTCTCTTCTTCTTAAAAATAAAAATAAAAGTTTTGTTTTTTATGTATGTGTATACCTGGTGCCTGAGGAGTCTGGGAGGTGGCATTAGATCCCTCAGAAGTGTAGTTACCAATGGTTGGTTATGAACTACCACGTAGGTGCTGAGATGCAAACCCAGCAAGCACTCTTAACCACTGAGTCATCTTTGCACCCTTAGAGTAATTATTTTCTTCAAAGATTTATTTGTTTAATTATGAGTATATATTTGTTTTGTGAGTATTTGCACATGAAATGCTGGTGGCGGAGAAGGCCAGAGACATAGGATCCCCCTAGAACTGGAGTCACAGTCAGTTTGAAAGGGACTGATGTGAGTGCTATGAACTGATCTCAGGTCCTCTGCAGGAGTAGCACACATTCTTAATCACTGAGCAATCTCTGTAGCCCCTAGAGTGGATTCCTGAAGTATAGTATAGTGCTCTCGAGCTGCCTAGTCTGCATAGTCCAGCTGAATCAAATGGTATTTGGAGTGAAGTACACAGGAGAACCAGTTATTATACTCTGTTATTATACAAGGAAGCTTTACTCTAATAACAGCTTTCCTGACCCCAAGATTCATAGTTTGAGCCTTCCATCCTATCGTTACTTAGGATTCTCTCTTCTACAAAAAGCATGGTCTTGTATTTAATTCCGTTTCCCTAGCTATCCTTATTTTCATTCCCTCGAATCTTGAATGTTTTGCCAACATTTGTCTCTTTGGTGGCATAGAAATTTTTTTTTTTTAAAGCAAGGACCTGCTATGTAGCTCTGACTGGCCTAGAACATACCGTGTAAACTGGGCTGGCTTCTAACTGTGTTCCAAGTACTGGGATTGTAGACTTGTTGAACCATGCCAAACTTTAAATCAACTTGAGAACTTGTCCTTTTGGCCAACCTCTGGAAGGTCTCTCTATCAGTTAACATAGAGCAAGAGAAACTGCTTTGAATATTTTTAAATTTAATTTTTTAAAACTTTAAATTTTTGCAACTAAGTGATGAATATGGTCATAAATTACTAAAAGTAAAACTTAAGTTCTATTATTTTCTTTCTCTTTTCAACAGAAGGGATCTAATACTGTTTATGTTTTTTGTGTTTTTGTGAGTGTGCGTATGTGTGGGTGTACACATGCCATGGCACACATGGTGAAGGTCAGAGGACAACATGAAGGGATTGGTGCCTCCTATAATTTGAGTCCCAGGGATTAAACCCAGGTTGTCAAGTTTGGTGGCAGATGCCTTTACCCAGTGAACCATCTGGCTGACTCTACTATTATGTTTTAAAGATGCCATTTAGTCTTTTTTTTTTTTTTTTTTTTTGCTTCTAGGAATTTGATCATCACTGCCCCTGGGTGAACAACTGTATTGGTCGCAGGAACTACAGATATTTCTTCCTTTTCCTCCTTTCCCTGACAGCCCACATTATGGGTGTGTTTGGCTTTGGCCTCCTTTATGTCCTCTATAACATAGAGGAACTCTCAGGGGTCCGCACTGCTGTCACGTATCCTTGAAGGCCTTTGGCTTGTGGGACGGGGTCAGGAGGGCAAGTTGAATCCTTTAGTCAAGAAAGTTAATTCCTTTAACTTTCTTGGACACAATAGAGCTGGGGAAAGCAAGGTAACATTGTTCTGTTTTCTTTGACTGCTTGGCATCAGAATGGCAGTGATGTGTGTGGCTGGCTTATTTTTCATCCCTGTAGCTGGCCTCACAGGATTTCATGTGGTGCTGGTGGCTAGGGGACGCACAACCAATGAACAGGTACCAGGAGAACTGATAGGGGACTGAACAGGGCATGTCTCAAGCCCTTATTAGTGAAGATCATAACACTTTCACAATGGAACCTCAGCGAAAACTTATGTGATGATGTAGAGATTAATATTAGTGTCCAAGATGGGGGAAGTAGGCATAGGTCCTCAGTAAGTAGAAGCAAAACTGGGAATGGTGGTGCACACCTGTAATCTTATTTAGGGGACTGAGACAGTAGGATTTAGCTACTTGGACCCTGTCTCCTAAAAAGGAAGAAAAAATAACTTTAAGAAATAGCCTTGTTCTCATTCTTTTAACAAACATTTAGTCTTTGAATTTATAGAAATGAATTGGGACAGGCTTTAGGAAGCACATAGTACTTATTATTTTTGTGCACATAATAGTAGCTAATCTTATTAGTCTTATCTTGCAGTTAGCCCTCTGTGGATTTTTTTTTTTTTTTTTTTTTTTGAGACTCAGGCTGTCCTGGAACTCTGATGTAGACCAAGTTGGTCTCAAACTCACAGAGATCCGCCTGCCTTGCCTCCTAAGTGCTGGGATTAAAGGCGTGTGTTACCACCACCCAGCCATTTGTGGATTCTTTAGGTTAAATCAAATGTAGATGGTATAGACTTGAGGGAAAATCACATCAGTACTTTATATAGATTCTTTTTCTTGGCATTGTTCCCTAAAGAATATAATAACTGTATAACATATTAGGTATAATGATGGAGAGATGAATTAGTGTTTATAACATATACATAGGCTATATGCAAATACTGTACCAATTTATATAAGGAAATTCACCTGTGGGTTACTTTAGTCAATATTCTTAATTATTACTTAATCTCATTTAATATAGGAAGCTGATGTTTGGGGTCAGTTTCCATGAGGTAGACCTAGAATTTGAACTGACAACCTTGGCTCTATAATCCTGAATTGTTTTGTTTTGTTTTGTTTTGATGATGGGGTTTTCTCTGTTGTAATTCTGCTGTCCTGGAACTCTGTAAACCAGGCCAGTCTTGAACTCACAGAGATCCACCTGCCTCTGTCGCCTGAGAGCTGGGATTAAAGGTGTGCACCACCATTGCCTGCCTTAGAATCCCTATTTTTTAGTTATCACAAGTATCACTTTTATACCTGAAAGAGTGGCTGCACAGTTATTTGCCTTTTGATATAGTCTGACTTATTTGGTTCTTTTTATCTCCTAGGTTACAGGTAAATTCCGGGGAGGTGTGAATCCCTTCACCAATGGATGCTGTAACAATGTTAGCCGAGTCCTCTGTAGTTCTCCAGCACCCAGGTACACCCATACTCTTGGACTAGTGTTCATGGCTTGGTCAAACTTTTGTCTCCTTTGGGCTTGTTCTGAATAAGAGCAGTCTGATGGAAAATGGCCTTTTATGAAGAGTTTGCTTGCCAGGCAGTGGAGGCACACACCTTTCACCTCAGCACTCAGGAAGGCAGAGGCAGGTAGATCTCTTGAGTTCTGTGTTGGCCAGCCTGGTCTACAGAGTGAGTTCCAGGACAGCCAGGGCTACACAGAGAAACCCTGTCAAAACTGCAATCTTTTAGTGGTCTTTGTTTTTTCCTTCTGAGATAGGGTTTCTCTATTGTAACTGACTCTCCTGGAACTCACTGTGTAGACCAGGCTGGCCTCAAATTCACAGAGATCCTCCTGCCTCTGCCTCCCAAGTCCTGGGATTAAAGGTGTGCAACACCACCACTCACCTTTAGGAATGGCTAATTGCCTTCTAAAATTGAGGATGTTTAAAATTTAACTCCAGAGTTCTAGATCCTTGCCTGTAAAGGCCTATTGTTGCTGAAGATGTTCATTGACTCAAATCAGTTTAAGTGCTTTTACACTAGACTGATAGGACTGTTTTTGATGATGAAGATTAAACTGAGGGTCTTGTTCTTTATCACTGAGCTGTATGTACCCCAGTTCATGACTGTTTATTGCATATCCAGAAAGCTTTGCACTTGGTATGCAGGTAGTGATTTTGAATGTAACAGTAAATGAAAGCCTTCACACCCTTAATACACAGGTATTTGGGGAGACCAAAGAAAGAGAAGACAATTGTAATCAGACCTCCTTTCCTTCGACCAGAAGTGTCAGATGGGCAGATAACTGTGAAGATCATGGATAACGGCATCCAGGGAGAACTGAGGAGGACTAAGGTGGGGAATTAGAGAAGTAAAACTAAGTAAACCAAGAGAATTTCACCCTTGGCAAAGAGAACAAAACTTAACATTGAGTGTACATACCAGTCTTTTCTCCATTAGATTTAAAGTTCAGTGACGATAGACACTGAGTTCCTTATCTTCATAAGACATACCATCTTTCAGGTGGTTGATGCTTAACTTTTCCTTATTCTTTATTATCCCCAAACTTACTCTAGTCCCAGTTTAGAAACGTTTGATTCTCTAGTTTTTCTTACTCCAACCTAATGTTACATGAATGCAGTTTCCTAATCTGATTTCCCTCCCCTCATTTATTAGTCTAAGGGAAGCCTGGAGATAACAGAGAGCCAGTCTGCAGATGCAGAACCTCCACCTCCTCCTAAGCCGGACCTGAGCCGATACACAGGGCTGCGGACACACCTCAGCCTGGCTACTAATGAGGGTAAGTAATAATAATAAGGGCTGCCTTGATCTCTGAGATCTTAGAGATAGAAGACAGGAATGAGGTACTCTGTGAGCTGTAGAGAAGATAAGCAAGGGCTGGAAGGTAATTCTTGCATTGTGGCTGAGAATACCCAGTGGGTGGTACTTGAGCATTTTTCTTTGGATAGCTAGAAAAAGAGGGAGAGACAGTGATTTGGATTTTCCAGAGAATTACTTTTTACAGTCTTATATATGTACATGGTGTGTGTGTGTGTAGTAGATCAGAAGACTCTTCAGGAGTTGGTTCTTTCCTTTTACTATGGATTCTGGGGATTGAACTCAGGTCATCGGGCTTTTGTGGCAAGTGCTTTTACTTGCTAAGATTCTGCCTGAATTAGAGAATTTCCTAGTATTTGCCCACCACAAATTCTGAAACTAGTACAGATCTTTGGTCTTTAAAAAACTTTTCTTTTGAAACAAGGCTACCTAGGCATAGTGGAAGCATAGTGGCCTTTAATCCCAGCATTTGGGAGGCAGAGGCAGGCAGATCTTTAGTTCAAGGTCAGTCAGGGAAACCCTGTCTCAACCAAGAAACAGAAGAAAGAAGAGCTATGTAGATCAGAATATTGCTGAACTCAAAGAGGTCTGCCTGCCTCTGCCTCCTGAGTGCTTGGATTAAAGGTGTACACTACCATACCTGGCCTTACCATTATTTTTAATATTTATTGTATGTGTATGGGTGTTTGGCCTGCATGTGTATGTCTGCTCATCACTTGTCCTCCTGTTTTAGCCTTTTGAGTAGTTGGGACTATAGGTTTGTATCTAAAGACCAGGTCCAGCTGAGCCTTTAGACTTAATTTCAGCAAAGTCTTGCTCCCTAGACTTTGATTTTGTTGGGTATGCCTGTCCTTTCCCTGTACTTTTAGAAACCCCATGAAGATTAAAGAATAACTTTTAGTGTTCTCTGGATTTCCCCTGTAGATAGCAGTCTCTTGGGCAAGGACAGCCCTCCTACACCTACTATGTACAAGTATCGACCAGGTTACAGTAGCAGCAGTACATCAGCCGCAATGCCTCATTCCTCCAGCGCCAAGGTACTGTGTACTCTTAAGAAGTGGGGTCATAACCTACTCCAGTTCTTGAGAAAAGGAGGAGGGAGCATAAAAACCAAGGGCATTTTACTGATTATTGGCATTAATGGAATTGAATTTCTTTGATGTGTTTTTCATTAGAAAAGGAGCAATAATGCATACTAGATAAAAACACTAATTAGCATCAAATCTGATTTCAGAAACCACTTCTGCCAACTTAATTAGTCTCTGTAAGCCTCATTTCTTGCATCTTAAAAAAGTGATATTTGTTCTAAGTCACAGCTTTGCGATAAAGGCAAACCATATTATATCCCAAGTTCGAAGTATACTACTGGCATGTAATTCTGTTCTTTAGTGACTCTTTGGGCTCTGTGTCTGGCAGCTATCAAAAGGAGCCCTAAGACTGTTTTACTCTTTTTCCACAGCTGAGTCGTGGAGACAGCTTGAAGGAGCCAACATCAATTGCAGATAGCAGCCGCCATCCCAGCTACCGCTCAGAGCCCAGCTTGGAGCCAGAGAGCTTCCGGTCTCCCACTTTTGGCAAAAGCTTTCATTTTGATCCACTGTCCAGTGGCTCACGATCATCCAGCCTCAAGTCAGCTCAGGGCACAGGCTTTGAGCTGGGCCAGTTGCAGTCCATTCGTTCAGAGGGCACCACCTCCACCTCCTATAAGAGCCTGGCCAATCAGACACGAAATGGAAGTCTATCTTATGACAGCCTACTCACTCCTTCAGACAGCCCTGATTTTGAGTCAGTACAGGCAGGGCCTGAGCCAGACCCACCTTTAGGCTACACCTCTCCCTTCCTGTCAGCCCGGCTGGCCCAGCAACGGGAAGCCGAGAGGCACCCACGTTTGGTGCCAACCGGCCCACCACACAGAGAGCCCTCACCAGTCCGTTATGACAATCTTTCACGCCACATTGTGGCCTCACTCCAGGAAAGAGAGAAGCTGCTACGACAGTCACCTCCACTTGCAGGCCGTGAGGAAGAACCAGGCTTGGGAGACTCAGGCATTCAGTCAACACCAGGCTCAGGCCATGCCCCTCGTACTAGTTCCTCCTCTGACGATTCAAAAAGATCACCCTTGAGCAAGACTCCACTGGTACGCCCAGCTGTCCCCCGTTTTGGCAAACCAGATGGGCTAAGGGGCCGGGGACTGGGATCTCCTGAACCAGGCCCAACTGCCCCGTACGTGGGCCGATCAATGTCTTATAGCAGCCAAAAAGCCCCATCTGGTGTCTCTGAGACAGAGGAAGTGGCATTGCAGCCATTACTGACACCCAAGTAAGTATTTGTCTTACCTTCCTTCATTCAACTTAATTAAGCAGGAAGCATCAGGTCTTTGGTTGTAAATGATTCTAGTATAGATAGACCCTGGGGATCCCAAGAACTGTTTGATTGCCTTCATGACAATTCTTCCTTAGAGATTGAAGATTGATAATATTCTCTTAACACTATCTTCCTGAAAGTTTTATTTGCCAAAGAGTAAAGTATATAAGAGCTGTGGTTAGGAATAAGTTGGGAGAAGGATAATCAGTCTTATTTTAAGCATGTCAATAAAGCAAAAAGGTACTGGACTGATTGGGTAAGCAAGTATGTGAAAAAAGCTCACCCTCTCCCCAATATGTGTGTGTGTGTATATGTATGTGTGTATATTTTGTGCATCTTTTCCTGATGTCTGTTTCTTCTTTTTCCCCCAGAGATGAAGTACAGCTCAAGACCACCTACAGCAAATCCAATGGGCAGCCCAAGAGTATAGGCTCAGCTTCCCCTGGCCCAGGCCAGCCACCTCTCAGTAGCCCCACAAGGGGAGGAGTCAAGAAGGTGTCAGGGGTGGGTGGTACCACTTATGAGATTTCTGTGTGAATCTTGGCGCCTCCCCTCCCCCACACCTCTGCACCTACACCAAAGGGCCTCAGGTGGCCACCTTCCTTCCCTCAAGGGGCTCCCCTACCTTGCATGGACATTTTTAAACCACCGATTCCAAGAGGATGAGGCTTGTTTTACAAAATGCCATGGGGTTAAGGAGAGTTGGCGCCCTGAGACTGGGGTGGCAAACCCCCTTTGATCTTTTAAGACCTTCCCTTCCTTGATCCCTGGACCAGACTCAGTGGACATTTGTGCAATTGCTCGCCCTGGAGGGAACCAGATCATTTTTAAACCAGAAATAATTTTTTTTATTATTGTTACGGATTCTATTTTTTTCCTCTTCTCCGTTACCAGGTGTGTGTGTACATATATATATATTATAAATATCAAAGAAATTATATATCTATCCTGGGATGGGAAAACAAGTGAGGGATATATAGATATATATATATATGGAAGGGGATTTTATTCTTCCCTTTCCTTAGACCAGCAGGAAAAGAGACATTGAAGTCTTCCTTTTCCCCATGGTTCCCTCTTTTGTCCCAGTTTTCAACTAAGGAAATAGCACCCTCTGCTGGTGCTACGTGATTAGAAAGAAACCTGGGAAAGTCTGGGGTTCTTGGTCAGATAAAGGAACTTCAAGAGTTAGTTTTCTAGGCTCACTGACATCTAGTTTCCCTGGGAAAGGGGTCACAGTTCCTTGATGGTGGTGGGAGATCAGGAAGAGGGCTTGGCCTAGTTTAGAAACATCACCCCCCACCCCCACTTTCAGGAGATAGGGATTATGGTGGGCTTCATTGAGTCCCTTCAAAGCTTCCCTATAACTTAAAATCCAAGGCCAGGAAAGAAGAATCCGAAAAGCAATATTTTTCATCATATGCCAAAAATGGGATGGAGAGAAGGAGTGGCAGGCCTAGGCCCCTCCGATTGTCCCCTTGGGTTTACCCCTTTGCCCACCTCAATATGGTGCTGGGTAGAGGGGGTAGCTGGGTTCCAACCTTTCAGTGGAAGACCCCAGCCTCTATACAGAGACCCTTTAATTTTTTTATTCTGATTAGCCATTTTAAACCAACAAGAAATAAAATAAATCCTGATCTAACCAGCTCCCCCTGACTTGTGTTTTGTCGGGTTAAGGCAGAGTGAATGGTCTTGTAGAAAGTCAAAAGGGAAATCTCATTCTCTGGTCCCAGAATAAAATAACAACAGGTCCTGTTTTTATTCTGGCTATCAAATTAAATGCCTTGCTGGGTGAGAAAAACCTAACTTTTCATAACAAAAACTTACTGTCTTTTGACAGGAAGATATTAGAGAACTCTTGTGTCACTCCTTAGCTTCCTCTTTAGAAAGTGAAGTAAAACATCCAGGCATGGTGATGCATGTCTTTGATCCCAGAACTTGGAAGGTAGAGGCAGGTGAGTCTTCATAGCCTGCCAGTGAGACAGTCTCAAAAAAACCAAAACCAAAAACTTTGTCTTTCCAAAACTACCAAATCCATTTTTCTAAACTGAAGAATAAGAGAAGCATTACAGTTCTTGCCAGAGGTTCATATAAAAAGCACACGGGGTGAGGGTGGGATAAGTTTGCCTAGCATACACAAGGCTTAGGAGTCAGTCCCCAGAAAAAAAGGGTGGGGAGCATAATGGGACAAAAATACCAGTTTTTTTTTTTTCCTGCTAAAATATACTGATGATTGTGGATGTTTTTATAGTTCCCTGTTGTATATCAATATAGGGATAAACTACTTGGGCCAGCTTTCCAGATGGAGGTTGAAGATCATCTAGGCACTTGGCTTCAAACATTTTGTGTCTACTGTGGGAAAATACTAGCAAACTGTGTTGCTTTTAGACCATGTTCTCTTCTCTCATTTTTGATTTCCCAGCCTGCTAAGTTTTGTGATGGCAAGTTCCAAAATCTCTTAACCTTTTAGCAATGCTTTGTCTTAAATTCTTACTCATATTGAAAGGCACTTGCCTCTTAAAAAGGAGCCATACTAGCCAGTCTATTAAACATGTTTTTGTTGTTTTTTTAAAAAACCCTAACAAATGAAGTCCTGAAGTCAGACAAATTGCACAGAAGAGGGGGAGAAAAAAGAAAAACAGCTTCTTGTGAAAAGGGATGTGATGTCCATGAAAAAACCAACTGGACTAAATCATAAAAAGTTATGACCCTTTAAAGTGTATTAGTCACAAGCACAGCAAGGACTGGTCTCTTTCCAGCTGTTGGATGTCCCCAAGGCAGTGTCCAAGTGCCTGAAAGACAGTTTTTGTCAGCAGGTTCAGTATAACTTTCTAGAAAGGCCATCCGTGGTCAAGAGTCCAGTGGTCCTTTTAGCGGAGGCTACTGCTGCTGCTGGCCTGGGAGCTGCCCATACCTGGGTGATCTGGACTATGTCGGTTCTGGAGGAGACAAGAGGCGGGAAGAACATTTAGAAACTAAAAGATGGACCTGGTTGGGTGTTGTGGAGACAGAGGCACACGCAAACAAATCTGAGAGAGGCCAGCCTAATCTACACAGTGAGTTCCATGCCAGCCAAGCTATATATTGAAACTTTGTTTAAAAAAAATAGAAAACCTAAATAAATAATATAAGATGAGCCTGCTAGCATAGACATGCAATCTCAACTGCTTAGGAGCTGGAGGCAGAAAGGTTGCAAATTCAAAACTTGCCTGAATAAATAAGCAAAATAAAAATAATTTTAAAAAGGGGACAGGATGACTCAGTAAGGCCCTAGTTAATCCCTACTACCTCAGAAAAAGAACAAAAGAACCAGCCTTGGGTAGTATTGTAAAAGAAAAAGTTTGCCCTGGGTTTTCAATCTTGGGCCCAACTTGAGGCAAAAGATTCTATTTAAGAAGGGTGAGTGAGATGGGGGCTGGAGAGATGGCTCAGCATTTATGAGCATGTACTATCTTGTAGAAAACTGGAGTTTGGTTCCCAGCACCACCATAGGACTCTGACTCCTCCTCTAACGTCAAAGCCCTCTTCTGACCTCTGGGCACTGCACTCATAGGGAAACAGATGTATACATAAATTTAAAAAAAGGACAACACAGGGAAAACTCAATGGGTGCCACAACAGTCCTCTACCTTCTTCTTCTTTTTCTCTTTCTTCTTCCTTTTCCGTTCAGGATCCTCCTCTTTTTTCTTTTTCTTCTTCTTGTGATCTGAATCAGATGGTGTTTCTGTAGGAGACATTAAGAGTTTATTTAAGATCTACTGCTGTGAACTCTTTAAGGCTATAGGAAAACTTAACACCAGGGGAATTGCTTTTCTTTTGAGTGTCCAGAAAGGATTTAGAGGTGCTACTACAGTCAATACGTGAGTTCTTGGGGGAAAATCTGGGAGTTTAGAGTAACTAAGCTTAACTGTGAAGGCCAGGCCAGACTTGGGTTAGTTTCTTGGTCTGAATAGAAGTGCTTCTTACCTGGGGGGACAGGATCCTGGGTACGGCTCTGTTTGTGCTTATGCTTATTCTTTTTCTTGGGAGGCTGAATATGCATCAGACGACACTGCTCTGGCAACTGAGGGAACCAAAGGAAGGTTCAGGTAATTTACTGTTTTCAGTAAATTATGAAGGAACAGACTTGGACAGAAAACTACCTTCATGCCTTTTAAGCCTCCCCAAATGCTTTTTTCTTCCCAAAGAGGACTCACCGGGCCAGTGTGGAGTCGGAAACCAGACAGCATGGTTCCTGTGATCGGATTAAAAGAGCCACCAAGAATAGGAGGCTTTTCGATGAGGGAGCGGAGGCTGCTGTTATCATGGGAACCAGGGAGATCAATCATCCCTGGCAGGTCAGGCAGGAAGTTACTTAGCTTCTCCTTCACTTTCTTCCCACAGAACTTATTATAGGCCTGTTCGAGGTTGTAGTGTGTGATTAAATTGGTGCTGCCCGTCAGCTCTGTGCTGCCTAGAAAACAGCAGTAACAAAATTATATCAAAAGGAGATGATAATCTTTTGTCACTAATGCAGAAGGAAATAATATTTTCTAGATTTACTCTATTTGTATGCTTATTTTGCCTGCATGTATGTATGTATGTTAATGTGTATGTGTGGTGTCTGCAGAGGTCAGAAGAGCTTGGGTGCCCTAGAACTGGAGTTATGGATGGTTGTGAGCTGCTCTAAGAACTGAACCTGGGTCTTTTGCAAGTGAAGCCCACACTCCTAACTGTTGAATCATCTCTCCAGGCTCACAAAAGTAGAGTGACGCTTTTCAAGGGAAAAGCCCCTCCTCCTTGTGGTTGTATGCTGCTTGGACAGAGGTATATAAGAGGGACAGTGACAGTTGAAACAGCAGAGTTGACAGCGGTTAGAGTTACAGCATAGCTGCTGTAGGATAGGGAAAGAGCACAAAAGCTGAATATAGGAGAAGCAGGCAAAAATAAAGCTGATAGGGAAACAAGCAGAAATAAGGCTCAGATAGAATGAACTAACTGGGGTTTTAGAAAAGTTACAATTTAGATCTTCCTCAGTAATTGCCTTGCTGGGAGAAGCTGAGTCAGAGTGGGTTAGAGTTAATTCAGTTCCCCAGACATATAGATTAAGACAGCCAGAAAAGGGCTGTAAAGGTTTCTCTTTCCTTCCTATCCTTCCCTTTTCTCCCTAACCCTATGAGCTGAGGTTTTAAAATGTTCCAAGTCAGAAAACTAACAGCAGGGAACAGAGGGGCAGAGTCAAGTTGCCAGTGAGAAAAGTAACAGCTTTTGAGAGTCCAGACTAAAAAGGCAAAAAACAGCCAAACCCATACCCCCTTTTAGAAGAAAAACTATTACATTTTAAGTACATTAAAAAAAAAATTTACACACAAAGGACTGTATTTTAATGTAAATAAAATCTATTAAAGGAGAACTATTATCTCACTCACTGTTACATTATTGCTTGGAATAGTCATGACCATAGCAACTCTTTTGAGAAAGCACTTAATCGGGGGACTGCTTACAGTTTCAGAGGCTTAAGTTCATCATCATGGTGGGTAGCATGATGGCAGCATAGTGCTGGAGGGGAGTTGAGAGCTACCTCCTGATCCGCAGGCAGAAGACCTTGGGCCTGGCATGGGCTTTTGAAACCTCAAAGCCCACCCCCAGTGACATACTTCCTCTAATAAGGCCATACCTCCTGATCCTTCTAATCCTTTCAAGGAGTTCCACTCCCCGGTTACTAAGTATTCAAATATGGTAGCATTTTTACTCAAACCACCACAACTATAAAATTTTATTTGTTAAGAAACAGAACAAAAGTAAAATTTGTAGGTTGAGCATCCCTAATCTGAAAATCTGAAACTTTTTGAGTTCCAGCACTTAAAAAGTTTCAGATTTTGGAGCAGTCCAGATTTCATATTTCTCGATTTGGGATGTATAACTGGTAAAATCTATGCAAATATTCTGAAATCTGAAAAACGTAAATTTTGAAACATTTTAGATAACAGATACTAAATCTATAACAACACAATAGCCAGGTGTGGTAGGGCATACCTGTAAGCTTTTTTTCACATGAATAGCTAGTGGCCAGGTTATACACTACACTCAGGAGGCTGGGACAAGACAGTTGTATTCAAGGCCAGCATAAGCTATAGTGAGATCCTGTCTCAAACCCCCCAACTTAGTAACATACTAAACACAAAGTACTAAACTGGAGACTAGAGGAATGGAAAAGGAATGGAGCAAAGTAGTGTAGAGATAGAAACGGGGTGGGGAGGCAGGTGGGCGGGAAGGACTAGCATATCGTATCAAATACTGATTTGCTTTTAATAAATGGTCTTAGAAACATCTCTGCCTGGCTCAGGATAACAGAGCTTTAGAGTTCAGTTACAGCTACACTAAAAGCCAAATTTGATGCAGTGGCATGAGGGTATTGTCAAGGACCTTCTGTTGGCTATGTGTGTATTGATTTATTTATTGAGACAGTATCTTACTATAAGCTCTAGCTGGCCTCAAACCTGTGGCAAATTCCTGCCTTAGCCTCCTGAGTGCTGGTATTACAGGTGAGTGCCACCCCCACTCCCCTTTTTTAATAGGAAGAAACACTAATCACCATAGGAAAACACAGATTTTGTAGTTGTGACTACCTTGTGACCAACATGCTTATTCTTCATGGTACACCAAGTATTATCTAGAAAGAAGAACTGCTCAATCAGAATATGAGCAACTGGAATTCTAAAACTGACTACTGACTTTCCTCTTTGCCACAGTTTCCTTTTATCTGTGTAACAGGACAATAGCTTTGCATTTCATTCTTTTTCTTTTTTTAAATTTTTTTATTTTGAAACAGGATTCCGCTGTGTAGCCCTGGCTATCCTGGAACTTGCTCTGTAGACTAGACTGGCCTCAGATGCAGAGATCTGCCTGCTTCTGTCTCCCAAGTGCTGGGATTAAAGGTGTGCCCCACCACTGCCCAGTGCTGCATTTCATTATTTTCAAGACTTATTGATTGAAAAAAAAAATACATGTACAAGGCACTATCAATATATTCAATGGCTGACTTTTTTTTTTTCAAAAGAATAGAAATATACTAATAACTTAAAATGGACCAAATAAAGTAGGAATATCTGACCTGTAACCTCACTGATAATTATGACAACATGCAGGTTAAGTGGCTTGTTTATGATCATTTACTTGGGAAAGTTCATGTCCTGAAGCGTGAGCCCTTGAGGGCAGAGATGGTGTCTTATTCACATGAATGGCTAATGGCCAGGTTATACGCTAAAATATTTCTTAAGTAGCAAGTACTTTTCTTCTGGTTTAGGTCTTATTCCTCAACCTTCTCTAGACTAGCCAAATCAGGGCAAAAAAAAAAAAAAAAAAAAAAAAAAAATCCCAACAATCTCAGGCCACCCTGGGAAGCTCCACCCACTCAGGGACAGTACATAAAGGGGAGCCTTCTGGACTCTGCTCAGAGTAGGTGTAGCTTTGGCTGCTCCTAAGTGGAGACAGCCATGAAGAGAAGAAGGCATTAAAAACACCTCAGCTGAGCCAGAAGCAAGAACACCTCAGCTCAGCACAGGATATTTCCCTTCACAGCTGCAACACTTGGGAAGCTTCTCCCCAAAAAGCCTAGCCAGAGCAAAGAGGCACTGTTAGCATTGTAACACTCCAGCTCAGCTGGGGAAGCCTTTCCTGCCTCAGAGCTGTCAGGGCTGTGTGGTTCCTGGCTTCCAAATGTCAGGATACCTTCCACTGGGGACATCTTCCACACCTCAGAGTTGTATGGTCCCTGGGCTCCTGACTGCCAGGGCACCTTCCTCTCAGAGCAGTAAACACTTCCACTGGGGACACCTTCCCCATCTCAGAGCTGTGTGGTTCCTGGGCTCCTGACTGCCAGGCCACTTTTCCATCTCTGAATAAAACCCCTAACACTACTTATCACTAAAGCACAGTCGATCTATGCTTTAGTTTCTCAATTATAAAACACAGATAATATCTACCTAAAACGGCTATGATAGAATTGCATATTGTTACACATTTCAAACTAATTTGCTACTAGTTATTGGAAGAAATTGAAAACTTTTTTTTTTTAAAGCAGAATCTCGTGTTGCCTAGGCTGGGCTTGAACTCCAGATCCTCCTGCTTTCATCTCAGGAGTGCTGGTGTGTAGTACCACAAGTCCCTAAGACTTAGCATTCCAGAATGCCTCTCTTCAATTTTTTCTTTTCATAACTTCCTACTCTCACTACCATACTCTCTGTACAAGAAACTCCCAATTCCTCTAGCTGTTTATATTTAGTTCTTTTATTTCTGTAGGTTCTGCCTCTAACATGTATCCTGTACCAATTTGCTTCTGTATTTCTAAGACCTGGTCCAAACTATCATCTCTTTCCTGAACACAACGGTAACTTCCGATTATTTCACTTTCATTCTTCATAATTCTGCTGAATATTTAAAAATAAGTAAATTAGATCATTTCACATCCATGTTGAAGTGACTTCAATCTGAAATTTAAACACCCTACACTGTGTTATAAATTCCTCAGCCTATCTCACATCACTATTAGATTTATTCTCTTTATTTGAATCCAATGTGTCTTCTGCCCCTCAGATATTTAAAGCTTTCCCCCCACAAACAGGACTCCTAGTTTCTCGTATCTAGAAGTATCTTATCTCTCTGTCCATCCATGGATGGCTTTGTTTACTCTTGAATGCCACCTACTCAAGAGAAGATTCTGTGAAAACACCATCTCATGCATGGCAGTTCTACCACTGAGCCACGACCCCTAATTTTCAAATAATTGTATGAATGAAAGAATTGATTCAGTTCTAATCTTTCTTTGAACAGGCGAATCTCCGAGTCCCTGACAAGAAAGGCAACTTGCTGCAAACCAACAAGTTGTGATAGACTTTAAAATCTTAGCGTCTCCAGAAATGTTAAATCAGGTCTCCCGAGTTCCAAATAATGGCTCACGTTTTTACAGTCACAAACGGAGGTCAGAGAACCCGGATCACAAAACTCGCTAGAGGCAGTTCCAGATATTCACACTTGAATCCGCCTCATGAAATCAAGCAATCTTTTAGGGTTGTGAACCGCCGAAAAGCTTCTGACTGAGCTGCACACTGGCCACGCGTCGCCCGTTACCGCACACTCGCGCAGGAGGCTGACAGCCACAACCAGCACCTAATCTATTACCTGATTGGCTGCTTCTGGTCCCACTACTCACCTGGCAATTCCCGCATAAGGTAGAAGGGGCCACATCCAGCCGTGGATTTATCCGCGCCCGCAGGGGCCGAGGTCGCCGTCGGGGGCGGGGCCGTGCCTGGACCACCTCCCGGAGGAGGCGGAGGTGGGGGGGGCGGCTTTCCAGGCCCGAAGCCTAGGGCGCTTGGGGGCGGTGGGGGGTCCGCTTGAGCTCCAAACAGCGCCGTGAAGTTCTCCATAGTACTCTCGGCTGTTTCGTTACCCGGGATCTGGCGTTAATAACTTACATTGGACTGTACTTTCACAGGGTATCATCCTCTTCCTCTAAGAGCTTCCCGTCATTGGATACTTTAGGCCCCGCCTACCTCTCTCCGGAAATTACTTCCGTCGCTCTAAGAGACTGTTCAGGAAGTGATTCGCGGTCCCGTAGCCAATAAAATGACTCAAGTAGAAAAGCGACAACTAATACGGACCAATAGAGTCCAGAAAAATAACTCGTTTTCTGATCTAATATAGCACCCAATAAGAGATCTACATCCGGGTCCAGAGACGTTGCATCTGACATCTGGCCCAATAGAAGCCTCGCTGGTGGAGGTTTGGGGAGGGGGTTGGGGGGGCGGGACGGAGCCTGTGAGAGAGCAGGCAGGAAAGATGGCTGTCCTCGCGCCTCTGATTGCTCTGGTGTACTCGGTGCCACGGCTTTCTCGATGGCTGGCCCGACCTTATTGCCTTCTGTCTGCCCTGCTCTCTGCTGCTTTCCTCCTCGTGAGGAAATTGCCGCCGATTTGCAACGGTCTCCCCACGCAGCGTGAAGATGGCAACCCGTGTGACTTTGACTGGGTGAGCGCCCCCTGCCTTAGTAGTTCTCGACCTTGACCATCCCTGCTCCTGCAGGAGCAAATGCAAGTGTGAAGGGAGGTTTCGGGATGTAGCCGCCGTAGTGGAGAGTCTAGGCCGTTATCTAGTTTTTTGTTTTTGTTTTTTCTTTTCAAGAAAGGGTTTCTCTGTTTTAACTCTAGCTGTCTTGGAATTCACTCTGTAGACCAGGCTGACCTCGAACTCAGAGATCCTCCGGCCTCTGCCTCTCCACCTGTCTGGCTCCGTTAGCTAGTCTTAACCTCCGTGTTTAAGATGGAGAAATAGTGTTCTGCAGTGAAGCCTCCCTGAGGCGCCAGTGAGGAAGACAAAGTCTTAATAGAGGAATACCGTTTTAATTATTATTATTATTATTATTATTATTATTATTATTTTTAGTTTTTGACAAATTGATTTCAGTGTAGTTAGGGGACTTTCCCAAAATCACACAGAGTTCAGAAAGTGATGTCTAACCTTATTCAATTCTCTGATAGGCCGGCCAACTTAGGCCACTAACACAACAAAATGACTTAGGTAGGAAAGCAACTTCTAGACTACTGTGACCACAGTACCTACACACACTATCATCCTCATGTGTAATAGAAAAACAGAGATTACAAAAACACGGGGACAGGGTGGGGACGGAGCTCCTCACCATCTGAAAATCTGAAAATCAATAATTTCAGAACAATTAACGTTTACTGTGAAGATTGTGAACATAGAGCTAACATTACTTTTCTATAGAGATATTTATGTTAAAATAGCAATGACCCAGACTTAAGGCCTGAAGGTATCACTATAACCTTGGGTAGGCCCCATTTCTTTCCTCAGACATTTTCTGGGACTCTCAAACAAGATTGTTAACTTCATTTACATTGAAGATATTCCACTTTTGCCAGGCTTTGTGTTGTACCCCTTTAATCACAGCACTCTGGAGACAGGCAGGTGGATCTGTGTGAGATTGCTGTAGGCCATCATGGTCTATAGAGCAAGTTCCAGGACAGTCAAGACTACATAGTAAGACCCTGTCTCAAAACAAAATACCACACAAGATACCCTTCTTTTCTCCAATCCTGTGCTCTAGTCTTATCATATAAATTGTAATGCTGCCAGGTGCCTCTCAAGAATAGCCTTATGATTTCATTTAGGCTCTTAGCGACTTTTTGGAGATAACAGCTTCAAACCCCACCAAGATGGTATAGACGACTAAGGTAAAGAAAACCGGAGAACCCATGTTCTTGAGTCTCAATTCCTCTTTCTTCCTTAACCCACATACTTAAGCCTATTATTGAATAGCTTAGGGCTGGAAAAATGGCTCAGTGGTGAAGAACATATACTCATGCTGGGTAGTGGTGGCGCACACCTTTCATCCCAGGACTCTGGAGGAAGAAGCAAGAAAATCTCTGAGTTTAAAGCCAGCCTGGTCTACAGAACAAGTTCCAGAATTCCCAGAGCTACATAGAGGAACTCTGTCTCAAAACAACAACAACAACAACAAACCCCAACAAAACCACTGTCTTCTAAAAACCCAAATTTGATTCCTAGTGCCCACATTAGGAGGCTTGTGGCTGCCTGTAATTCCAGCTTTGGGGTCTTGTTCAGGCACTTGCACGCACATGCACATATCCACACACATATATGTGATTAAAAATAATAAAGGTAAATATTGAAGTAGTTTTAAGAAGACCTCAAGAACTCCTCAGGCTGTGCTAGCAACATTGGAGCTATGCCTGTAGTCTTCACTAACCTGGAACTTGTTGTGCAGACCAAGCTATGGTTGAGCTTTTGGCATTTCTCCTTCTTCTATCCTCCAGAATGCTGGGTTCACATTTGTGTACCTCTACGTGTGATATACTTTTTGTATCCTGAAAATGCAAAAAAAAAAAAACCAAAAAAAACAAATTTAGGATTCTCTGAAAAGAGATTGTAATAATAATAATCATAAAAAGCTCCGTATGGTAGTACACAACTGTAACTTCAGCATTTGGGAACTGGAGGCAAGAGGATTATGAGTTTAAATAAACCATAAAGGGTGCCTGCTTGACCTATAAAAGATTCTCAAAAACAAAGTAAAGTTAAAAAAAAAAAAAAAAAACAAAGACAAAACATTGTAGTCTAAGCTATATAACAAGATCCTTTCTCAAAACCAAGTGACAAAAAAGGACCCCAGCACTTAAGAGGCTGATGTAGGAGTAGCACAGAGAGTTTGAAGCCTGCCTGGATTACACAGTGAGATAGAAGGAAAGAATTGAGTCCTGCATGTTGTCCTCTAACTTCCACATATGTGCTGTGGCGCATGCATGAGCACACACACACAGACACACACACACACAGACACACACAAACACACAGACACACACACACAGACACACACACACACACAGACACACACACACAGACACACACACACAGACACACACACATACACAGACACACAGACACACACACACAGACACACACACACAAACACACAGACACACACACACACACACACACACACACACAAAAAGTAGTTTAAAAAAGAAAAACAGTGGGACGTAGCGATGCACTCCTATAATTCTGGTACTTTAGAGGCTGAGGCAGGAGAAATGACTAGGCAAAATAGTGAGACCAAGTTTCAAGGATAGAAGGAAGGTGGGAGGAAAAAAAAAGAGAGAGAGAGAGAAAACCCAAAGCTCAGGGATTTGCTGAAAGACAGCCAGCTGCCAAGGGTAGACCCTAACCTAGCTCTTTTTACTTGTTGGTCCCACTACATCTCAGCCAGCTCCAGCTACTTATTACGAACCCGAGTTGAATCCTGTCCGCCTCATTTACCATATTGTTGCCACTGATTATCTTCCAGAGAGAAGTGGAGATCCTGATGTTTCTCAGTGCCATTGTGATGATGAAGAACCGCAGATCCAGTAAGCTTACCTGCTTTGCACTGGCTAGGGGTTAGAACGCAGGCCCTGCAAAGGGTCCTTTTTCGTGCTACTGGTGGAGTATTATTTAGTGAACTAGTTGCACATTTCATGTCCAGGGGCTAGTTTGACCTTGGACTTTTATATCCTTTCCCTCCTGTTCCCATTTCAAAGTACGCCAGGAAGAGGGACAAAGAGTGGGAGCCTTCAGCCCAATTTGACTGTAGTTTCTTTGTGTTCCAGTTACTGTGGAGCAACATGTAGGCAACATCTTCATGTTTAGTAAAGTGGCCAACGCAATTCTTTTCTTCCGCTTGGATATTCGAATGGGCCTGCTATACCTCACACTCTGCATAGGTGAGAAAATGGCTTTTATTATGTTAAGGTTCAATAGTGTAATAATTTAAAAAAATAAAGTTATTTGATAAAGACTTGATTTTTGAGGACCATATTCCAATCCTTATCTTGCACCTAATGAATTTTATGTGTAGCTCAGGTGGTGTTTTCTTACACAGTATTTGAAAAGAAATATGTGCTGGTGATTTATGTATACATATATATTCTTTGATGTCTGAAATTTCTGAGTGGGTTTGCAAGTAAATCTGGAAAAGGGCCTGTATGCTTTTATCTCTGACATCTTTTCTCTGTGTTCAGTGTTCCTAATGACCTGCAAGCCTCCCCTGTACATGGGTCCTGAGTATATCAAGTACTTCAGCGATAAAACCATTGATGTGAGTGTTCCAATCTCTGTTTCTTGGTTTATGCTTTGTGGGTCTATGCTCTTCATTCATAAAGACAGAGCCTCAGGGTAGAAGTCAGTAACTGGGGTTGATGGTGCATAATTATTTTCCCAGTACTTGGGAGGCTGAGGTAGAATTGCTGCAGGATTTCTCTGTGTGGCCCTGGGTATCCTGGAACTCGTTCTGTAGACCAGGCTGGCCTCAAACTCAGAGATCCCCCTGCCTCTGCCTCCCGAGTGCTAAGATTAAAGTGCCTGGTGGATTGCTGCAAGTTTGAGGCCAGTATAGGCTACATAGTGAGTTCAGGGCAGCCGCAGCTACAGAGTAAGATTCTGTCTCAAAAGAAAGACTGGTAGGCTGGTGAGATGGCTCATCAGGCTTGCCACACAAGCCCTGACAACCTGAACTTGGTCCCTGAGACCCACGTAAAGGTAGGAGGAAAGAACCCACTCCACAGAGTTGTCCTCTGACCTCCAAATGTGCACCATGGCACACACACATACCTAGTAATAATAAATAAAAATTATCCTTAAAAAATGTTCAATGGGTTAAAAAAAAAAGTTCTTGCTGCCAAGCAAGTCTTCAGGCTAGAAGGAAAAAACTGTAATTGGGCAGTGGCACATGTGCCTACACCCACACAATATATACAATTATTTTAAAGGGTTTTTTTTTTGTTTTGTTTTGTTTTTTAAGATTGGTGATTTAGCTTATGGTAGAGAGCTTGCTTCACATGTATGAGGCACTGGATTCAATCCCTGGTGCCAACAAACAAAGAAATTTGGAAAGGTTGTTAGGGTATTGGTTCACAATGGAAAAAGGGACGTCTAGGATAAGGAGTCACTAAGGCCTGAACCTTCTCAGATGTCCAGGTGATTCAGCCTATTCTCTCCTATCTTTGTGTGTTAGGAAGAACTGGAGCGAGACAAGAAGGTCACTTGGATTGTGGAGTTCTTTGCAAATTGGTCTAATGATTGCCAGTCATTTGCTCCCATCTATGCTGACCTGTCCCTCAAGTGAGTATTGCAAAGTGAAGCATGTCAGAAATGGAAACGATGTAGCTTCCTTCCTTTGTCCTTAAATTTTGCACATCCAAAGTTGTTTCTCCCTGTCTTATGTAGGTATCTATATTTCTCCTTCGCTTAAACCATCCGTTTTTATTTTTCAGTGTGTTAAACACTGTATTTTTTGCAGGTACAATTGTGCAGGTCTAAATTTTGGGAAGGTAGATGTTGGACGCTACACTGACGTCAGCACACGGTATGTAGATGCCTGGGCTCAGTGTCTGAGCTGAGAATTACTTAGAGCGATGTAAGTGATGTACACAGGCACGTGTACAGAGTCCTCTCTGTGGCCTATAGGTACAAAGTGAGCACGTCGCCCCTCACCAAACAACTCCCTACCCTGATCCTGTTCCAAGGTGGTAAGGAGGTAATTCGGCGGCCACAGATTGACAAGAAAGGACGAGCTGTCTCTTGGACCTTTTCAGAGGTACATGAAAAAAATGGGCAGTGGTTCGGAGAAGGATATGTAACAGTGAATGGGCTTTGTACTTAATCTGAGTTTAATTCTGAA
The DNA here is from genome assembly GCA_026225945.1 of Cricetomys ansorgei. Classification (NCBI taxonomy): domain Eukaryota; kingdom Metazoa; phylum Chordata; class Mammalia; order Rodentia; family Nesomyidae; genus Cricetomys; species Cricetomys ansorgei. The sequence continues at coordinate 13,814 of JAMJFZ010003817.1, read as the reverse complement.
TTCTACCATTTGCCCACTGTTTTTCAGGATATAGACTAGTTACTGAATGTCACCTATTAAGTCACTTAGCTGATTTATGTTATATGCTGTTAGTACTGAGAAAAAGAGGTAAAGAAAGACTTGGTCTGTGAGGTGCCCGTAGCCTATAGGCATGTAGGTTCCTCATCAGTAAATTGGAGGCAGTAACACCTGGTCGATAGGCTTGCTTTACAATTGCACATAGGTACAATTGTTGGCATAATAATTGGCTTCTAATGGACACTTAAATATCCAAGAAAAGTTAGGTTAGGGTAGATTTCTGCCCTCTGTTTGCTCCGGTTTCTAGACTATGCTTAATTGAATACTTCCTACACCAAAGTGCTGAACTTTACCTTCCCACCTAACATCTGGTGTTTTTATCTCTTTTGCATAGGAGAATGTGATTCGAGAATTCAACTTGAATGAGCTTTACCAACGAGCCAAGAAGCTGTCAAAGAATGGAGAGAGTGTGTCAGGAGAGAAGTCTGGGGCCCCTACTCCCACTGCTGTTCCAGATAGAGAAAACAAGAAGGACAAATAGGATCCTGCATTGTTCTTGCTTCCTTTCCTGTTAATTTCAGGCATCTTTGAGACCCAGTTCCTGCTAACCACAACTCTTGCCTAAGGCTGTGGCCTTTGTTTCTCCTGTTTGGCTGTGCCTGGGTTGGGACTAGGTGCCTGCTTCTGATTTTTAGAGGCGCACCTAGGAACCATGAAGCATTCTACTAAAGGGCTGGCTGCTCTGCCCTGGCCAAGTCTTTGTGGAAGGCAGTGTCTCATAGAAATGGTTTCCCTCCAAGGTTGAATCAGTTTGTAAACTGCTATTCAACACTTGTTATCACCAGTCTGTGGTTTTATTTTTCCTCTTCGTGAGCCTGCAAAGCATAAACTAAATTAAACTCTAATGTTAGGTATCAGAGTATATAAAACACTAAGAATTTTCCTCAACGACCATTTCTAGAATCCTTAGGCCTTTCTAGCTTGATCTGTGGCATTCATTAAGAAATTTAAGTTTGAGAAGTTGGAGAAATGGCTCAGTAGTGAAGAGGACTGGCAGTTCTTCCAGAGGATCCAGGTTCCATTCCTAGCAGACACAGGGGGAGCTGAACTGTCTGCAGCTCTAGTCCCAGAGGCTCCAAAATCATCTTCTGGCCTTGGCTGGTGGTGCTGTACGCATGTGGTGCACAAACATACATGAACGTCAAACACCCAAAAGGTGTGTGTGTGTCATAGTTTAAACTTTTAAGTTTCATTGGTCCTAATGAAAAGTCTTCATCCAGAATTGTCATCATTAGAAATAGAACTGAATGATTCCCCCTGTACTGTGGAACTGAGAGGGAGAGCAATATAAAATTGAGTTTTCTTTGTGTGGTGGGATCTAAAGAAGAAAACACCAGGGCTGGACAACTGTTTTCTCCTGCTGTCCACACCCAGCTTTCCCTAATAAAGGGATTGTTATTTTGATTGCCTTGCTGTTACTCCTTTATTTATTTAGAAAGTGGGCAGCCACAGAGGAACTGCTCCTGTTTTTTGATGCTCTGATTGAATATTGCACTCAGGGACTGTGTAAGCAAACTGGTATACACCTCTAGACTCTTTTATTTTAAACTTGTGGGTGAGAGTCGATCTGTTGGAGAGATTAACCTCTAATTCACCATACTCGATTCACCTAAGTAAGTACCTGGGAGTTCCTTAGACTCCAGGCGCCAGCTGCAGTAAATGGGCTGGTTCAAAGTCCACTTAACATCAAAAGCGGTTGGTTTCACCACGTGGGGACTTGGATCCCCAAGTTCGGTGACTGTTAGCTAGTTTCTGTAGTCTAGCGTACATACGGCACGGAATTGTGGTGTAGACCATTTAGAATTTGCGGATCTCTGGGTGGGAGGAATAGCTAATGAAGGTCCCCAACTTTCAAGACCCATTTCCCGTCCCAGCCCAGTGTTTTTCTCTGGGTAGCACACCCGCAAATTCCTTTGGCGGTACAGGGTGGTTTGATCCGGTCCTCTGCGCCGCCCCCCTTTTGATAAGCACGGTGGTTGTCCTTGAAGGTCCCGCCTTCAGATCACGTGGGCCCTGCTAGGCGCGTTACCCTTTGCCGCGAGGTTTGGACTTTGCAGCTGCGATTCCCGGCTGCGGGTTTGTTGTAGCTGCGTCGCCACCTTATCCTACCAAAGCCCACATTGGCTAAGCCACCCGGGGTCGGTGGCATGGCTCCTCTCGGAAGAAAGCGGAAGGCCGAGACCACGCCAGCGGAGACGGCGGACAAGCGGGAGAAACTGGCGAAGCGGAAGGCCGAGGCCACGCCAGCGGAGACGGCGGACAAGCGGGAGAAACTGGCGGAGGGCGCGGTTGTGGTCATTGAACACTGGTGAGGCGCTGGAGAGTCGCGGGTGGCGGGCAAGCGTAGGGTGTGGCGGCTGGGACCAGAGACTCCATCTGCAATCCCTTCTGTCCGCAGCACGAGCTGACGAGTGTACGGGCGCCATGCTGCTGCCCTGAGCCAGGCTCTGCACCTTGAGGCCCCAGAGCTGCCGGTGCAGGTGAACCCGTCCAAACCACGGAGGGGCAGCTTCGAGGTGACGCTGCTGCGCCCGGACAACAGCCGTGAGTGGAGGCCGCAGTGGGGGTGGGGCGAGAAGCGAACCCTGGCGTACCCTCATAATTTGGCTTTATCTGGACCTTCCCCAGGTGCCGAACTCTGGACTGGTATTAAGAAGGGCCCACCACGAAAGCTCAAATTTCCTGAGCCTCAAGAGGTGGTCAAAGAATTGAAGAAGTACCTTTCATAAGGAGGCTGAGCAGGAGTCTCCATGCTGAGGTTTGCATAGTGACACGGGGATGCACACAGAGGGGTAGACAACGAAGGTCTTTTCACCATTATATCGTACTTTAATACCGAATTTTTAAAGAGGAGATAAATTTTAGAATTCCTGCTGGAAGTCCCCCACCACTAAGTGAAGGGCCATTTGTGTTCTTTTAAGTCTTTTGCCCTAGGGATACATGCAGGTTTTGCATTTGTTAGCTATTGCAGTTTCCCATCCCTGGTGGCTATTTTAATTCCAGGACTCTATTGCAAATCTTACCGGTTCAAAGTATGATGTGTTTCCTTAAAGTTTTTCTCCCTTGTAATGGCAGACCTTTGCTGTTACTTCACTTTACCGGCACTTTTCTGGTTTTAGTTAATAATCTGTGTGATAAGGTAGCATTATCCCCTTCCCCTATTCTTGGTTACAAGGATTTGATTTTTGTCCCTAGTGCTTCATACAGTGCTTTAGCATGTTTTCAGCATGTTGAATGAGCTCCGGAGTTTTGTGTGGCTAACCACAGGTGGGGGTGGGCATGTCTTTCTTGGTCCTTGTGATTGTCTAGAGCCCTATTTTGATGTTCTCTATTTGCAGGTTTCAGTCCCTGGAGATGTTGGAAGCATTTATGATGGTGCATGGCCAAACTTAAGCTATGTACCTGAAACCACAGTTTTCTTCTCCCCAGAAATGATGGTTCAGTTGTGAGACAACCCTCCAATAAGGCATTGTAAAAGTGTTTGGATTGGTTTAATAAAAGTTAAGATAAAGTATCTGAGAGTAAGGGTCAAGTTTAATTTTTTTATCTTAAAGGATAGATACAACCAGCTTTGTGGGGTTGTTGGCCTTTGTATATTTCATAGTGCAAAATAACTTCTGTGGAAATTGTTGGGTCTATGGTAAGACATGTGAAACACTTATAAAAACATGGGTGTTGCTGGGTTTTGTGGTGTATGCCTGCAATCTCAGCACTTGGGAGGCTGACAGGAGGATTGGGAATTCATGGCTTACCTGGTCTACAAGAGATCCTGTCTTCAAACAGACAAAAAACTGAAGATACGAAGTAAATCTTTTTTAAAGCAACTACTTTTAATCTACTTCTTGGAAGTGGTCGTGGAAATAACATCTTTCTGGCCCCTGTGGAGGCTTTTGCTAAACTTCCCATACTGGCAGTGAGGAAGCCCCAAAGGCTGGGCTTAGTGGCGCAGGCCTAGAACACCAGCTACAGGGGGCTGAGGCAGAAGTCAAAGAGTTCAGTGCCAGCCTGGGCAATTTGAAGAGATCTCCAATCTAACACAGCTTCATTCCTTCTAGAACATTCCTTAGAACCTAACCACAAACACTGTTCTAAGTTTTCCTGAATTTTCAGGGACTAGCAGATACCTCATGAACTGAGAGGGGCCTGGTCTTAACTATTCCTATGACTTACTAGAGGTGGGGACTGCACAATTTATTTTGCCACTGAAAAATGGATTACAAAGAAATAGCTCAAGTTCATAATTTTCTATCCATGGTATTGTTATTTGACTTCTGCTTAGTGTACAAACCTGGGGAGGGGAGATAAGTGCTGAGAGGAGGGGTTATATACTTGCTTTTCTGCCAAGAAAGACTTGCTAGTCAGCAGTTGTTACCCTCCTAGGAGCTCTAACCTCTCCTGCCTCTACTATGTTAGTATATCTACCTCTGTTTCTGACTCTGAGGAAGGGTCTGGCCAAACAGAGGGAACATTAGTGGGCCCCAGCCTCCCCTCCTCTGTCCAATCTACTACATCAATCTCTTCATCTTCGGAACTGCCAGGAAATGGGTCTATCAGTTCAGGGTTAGCAGACATTTCCCCGACTGTCTTGGGAACAGGATACAATACCTCATCCATGCCTAGGGATACTTCTAGCCTGTTCTCTGCCCAGTTTGAGCATGGAGGCGAGAGATCCTTATAAGACCTTTGGGAAGAGTCAGGGGAGACAAGGTGGAGAAGTTTTTCTCCCTGACCATCCAGTGGCTGGGAGCTGGTAATTTGAAGGTCTGGAATCCAAGAGCCTCTCAGTGAAAGTGCCTCTCTATTCACCTCAGAGGGCATAACAAGGGGGCTGAGGGGCTCAATTGATTCTGTGTTCTCTGAGCTCATGACAAGGGGACTAAAGGGCTCAACTGGCTCTTTGTTCTCACCAACAGGTTCCTTTTCCAATCCTGTGAGCTCTCTGGGCCAGAGTTCCATGTCTGGCAAACACCATTCTTCCCCTTCAATCCAATTCTTTCCTGTTTCTGACAGATGATAACTTGGGGTTCTGCATCCTTCTGCCCCAGGGCTCTCCAAAGAACCTACTGGTGGCTCAACATCTGAGCCACATAGCATGAAGTCCAAAATCTCTTCGAGCTCACTGGTGGCTGCAGCACTGGTGATTCGATACTGCTCAGCTTCACAGGGCTGGCCGAGCAGGGTCGTGTCAAATGTGTAGGGCTCTCTGCAGTCAATATTCAACACAGGTTCCTTCCCTATCAGCATTGGACTGGACCCAAACTCTGACTTCACCACAGGGTCTTCTGGGGAGTGGCTAGCAGAAAGCAGAATGTCTTGTAGCCTAGGGCCCTCTGGGGAGTCCTGACTCAGTTGTATTCTAGCAGGTATTTCCTGCTCATTAACTGAGGGCAGCAGAGTTCCTTGAGGCTCTTCTACATCTGTGGGTTCTAGGATTTGGGGGCTATCTTGAGTGTTTCTGAGGGGAGGCTCCTGTACCACCTCCCAGCAGGTACCATTGACAATCTTTCTAAGTTTTACTCTTCCAACCTGCCCCTCCTCTACGGAGTTGGAGGTGAGAGCTCTGAATTCAGGGCTCTGCTTCTTGTTCCCACCTGTCTTCCCAACCTCAGGCGGGTCTGGAGTTCTCTGTAGAGGACTGACTTGCCCGGGCTTCTGCTTATCCACACCCTGTGCTGTTTTACTTATACTTTTCTGCCTCCAAAGACGCCGGCCAGGGGCTGTCGGCACTGAGCTGGGACCACTTAAAACACTGGAAGGCTTAGATGTGCAGACATGGGATGATGGCTTTGAGCGACTCAGCCTGATCTTTCTGGGCAGCAGTTGCTCATCCACAGAAGGGTACAGGCTGGTGGAAGAAAGTGCTGTAGGACCTAGAGCAGGGCCAGTCTTGTTCTCCTTAGGCCCTTCTCTCTGGCTTGATAGAGATGAGCTTCTTTCTTGAGTCATGAAAACTCTGGCTTTCTTCTTGAGAAGAGTGTCTGTCATGCTATCTGCATTTGGCAGGCTGCTCTTTTTGTGAGGCTCCTCTTCTTCCCTTAAGGACTTCAACCTCACTGCCCCAAGAGGACTGGGAGTCTGGGTGACAGGCAGTGGAGTTCGAGGGCGGCGGTTTGGTGCCACCACTCTGGCAGAGATTGGTGCAGCAGTTGGTGGTTGTAAGCACTCTCTGTTCAGTCTTCGACCCTGTGGGGCCTTTACTAACTTCCCACCCTCTAACTGAAGAGTTTCCAGCTCAGATACTCGGAGCTGACGGGCAGCAGAAAGCACATCTTGGGCTTCTTCTTGAGATACTTCCATCTCTGAAGTATACAGGAAGTCCACCAGCTTCCTAAGTGTCCTGATCTTTAGGCCTCCCAGTTCCAGCACCACCTTCCGACCCTGAACTGGCCTTTCCCGCTCCAGGCGTTCTGTGAAGAAGGGGCTACAGGCGGACAAGATACAGCAGTGGGCTGGGACAGCCTCACCTGGAAAAAATAAACAAAAAACACTTGTTATGCGTTGTCTTTTTTTCTTTTTGTCTGTTTTTAGTCCCAATAACAACAAAAACTACTAATTCGAAGACAAGGAAAACAACAAAACAAAACCCTTGAGCAACAGCTTAGAAAGAAAGTGGGTAAACATGTAACAGTATCAGCTAACGTGGTCAGAGCTTTAAAACCTTGTCCAAGCCAGGTTTGGTGGGGCATGCCTGACACGAACTTTGGAGGTAGAAAACATCAGGAGTTCAAAATCATTCTCAAGGCCAGTATGAGCTATATGAGATCTTGTTTCTTGTTTTTCCTTTTTGGTTTTTTGAGACGGTTTTTTTCTGTGTACCCCTGGCTGTCCTGGAACTCACTCTGTAGAACAGACTGGTCTCAAACTCACAGATCTGACTGCCTCTGCCTCCCAAGTGCTTGGATTAAATGTGTGTGCCACCACCAACTGGCAAAAGATCTTGTTTTCAAAAGAAACAGCTAAACAAAAAAGCCTTCGTAAGTGCTTATCTTAAATCTTTGCAACCATCCCATTAAGGATATTATGTGCATTATATGGAATTTCTATACCCACAAAACAGCAATTTGTTTTTGTTTGCTTGTTCTCAGATGTTCTGGTTATATAGCTCAGACTGGCCTCAAATTCATGAGCCATTTGAGAACAGTAATTAAAAGTTGTACACCACTACAGCAGGCTCTAGTTTTTTTCTTTGTGTGCGTGCATGCATAATTTGTGAAGAGGTGATATCTGCATGCAATAATATGAACATGGAAAAGGACGATCTCAAGTGTTGATCCTTACCTTTCACCTTATTTGACACAGGGTCTCTTTGTTGTCCTCCATTATGCCAGGCTAACTGGTCTACAAGCTTCCCAGGATTCTCATGCCTCTGCCTTCCATCTAGGCAAAGGATCACTGAGACTGAAGGTATATACAACTGTACTGGCTTCACCTGGGGTCTGAGGCTCAAACTCAAGTCCTCACATTTGCTGTTTGGTAAGTTTGTTACCCATACCTTCTTAACTAACCCCTATAGTTTATATTTACTTATTTCAGGTGTGTATGTATGTGTGGAGACTAGAATTTGACCTCAATCACTTTTCCACCTCATCCTCTGAGACAGGGTCTCTCATTGTACCTGGACTTCACCAATTTGGATAGACTTTGCCTGGTACATGAAGAGGCCAGAAGAGGGCTCCAGATATCTTGGAACTGGCCAGACTATATGCTGCTATGATGGTGCTGGGAACTGCACCAAGGTCCTCTGCAAAAGTAGCACAAGTGCTCTTAACTGATGAGCTATCTCTCCAGCCAATACCCCCACTCCAGATCTGTTTTATGTTTTGTTTGCTTATTTGCTCTGAGACAGGGTCTGGGCACGCAAGGTGGCTTACCATGTAAAGGTGCTAGCAGTCAACCAAGCTGAAAGACCTCAGTTCAATTCTTGAAACCCACATGATAAAAGGAATAAACTGACTCCTGAAAGTTGTTTTCTGACCTTCACCTGTGTGCCATGACACACCTCCCAGTCCACAAAATAAATGTCTACGTGTGACCGCGTGAGCAGACACAGGAGCAACATGCATGAGCATGCCTCACTCTGTAACCCAGGCTGTCCTAGAATTTGTGATCCTTTTACTTCAACTTCCTAAGTTCTGCCTGTCTTCTAGTTTTACATTTTTTGGGTTTTTTTTCCCAGATTTGTATTGTGTGTATGAGTGTTTTGTTACATATACACATATGTGTAGGTAACATGTGTGTGCCTGTTGCTAAGAAGGCACTGGATCCCCCGGAGCTAGAGTTATGAATGGTGGTAAGTTAACATACAGGTGCTAGTACAAAAGCAACAAATGTTTTTAGCCAATGACTTCTCTCTCTCTAGCCCCATTCTAGTTTCATTTCAGAGGGGGAAAAATCATAGTAATAATTTCACTCTTTTTAAACATCATTTTATGTGCTTTACTTGCAAAAAAACAAAAATAAAACTTGTCTTAAGCCAGGTGTGATGGTGAAAGAAAGCCTTTAATCCCAGCCCTGGGGAGGCGGAGGCAGATTCTAGATCTCTGTGAGTTTGAGGCCAACCTAGTCTACATAGGCCTGGTCTACACAGCAAGTTCTAGATCAGTCAGGGCTACAAAGTAAGACCCTGTTTCAACAAAACAAAACAAACACTACCAACAACACCACCTGATCTCCTCCCATAAGTAATTGTCCTGGAAACAAAAAGCTTCTCACAAAAGAGTTTACAATATTTATAGTAATAACATTCTTCTGGATTTGTTGTTTACCTCTGGCCTTAAACTCCTTTTACTTTGTTCTAGAGTGACTTTTTAATTGAACTTTTTAGTTTCTTACCCTCTGCCTGCAGAAGGGCATCACAAAACACACCACTCTGCTGCTGGTGATGAAGTTGCAGAAAAGCTACCCGGAGGAACCGGGGGTTCCTGTATAGGATTTTGGAACTGGCAGGAGAGCACATGTTGTATTTGGCGAATAAACCACCTAGGTTTTCACGGTACAGATTCCTGTGGGTGAGATAATAAATTTCAGCCGTATGATTATACCTAATTTATTTTTTTGTCTTTGAAATGGTGGAGAACTTTTAAAAGTGAGACATGAACTTTTAAAAGTGAGAGATAATATTATGAGTTGAGGAACCATCAGCTGAGAAATTACACTGAAGACAATCTCAAGAAAGACTATTATGACAGTAGATAACACGAAGAAACTAAAGATAAGCCTACATTTGAACCCTGGCTCTGTTTTTAACTAGCCTAGCTATATAATATCAAACAGGTTCCTAACTCATTTTTCTTATACATGAAATGGAAATAACAGTACTTACCTTGTAGGGCTTTAAAAAAAATTTAAAACAAGTCAGACATGGTGGAGCATGTCTGTAATTCCAGTTCTTGGGAGGCAGAGGTAGTATGATCAGGAATTCAAGGACATCCATCCTCCCATATATAACTAGTTCAAGGTCATCCTAGGCTATATGAGACCCTGTCTCAAACACAACAAAACAGAACAAGTGAGGGCATAGTGGCTGCACCACAGATGCAGTCTGTAGCTGAAGCAATTGAGAGGAAAAGGTGGGAGGGTTGTGAGTATGAGGCCACCCTGGGCTGCACGGGGAGACTCTGACTCAAAATAAAATTAAATGAGTCAATACAGGCAAAATTGTTTAGTACGGTGTGTGCCTAAAACAAAATAATTATCTTCCCCAAATGTCAGATACTGCTATACTTCAGCCTTTCTAATTTATATTAGCACTGAGACCCAACTACTACAGTACCAACTATTCACATTCTTTCTGAGCACTACATCCCAGCATAATTTCACACTTTCAAAAACAATACTGCTAGCTATAAAACAGACTCTGGGAAGCCATTTGCACTTTTCTCTAAGCTTACTTATCGCATTAACCAGCAGAGGGTGCACAATCAAGAGAGACAGGATTTGGAAGGTCTTGCATAGAAATAAGACCACTGTTGATTGACCAAAGTGAGCCAGACTGACCTGTCAGTTTGCAATACTGTGGATTTTGTGCGTCGGGTTAACTGCCTGGCTAACAGTGGAGCAAGGAGAGGTAAGTCTTTGACCCTTCCCCACCCAAATAAAATGGATCTTCTGACTTACGTTTCTAGCTTTTGCGTGAATGTCCCATGACCACACCCTGCCCCCACCCCCGTCCCCACTCACTGCACAGCTGTTTGTTCTTTTTTCAGGTATGGCTATGGAGTTTTCTGTCAGGTAACACTGAGGAGTCCAACTAGTTCACGTCAAAACTATCAGGAAAGAAAAGAGTGAATAGGTAAATTAAGAAAGAGAAGCATCAGCTGGGCTTGATGACCCCATGTCTGTAATCCCAGCTAGTATTCAGGAGGCCAAGGCAGTATTATGTGTTTCAGACCATCATGGACTATTTAGTAAGATCCTGTCTCAAAATAGAATTGAAAAAGTACTGATGATATAGTTCAGAGGTAGAACGCTTGCCTGGCATGCGTGAAGCCCTGTATTAAGGGGGGTGGGGAGAGACAAGGTAGGAAAGACCACTAATTCTCATCACAGTCATAGGAAATTTGGAAGAACTGGGCACTTGTTGCAAGGGTGCCCAGAAGATTTCTCAAACACCAATGCCTACCCTTGTTCCCAGACCCAACCTGGAATTGTTTTGCAATAGAATTTGCTCCTGTTGTCCTCGGTTTCCTCTGGTCCTCGGTTTCCTCCTAATGTCTCCGGCCGAAAGGTTGCGCAAAGTAGCACAGGTGGGCCAACGGCCTCAGCGATTCCTCTCTCAATCCAGAAACAAAGGAATGAAGGGTTAGTGGAGACAGGAAGGCAGGGCGTCACAGAAGGCCCTGCAAAGCAGGTCGCCCCGCACGCTTCGGGCCCCCAGGCCCAACTCCTTTGAAGAGAGCTCTTCGGCGCGAGGGTTTCTGGGAATGGAGCATGGAGCTAGTGGAGGCCTGAAATCAGGGCTAGCCCTCACGGACACCGCTCACTTTGCCCACACGGAGTTTGCAGTCTCTCTCTGGTGCCGCAGGGCCGCTGCGGGTCTCCAGCACCCATATGCACCTGGCAATGATGACGACCAGGGTCTGAGGCCGCGCGGCCGGAGCTACACACCGCGTGCTGCCATCCTCGCGCTCCGGGCGTCGAGGGCCCCTGAAGACTTCCTTCCTCCGCCCGCCCCTGCCTGCGCGCTCCGGATACGTCATCCCCATTGGACAGCCGCTCCCGGGAGAGCCAATCAGAGGAGGAGGAGCGCCTTGGCGGGAGGCGAAGTCTCGAGGGAGTTGAGGCTGAGGAAAAGATGGCTGGGCTGCGTGAGGTAGGGGGTATGGGCACACACTGGAAGGATTCTTCTGGAATCTGACTTGTCCCAGAACACGTGGAGGACAGTGCCAAGACTCCCCATTTAAACAGGGCGGGCTCCGAGGCTTTTGAGGTACTTTTTTTTTTTTTTGTTCTCCTCAAAGAGGCTGCAATACCCTTGTCTAGAACTGTCTCGGCTTCATGGAGGAAAACAACAACAAGCCATATATGTCTCAGCTTGCAATATTGCTAATCAAATACATGTCTTCTGAGACAGAGAGATTCAGGAAAAAAAGAAAAAAAAATCACTGGATTGGTTTCTGCACCCCGTCCCCGGAATTCTATTCCAACCCTAGAATTTCAGAGAAGTGGTGACCCAAGAGAGTTGTGGTAACCTCTACTTACAATGAGCTCCTGTAGCCTTCTATATACCATTTATTTAGCTCAGTTTCTGACTGGAAATAGCTGTTTTCAGGTATGGTACTAAAAATAATGATTTCAATATTAAAAGTTTACAGAGAGTGAGGCTAAGTACGTTGCTGTACACCTTGAATCCCACTAGCACTAGGAAGGCAGAGGCAGGCGGATCTCTTGTGAGTTTCTTGCCAGCCTGGTCTACATAGTGAGTTCCAGAACAGCCAGAGCAATGTAGAGAGAGACCCTGTCTCAAAACACCAACAAAGAAAAAAAACCCAAAAAACTCACAACAAACAACCCACGACAGAGAGGGAGGGGGAAGGGGGAGGAGGATGTCAATCCATTTCTTTGCCAGTGTACATATATTAGGACCCAGGACCTAGATTAGATGACTGACTCTCGTAAATATGTCCTGCTCTGGGTAAAAATAGCCGTTTCAAAGCTACTGATTACAAAGTGTGGTGAAGAAAATTGAGCACTCAAAAGTTTGTAGAAAAAGGAGAACCCACAGAAACAAAATATATGTGGGTAAGACAGTGTGTTGAAATGTGTTTTTAGTGAGATTTAACACACTTTCCAAAAGATCCAAGGGCTTCAAGTGTAGCTTAATGGTGGGGTGCTTTTGCTAGCATGTAGGAGTCCCTGGCTTCTATTCCTAGCAGTGTTTTTGTTTTTTCCTTTCTTTTTAAGAAAAGGATTTAAAGGTGGTGGCACCTGCCTTTAATCCCAGCACTCAGGAGGCAAAGGCAGGCAGACCTCTGTAAATTAAAGGCCAGTCTAGTCTACAGAGTTCCAAGATGGCCGGAGTTACGAAGGAGAAACCCTGTCTCGAAAAACCAAATAAATAAATGAAGGAAAGAAGGAAGGAAGAAAGAAAGAAAAAAAGAAAGAAAGAAAGAAAGAAAGAAAGAAAGAAAGAAAGAAAGGGAGAAAAGGATTTGAGATAGTTAAGTACATTTCCAAGTTGAAAGAAAGAGAAAAGGATTTAAGATAGTTGAGTACGTTTGTAAGTTGATAATATTCTCCATAGTTTGGAGTGGGCTTTTTATTTTTTATTTAATTAATTTATTTTATGTATATGAGTGCTCTAACTGCATGTACGTCTACATGCCAGAAGAGGGCATTAGATCCCATTATAGATGATTGTGAGCCACCATGTGGCTGCTGGGAATTGAACTCGGGACCTTTGGAAATCCACCAGTACTCTTCACTTCAGAGCCATGTCTCCAGCCCCATGGAATCAGCTTTAAAGATGATGAAAAAAGAAACAATTAGCAGGACATTTTCAGTTTTGGTTGTCACGTTTTAAAGAGGAAGCAGTTTGTGAAAAGACATGAAACTTAGGAACAAGAGAGATTCCTGATACTGTCACCAGCAGGAGCAAAGACAAGTAAGCAAGGAAAAACAAAAGCCACAAGCCAGAACACTACTTGTTTATGGCATCTGTTACTATAAATTCAGACTTCCTTGAGCAGGTACAATACCATTGTTGTTATTCTGTGAAGGTGTAAAAAAGTATTTTTTTTACCCGTATTAATATATTTTTATCAAGGTTAAATTAATTTTTTAAGAAATAGGACTCCTTGGTTGGTGGGCTTGCTGTTTTTAAATCAAGTACCTTGGAGGGGGGCAGTAAATTTTATTTATTTCTCTCTCTCTCTCCTCTTGCCTTCCCTCTCTCTTTTCAAGACAGAGTTTCTCTGTGTAACAGACCTGGCTGCATGAACTCACTCTGTAGACCAGACTGGCCTCAGACTCATAGAGATTAACCTTCCGAGTGCTGGGATTAAAGGCATGTGGCCACTATACCCGGCTTGTGGTAGTGAGGTTTCTAAGAGGAATGATCAATGTCCATCCTACCCAGGGCTTCAAGATAATCAATTCTGGGTGCATAGCCACCAGAAGGTTGAAAGGAATAAAAATATTTTGTTTTTTTCCTTGTACAGATAGCAGTGTTTTGAAAGATGATTTTTTTCCCCATCATCTCTTTGTAGTTTTAGTCTGTTTTAGAACTAGAATCAAGG
>JAMJFZ010003816.1:0-80769 GCA_026225945.1 Cricetomys ansorgei | reverse complement strand
CCCTAAGAGAAATTCATCCTAGTATGTCCATGTGGAATAGCTGTCCCCAAAGAGTGAGGAGGAGTGAGTTGCTTTTAAAGAACAAATGCTCAAGTAGAATGCAATTTATGTGTATGGCAGGGACTTCGAAGAGTCGTCAGCCCAACCTTACTACTGTGTTTACTTTAAAGGCCAGTCCCCTGTGAACCTGGGTTTCCATTACACTTAAGTCTTATGTGTTCTAAAAGACTTGCTATAATATGGGTTGGAGTTAAAATTTCAGTGGGACAGATGCTCTCTGTTTCCATGTATTTGGTGATATGAAGACAGCAAACGTGTCACAGATTTGTGTGGACCAGATGGGGCTGCCATGCAGCGTGGGCTGCTTGAGTTGCTGCCTGTGGAAGGCAACAAGGAGGTAGACATTGTGGCTGAAACCACCCAGAACCACTGGCAAAGCTGCTTGGGTGCAGGGCTGTCACCTCTAGGAAGAGACACATTTTAAGAAGGGGGAGAGTTCTTTTCTAATTACTTTATTATTTTATGTGTATGTGTATACCTAATGCTGGAGAGGCTGAAGAGGGTGTCAGATCTACTGGAATTGGAGTTACAGGTGGTTTTGAGCTGCCATACGGGTGCTGGGAACTAATCAGGGCCTTCAAAAGAGTAGCCAGTGCTGTTAACCACTGAGCCCTCTAGCAGGCCACTGTCTTGAATTCCCAGGAAGGTGGGGTTGTATGAGTCTTATGGTCAAAGAAAATGCTTTCCTTTTTTCTCTTGTGCCCTTCACTGTCTACTGTTTTTCCCAAACACTTCCCAAAGTGTGTCTGTCACATTAGCAGGTAATTTTCTGTATAAGGGCTCTGTGGTAAAATAAATTTGAGAAATGCTGGTTCACCATGAAGAGATTCACTTAAACATGGGTGGGTTTCTCAGAACATGGATCGTGGGACCTGATTCATGGATCTCCCGGAATTGGTTTCCAAGACTTCTATGGTCTTCTCTCCAAAACCTAGGTGGGAACTTTATTCCAAGTAAGAACATAAGAAGTGTGATCTTTGAGTAGTTCAGTCTTGAGGATTTTGCCTTCAGGGCTGGGATGAGCTCTCTTTAAAGGAATTAAATTGAGGGATGTTGTCTTTGTTCTACTGTCCGTCGTCTGAGGACACAGTGAATGGTTCCATCTCGGAAACAAAGAGGTAGGGCCCTCACCAGCCCTGAACTTGCCAGTTCCCTGAGGCCTAAACCCACTAGCCTTCAGAACCACGAAGAACTGGTAGTTCCTATCATTTAAGACTTACTCAATCTGAAGTAATTTTTTAATAATAACACAAACAAGCTGATACAGTACTGTGAAAGCCTCTTGGAAGACAAGTGTATCATGGATGCCCACCATGGTTTTATGTCATTGGTGCTTCATTCCTTGGATTCACATTTAGAACAAAATTGTCTGGGAAGTTTATTACTATTATTTTATCGAGTGCCAATGATTCGAAGTGAATTCTAGCCAACGATCTTGATTTCCTAACCATGGCCTTGTTTGTGGAAGTGATATTATGACTGTATATAACCACTAGGGCCATAAGCCCTTTAGTGCATAGGATGGAATCCCTGGAAGGATGTTTGCAGTTTAACCAGCTCTGTGCAGAGTCGCCTTCACAGATGGCATCTTGGCAAAGCACCAGAGGCAGAAATGGTTGCTTGGAAATGAAGAGTTTTGAGAAAGATCATTTGATTTTTTTTTAGATTTATTTATTTATGTGTCTAAGTGCTATTCTTGCAAGTATGAATGTGTACCACATGTGTGTGGGGCCAGAAGAGGGTGTCAGATCTCTTGGGAACTGGAGTTACAGATGGTTGTGAAACACACATGCTGGGCATTGAACCCTGGACCTCTGTATAAGCAACAAGTGCTCTAAACTTTTGTCCTACATCCCCTCAATCATTTAAGAAAGATAATGGAAAGAGGTAGCAATATAAAGAATTCCAAAAGACAGAACACACGTTTTAAGATGGCTGGCCATAGGGAATTAAGCAGATCATACCAGAAAATTTCTTCTCATGATTCTTCCAGATGTAGAGAAACATCTCTAATCTCCCCCAAACCCTCAAAGCAACTGAGGAAAGAGGTCAGGACATGCTATGCTCCTCTATGCCTTTTTCATGTATCTTGTAGGAGCCACGAGAGGACGGAGAGAAGTTTCTGGAGGCTTGTAACTGAACTCATAGAGTACGGTTCTCCTTGAGGTTGGAGACATACAGGGTGGAAGGGGCCTGGATGCCAGGTATCCAGGGGCTGGCTTTAGGAACATGAACGCTGTGCTCTATGAAGGACGGGTGGTTAGAGGAACAGTCTAGGTTCCAGCAGAGAAGAAAATTTGGAAATGTGCTGGATTGGAAGTTGCCGCACCTGGAAAGTTGGTGAGTTTCATGACTCTGAGAACTTGGGAAGTCCAGACAAGCCTTCAATTCACCCACACGTGGAGATGGGCTATCCTTTCTAAATCCGGGTGGAATTCCTTTTGTTTTAAGTGTTACTCATTCAACTCTGTGATTCATGCAAATTGAAGCATCCTAACCCAGAAAAAAAACTCACCAAAAATATAACAGCTTCCTTACCTTTTGCTAGAATATTCATTTTGGATTGTTCTCTTATAGATTTGGAATTATCAAAAGAAACAAAACAAAACAAAAAAACAACCAATCAACTAGTAAACAAAACACCGCACCCAAACCCCTAAGGGGCAGAATGATAAAGCCGTGCTGGTGAGGGGTGTTTCACCTTGGTGTGTGGAGGAGGATTTCTGACACTGGTGGGAAAAGCAGATGAATCTGAGTGCAAATCCCTGGCTAAGAGTAGGGTTAGAGGAGAGGTCGTTGTACAGCGTGAGCACCCAGTTCACCACCTTCCCTGTTGCAAGTCAGATAATGAAGAATTTGGGGAGCTTTACGAGTTTCTTTTTATACTTCAAACTAGCTCAGTGCTAGATGTTCTACAAATTTATGAGGAGAATGACTATGTATTTTTGTTTGTCTGATGGTCTTGGTTAATGCTTACTAATTATTAATTATGCTTAACTTCCCAAGTCTCTCTCCCAAGTTTCCAATGAATTATGAATGAGCCTCCCTACTCGCAAGAGGGAGAAACGTGCAGGTAGGTGGGAGAGATGGCACAAGCCTATACGAGATGAAGCTTTTCAAAGGAACTGTAGGCTGCCAATGGTTATCACAATAGGAGTGAAATGAAGGATTAATAAAGACCTCTCTGCAAACAGCTGAACGGAAAGGTTTGAATTTCTGGACACGGGAAGAGAAACGCCTCCCAGTGATATGAGCAGAGAGGACTGCGGAGAAACTGGAGGGGCTAGCTGGGTGGACAAGCAGCCATGACTGCCTCATAGCAAGCCTCACCACTAAGCTTCTTTCAATTCCTGTGTTTTGTTGTCCTTGAATTGTATGGGTATAGGTAATATTAATAGAAGCCCAAAAGGTGAGAAGCCTGTTCTTTGCTGTTCTTGATTTGATATGCAAAGCTTCCCAGATTCCTTCATTAGTAGGTGCTTTGCTAGGCACTGAATAGGGCTGTTTGTGGGAGGCTGTGCCCATTCATTCCAGTCTGACTTTTTCTGCCATGAAGGCTGTTTGTTACACTAGTTCTCCTTTGCTTGGTTCTCCCTTCAGTATCTTTCATGCGACCATGGATACAATTCCTTTACTATCCATTTCTCCTTTACACGGAGCCTTGCTGAGTCCCCTCATTAGAAGGTCTGCAGTCACTGCAGGGGAACTTTCTGCCATCTCTGTTGCCACATATCTGACGAGGAGGGACTACTTCTGAGTTGAGGACTGAAGTCTCGACCTGTCTCTCTTCCAAGATTGTCCTTCCAAGGTCGTCTCCCTCTGCCCTAGGGCATTCTTCAGAATTCTCGTTGTATCTTGTCGAAATTTTCCTGTTATGGATCAACAATTGTTTGTGCTAAGGATCCCATGTGTTTGAGTTATGTTAGCAATGCATTGTCAGAAACAAAAAAAATTAAAAAATGTGCATTACAAATTCATGCTGAAAAATACAAATAATATAGAAAGTGCAAATGAACAAGTCTCTTATAATCAAAATGTGGACATATTTATTAATTCTCTGTGTGTGAAATAAGCAATGTAGAGCAACTCAGCTTTCTTCAGTTCCTATTACCCTTGCTCCTCCTGAGTCTGGGGATTTGTTACACTGCTTTCACACTGGGGGGAGGGGGGCATTTGTTAGCGCTGGGTGTGTTCTGCAGAGCTACAGTCAAGCTTTCTGCTCTGCCGGTTGGTAGATTCCAAAGTTGAAATGCAGTGATTAACATTTATGATACTATAATTATGTAACTGTTATACCCAGTAGAATTAGCTATCATGAATGAGGCTTTGAAGAAGGAAATGTCACAAACAAGGAGAATGTCTTAAGTCAGATGAGTGTCTTTCCTGACATTGGGATAATTGTTCATTTTAGTCACATTTTAATTTGCATTGCATTCTATTTGAGGTGGATTTTTTGAACACAGCCTCCCCACCCTTGGAGTTCCTAATTAGCTCTCTTTTATTCCTCTTGAACGTATCCTTAGAACGTCCAGGTTCTAATCATAGATAGGACCATTTAGATCTTCAAGATCTATTCTAACTTGGGTCAGTCGCTTTCTAAGTCAACTGCAAAGTTGTCATCTTTACTTTTTCACTGGTTCGTCTTCTCTCCCCAGGAAGCACCTGTTATTATCCTAAGTCCTTCAGTTATTGTTACTTAGTTAAAGGTTGTCATCGCATATAAGAATTACTGGAAATAATATACGTAGAATTTTCTGCATTGTTAGATATCTTTTTAAATATTTCTTTTTATTTTTGATTATGTATATGTGTGTGTGTCGCTACGTGGATGTGCGTATAGGAATGTAGGTTTCTGAATGAAAAAAGAAATAAAAAGGAAAAGATATGACTGCTCTTAGGTTTGATGAAGGGGAGGGTTTATTGCAGATATGAGGGGGAGCATAGCCAGGGGCATCTGGGAGATTCCAGGGTGCACATGACCAGACTCAGCTACTAGGCCATGTGAGAAGAAAGGGAGGGGCTAGTAGAAGTCAAGAGGTCAAGAGAGAGATGGGCAGGAACCAAAATGAAAATGGCTGGATTATATAGGGAAGGACAGCCCATTATTTGTGTTAATACTTCATAACTGTACTTTTCTTCTGTTATGAATTGTGATATAAATATATGATATGCAGATAGACTTAGGTGACCCCTGTGAAAGGGTCATTTGACCCCCAAAGGGGTCACAAACCACAGCTTAAGAACCACTATTCTAAAGCCTTTCTTTTGTGCATCTTGGTTTGAAGTTCTGTGAAGTTGTGTAGGCATTTCTTTCTGTTTGGCTTGTTTTGAAAGAGTCTTATAAGTGTCTGAGGCTGGCCTTGAACTGTAAATCTCCCTTCTTCTATCTCTAGAGTACCAGTATTATGGGCATGTGTCCCTACATCTGCTTCTGACCGTCGTATTTTAAATATATATGTATTCTTCTTTTATCTTTTTCATAATACCATTTAAATTTTATGGAAACTATTCTTTCAAAACTTTCTGAGGATACTGGGATGGTTTGAGTAAGAATGTCCCCCACAGGTTCATATGTTTCAATGTTTGGTCATCAGGGAGTGGTACTACTTGGAAGGATTAGGAGGTATGACCTTGCTGGGGGAGGTGTGGCCTTGTTGGAGGAAGTGTGTCACTGGGGGTGGGCTTCGAGTTGTCCGAAGTCCAAGCCAGACCCAGTGTCTCTTTCTTCCTGCTGCCAGGAGATCCGGATGTAGAACTCTTGGTTACTTCTCTAGCGCCACGCCTGCCTGCCTGCTGTCCTGCTCACTGCCACGATGACAATGGACTAAACCCCTGAAACTGTAAGCAATCCCCAGTGAAATGTTTTCCTTCGTAAGAGTTACTATGGTCATGGTTTCTCTTCAGCGATAGAACCCTAACTAAGACAGATACAAATAACAACTTCGAAATTTTCCTATAATCCTTTAATTTCAGGTGTTTTGCTTTCTGAAGGGTTAAGGTTATGTATATGTGAGAAGTTCTACCTTTAAAGCATTTCTTTTGCTACGAGTAAAGGGCAAGGCTGATGGACAAGAGATGCTGAAGAGTTTACTCTAGTTGTGCAGGGAAGCTCTTCAAACAGACTCTTGAATGGGATATTGTCCTCACAGAGGCATGCTGTGTTAATGGCACAGCTGTGGATAGTCTGAAGCCCACTTACTTAAGTGAGGTGGAGGTGGTGGATTTATGATTTGTGAATCAGATCTCAATAGAGCTGTTATTTTTTGTTTCTAATTTGAATTGGAAGTGATTAAAATTATGAACAAAGTTAAACATCTATTGTTATATTTAAGTAGTATGCTTTCCTGTTTCTTTCCATTTCTTTTATTCAATTAAAAATTGGGGGCTTGAGAGGTGGGTGAGAGGGTAAGGTGCATGCACGAGGCCCTGCATCTGGATCTCCAGAACGCACATGGGAACACAGGTGTGCACCTGCAGCCCTAGCACCTGCGACAGGAGACAGGCAGGAGGATCCAGGGGCTGGGGACTGGGCCAGATTAGCCAAAGCAGCAGTTCCAAGTTTAATGGGAGACCTTCCTCAGAAACTGTGAGGTGGAGAGTGATAGAGAGACTCTCGATGCTGACCTCTGGTCTCCGCATCCAAGTATCTACAAGTACGCATGCACATACGTGCATACCTAGTCCCTGCCCAGTTTTACAAATTTTGGTCATTGGTTTTATACTTACTGATTCCTAGGGGCTCAAAGTTGGCCTATCACATAAGTTGCAAATAATTTTCCATGTTATTATTTGATTTTTTTACTTCATTTATGGTTTTTTTGCCTAAGGAAAAAAATACAATTTTTTTATTGAGGGAAATTTATTAAACATTTCTTTATGGGGTTAGGGTTTATTTCATGGCTATCAAGTTCTCTTAACTTTACCATCAACATAAGGGTGATTAGGAAAAAAGCAACTATGATTTCTCCTAGTACATTTATGATTTCTTTTAAAAATATTTAATGTTTTATCCATCTGTGATGAGAGGAAAGTGTAGGAGCGGAACAGATTTTTTTTCCCCCAGATGGTTGACCAGCTGTTCCAACATCATTTAATGATTAATATATCCTAGCTTCACCCGTTAGAAATGTCACCTCTATCATGTATTAGATTTGCACATGTGTTTGGTTTTATCTTTGTAACCTTTATCTAGTTTCCCTAGTGTCCCCATCAGCTCATTCACCAGCACCCTGCTCTTCATTGCTATAGCTTTATAATCATCTTAAAATGTGCGAAGTTATTGTTCTTCCAATTCAGGTTTTTCATGGCTGTGTTTGTGTTGATTTTATCCTAATATAATATTTTTACTTGTTCTTTGAGAAGTTCATACATGCATATAGTATACTTTGATTTCATTCGCATGCCACCTCCCTGCTCCAGCTCCTCCAGACAACCTCACATCCCTCTAACTTCATGTCTTATTTTTAAGATGTTGTTTTAAAATTACTGATGGAGTTCAATCAGTGCTGCCCATAGAAGCATAATGTTTATTTTTTAACAGATGACTTTATCTTAAATGATCCCATTTCAGTAAAATTTTGATGGGTAACTTAATATTTATATATTTAATCATAGATTATTCTTGACATGACTAAGATGCTCTCCTTTCTGTTTTGGTTTTTTTTCACCCTTCACTATCCTTTTAGTGTCTCCTTTGCTATTTGCTTGCTGACCTTAAGAGTTAGGTCATTGGTTGGAGAATACTAATTTATTGCCAACTCTGTGACACTCAAGATGCAACCATTTGCTATGGGTGATAATATCGGCTTGCCAGATGTTAGCTAGGACAAACCTCGATGTTCCTCTGGTCATTGGTCCTCTCCAAACTTTTAACTCTTTTTTCCTCTCCTTCCTGTCTGCTGCCATGGCACTAAGTATGACTCACGTGTGACTGATCCCAGAATTGACATCCAACCCTTCTCTCTGGAGTTCCTGGTCCATATTTCCAGCCTCATGCCAAATGTATCACCTCGTGTTCCAGTCACTTCAACCTCAAGTTGGAACCAGTTTCTATTCAAAATGGGCCCCTTTTCCATCTCCCAAAGAAACCAGTCCTTAAATCCTGGGCACTGGTCTGGAATGCTTCCTTCACTGCCCTGGAACATTCTTCTCGCTCAGTGCCCTCTCTCTTGGTCTCTAAATCCTTTCAGTCTTACTCAGGAATAGTGTCTTAGTCCAATCCCATATCTTCTCAGAGAGGAGAGGTCATTGTCTTACCAGGGTCTCATTATCTCTGTTTTGGATGATAACAAGTTTCTTTTTTTCTTCTGCTGGACACAATGCTGTCCTCACTGGGGTCCAGGGATATAAGTTCTTAACAAGGTGAAGGCATAAAGCTGATTGCTTTAGCTGCTGGCTCAAAGATTTGTGCTGTCTTCATCATGTCAAATTTCTTGTAGTAGTGTACGTGGTCATGGAATCTCATTCTCTCATTCTCTCCCTCTCTCCCCCTTCTTTCTCTTCCCCCCTCTCTTTCTCTCTCTGTCTCTCTCTCGTAGGGTTTAGCATTCCATCATATGTATCCCTGGCTTGGCTTCAAACTCCCTTCTGCCTCGGTAGGGCTAGGATTACAGGGAAGCAGCGCCGTGCCTGCTAGATTTTGCATCATGCATTCTATCTATAGCTTCCCTGACAGAAATATGTTCTAGTCAAATAGGAAACCACACCATCCCTCTTCTACGACTCTGTCTACAGAAGCTGAGCTTGATGAAACGCCCTTCCTGAGCTCTGCAAACCCTTCTCTGCTTCTCCAGGACAGTGAGACCTTCCTAAGGGCTTCAGCAGCCCCTCTGTCCACCTCCTCCCACCCACCCCACACTGCCCTCCACTCTTTCACCTTCCGGCCTCACCTGGTTCTGCTTTAAGGGCGTGGACCATGTTCTCACAGCCTGGGATTCAGCAGGTGCTGGATAATGTTTTGTTGAATAATTCTGTGAACCATAATCTGAGTAGTTTATGACTATTTGTGAATCCCATTTGGAATGCAGCCAAGGACTCCTTTGCTTATTATGGTGATAAAAAAATTCAAATTATTAGTCATAGAAGTCCTAAGGAGGATCTACTTTATTATTGTAAATCGTTAGGAGGTGCCATTTTCTTTATACTTCAAAATAACCTACCAACGGTTAGAGAGACAGCTCAGTAGTGTTTGACATGCAAGAATCCTTGTATAGAAGCCAGGAGTGATGGTATATTCTAATTCTAGCAGGAGGGAAGTAGAGGCAGGTGCATTGCTGGGGCTCACTGACTAGCTAGCTTACCTAAGTCAGTGAGCTCCAGGCCAATGAAAGAACCTGTCTCAGAAAACAAGGTGCATGGCACCCGAGGAACAACACCTGGTCTGTGTGATGAAGGGGAGGGCCAGAGCAGATGAATCCCTGGAGCTTAAGTGGCTAGTCAGTAACCAAGTGAATTGGTGAGTTCCAGGCTCAATGCATACACACTGTCTCAAAAATTAAGGAGGAGCATGTCAGAGGAAGATACTTGATGCCAAACTCTGGCTTCTATGTGTGTGCGCGCGCATGCGTGTGCTCTACTCTGAAGGAGTAACAGGCGCTAAGTTAGGCTAGAACCAGTTCTGTTGGGCCCACATTGCTCACAGCCAACCCCGATTTCTGCAGCATGTCCCCCTCCTCTGGAGTGGGTCCTTACTACCCCTTACCTCTCTTTCTTGCTTCACACCCACTGCCTCTTTTGTCACTTTACCTGGAAGCTGGATCTGGGTAGCCCAGCATCAGGGCATGGGTTATGATCCACAAGCTGTCTCATGCACTCTCAATCACTGAAGAACCATTTGCTGCTGTCATCCAGGCTGAGCGCGAACTAACGTGAGAACCAATCTGCCCCTGTATGCCACAGTGGTGGGCTGTGGTTCCTGGGGCTGGGCCTAATGGGGGTGAGATAAATTAGTGGAAACTGAGGCTGAGGGGCAGGGGCCACATGAGAGTTGTTTAAGACTCAGGGATGCAGGAAGCTCAAGCGTTTAGGCAGGGAAGTTTCAGCAGGGACATTTCTCTTACAGTTTGTAACAACATTAACACATTTACTGTAACAAGCTTAGAAAATTCACCAGCCATAAGGGACGATATCTACACATAATCCTGCCAGGATATAGAAACTTGAAAGCATTTTAATGTATCTAACCTGTATCAGCTTCATCTCCTGTTGCTGTGATAAATATGTGATAAAATACTCTGACAAGAGCAACTTGAGGGTCTGCTTCGCAGTCCACCATTGCAGGGCAGCCAAGGCGGTAGGAACTTGAAGCAGCTGCTCACAGCCATGCTCAAGAGCAGAGAGAGTGAATTTGGGCCTGCCTGCCCCTGCTCTGCTGGTGCTCTCTTTTCCCCCCCTCAGTCTGGTGAGGTCCACATTTAGGGTAGGCCTTCCCCCTCCATTAACTCCCTTACAGACATACCCACAAGACAACCTAAGCCAGACAGTTCCTCATTGAGGACTTCCAGATGATTCTTGGCTGTGTCAAGCTGGCTGTTAAACTAACCCTCAAACACCCCTTCACTCTCCTCTGTTTACAAGGACAGATTTCACTTAGTTTTGACAGGTGTCTTTCATGTTACCGAGCTGCCTTCCTCTGAGCCATCAGCAGGTGTTCATGGTAGTCATGTGACCAGTCTCCAGCTATCTTGGAGGTTACTGTGAGTAAGGGAGGTGCCTCCTGGGGTTTGACAATGTCTCCAGGGGGAAGAGTGAGGAATGAACAGAAAGGTTAATTGATGAACCCGAGACCACCTCACAAACCTGTAATGACTGGCTCAGGCAGAAACAAGTCAGGGAAAAGAAGCAACATTGGCAACCACCTTTTTGCCCATCTCCTTTTGCAGCTGAAGGGGGTGAAGTGTGTGGAGGCTCTCGCTCCAGATCACTGAGGCTGACACTGTTCCAGAAGCTAGGATGCTTGGTTCTTCTTTGTTCAGCGATCCCAGGTTCTTCTACTAAACACCCACTCATAGTCTGAGGACACTGAGAAACATAGGGAAGTTTCCCTCACCATGGTCATGCAGACATTAGGAAGCGAGCGCTTTGAGGGAAGATAAAGGCAAAAACCATTTAGTCAGAAGAAACGCCACACTGTGAATGATCGTGATCATTATCCAGAATTCCAAATAACTGTATGTAAAGTGGGGAGTCCAACCGAGGATCAAAGGGAGTGAATGGAGTATTCTCTTACTGTTGGCAAATGAGTTAGAAAGGGTCACAGCCAGCTGATACCCACAATAGGAACTATGTGTCAGTCAGGTGACTTAATGTAGCCCTTCAAGGTAAGCGGTGTGCAATGTGTGTGTGTGTTGTTGTTGTTGTTTGAGACTGGGTCTCCTTCACCCACATTTGCCTCAAATTCACTACATAGCCAAGGAAGATGGGGAACTCTTTATCTGCCTCTACCTCCCAAGCCCTGGAATACATATAGGCGCATGCCACCACGCCTGGAAGTATCTCTCTCTCTCTCTTGTTTTGTTTTTTAAGAGGAAGCAGAGTCCTGGAGATACCTTTAACACAAAGTCTCAGAGCTGTGGTGGCCATTGCTAGGGCAACTTGGTTCTTCATCCTACAGCACCATTTGAAGTCCTTCTCAGAGATGCTCACTTGGAAGTAAGCAGAGAACAGGAGGCATTTATGCGCTGGCTTATTTCTGCTGTGGTCAAGGATTATTCCCACGGTGTGTTTACCCACCCCCTCATACTTCTGAGTTGCTATTGTTCAAGCCAATGCTTCCTGCTCACACAAGTTGCAGGGTAGGATAGGAGATAGGATAGGAGGAGATACTGGTGGAGAGAGAGGTGACGTCAGGCCATGCCTGCTCGAGCCTGTCAAACTTATGCAGCTGCTGAACTCCAGTTGTGGCTAGAAAGAGTGTGTCAGTTGTAAACGAGAGGTGTTGCAAGTGGTCAGATGGGAATGTTCGCTTGACCTACTAGAAATAGACTACAAGACTTCCTTTATTTCTAAAGACCTTTCTGATCTAAGTTGCCTCCGTAACTGAACAGTGTTTCTATGCTGGCTCAAAGACTAAATTACCCTGATGTTCGATGTTGCTGTGTTCAGAAAATAGCCTTCTATAGTCTGTGCTTTCCCCCTGTGACTGACGACGACTGGCCTCATGGTCTCCCCCCAACCCCCCCACGCCTTACTTTTTTTTTTTTTTCTCTAGTAGTTCGAGAAGTGGGCTTCTCTAGAGTTCTTCCTTATATCAACCCAAAGTCGAAAGAACACAGCTATCTTTAATCTTCCTTCTGAAATTCCATTAGCCAGGGAGTGGATCAAAGCCACAGAGGGAGAGGCTGGGAACTGAACACCATACACAGAACCTAGTATTGTTCCTCTGGCTCATCCCTTTCTCTACAAGGTGTTTGCTGCCCCTCCCCCCACCCCTGGAAACTGCCTACAGCCTCTCCCCTTCTCTTTCTCCCCTGAAGAAGGCATTTCAATCCCAACCATTTCCCACTCCTTTGAATTTAAATTTTGAACAGCTCTGTGAACATACGGATGTTAACATACTTGGTCAAAATGCTGTCAATTTATCACAAATCTGAACTTTCAGAAGGAAGCTTTGAGCTACTCCACATTCGGATGTGTACCCTCTCTAGACAGTCACAGCGGCCAGGGAGGTGAGGTCTGAACCGTAGCAGCCATTCTGATTTGAGCTACATTTAAAACAGTGCAAAATATAGTCCTTAGATGACAAAACAGCAGCTGTCTTTTGTGACAGTAAATATAATGCGCTTCTCAAAATTTCTCTGATTAAAAGATTCAAGTATTTTAAATTTCATGTCAAGTACGTTTTTCATAGGAGTTCAACAATATAGACAAATAGAGAATGGTTGAAGGGATTAAAGAAATAGATGAATCTTTGGAAGAATAACTAAGGCATTTGCTGGGCTTGGCTATCTTCAGGGCCTCCCTCTAAGGAACACCTTGAGTTTTTTTTCCAGAAGGCTGGGCAGAATTGGTTTTGTTTGAGCCTAATTGGAAAGGAAATGTCAAGAGACAAAGACTTAAGAGTACTTTTAATGGCTGTATTCCACAGCAGCCTTCTGAGATAGAGTGAATTTACTTTTGCTAGTGGACACGGAGTTGAATAAAATGCAAAGGAATTCTTCTACTGAATGGCTTGAGACAGTGCAGGTAAAGGATGTGGGTTTGCCCTAGAGCTCCCTGCTAGTGGTGGAAGGGTCAAAGCACATCTGTCTCTGTGTCCTGTCCTACCTATGCATCCTGCCTAGCACCTTTGTTTACCATATTCTTTTCAGAATGACTCCAGATAGAGCTTTCTTAACCTCATTATAAATCTTCTGTAAAGGTGTATGTGTGTGTGTGGTGTGTATGTGTGTGTGTGTGTTTGTGTGTGTGTGTGCATGTGTGTGTGTATGTGTGTGTGATGTGTGCTATGGCTGTGTGTGTACGTGCTAGTGTGTGTATGTGTGTGTTATGTGTGTGATATGGCTGTGGCTGTGTGTGTATGTGTGTGTACATGTGCATGTATGTGTGTGCGTCTGTGTGTGTGTGTATGTATGTGTGTATGGTATGTGTATGTTTATGTTGTGTGTTGGTGTGTGTGTGTTTATGTGTGTGTGATGTGTGTGTCTATGTGTGTGTGTGGTGTGTGTATGTCTATGTGTGTGATGTGTGTGTTTTTATGTTTTTGATTATGTGTGTGTGTGTGTGTGTATACCCAGCTCAGAAGGGGCTGAACTCAGATCCGTGGTTTGGATGGAGTCACATGGTCTTCTTCCCATTGCCCTGTGGTACTGGAGCTCATTGGCTTAGAATTCAGAATGGCTCTTGAGGTGTCACTGAGTGAAACTCAGACTTTCTTCATTTTGTTCCAGCGTTTGTTCTTGGTCAGGAATTAGCATCTCTGTTGCCCCAGATTTTTTCTTTCTCTCCTCAGGTTCTCTCCAGAACTTTTCTTGAAGAGCAAGAGTACAGCTGGTGATTCAGGAGTCAAAAGTGTCCTGGTGATGGTGAAACGGGACATGCATAGAGGTCAGACTGGTTGCTAATGGCAAGCCTCCAGGGCTTGCAGGCCATGTTGTAGTCTTGTTTTGGCTACATGGATTTTGGGATTTGAACTCAGGCTTTCACACTTGTGTGCAAGCACTCTTACCCACTGAGCCGTCTTTCCAGCTCCTTGGCTATTAAGAAAAAAATTATTTATTCATTTATTTGAACATATATATGTTTTGTGATTTATGTGCACCAAATGTGTGTGAAGGCCAGAGGGCATCCCCCACCCCTGAAGTGGAGTTATGGGTCAGTTGTGAGCCACTTGGTGGTGGTGCTGTAAACCAAACCTCTCCAAGTGCAGCACATGCTTTTAACTTCTGAACCATCACTCCAGCCACACGGAACCTTCGAGACATTATATTTTTATTGTATTAGCATGAGCATGTGTGTATGATGTATGTGTGTGAGTGCGCATACCATGGCACACATGTAGCAGTCAGAGGCCAGCTCTGTGGAGTTGATTCTCTCCCTCCACATTTACTGGGCTCTGGGGATTTAACTCAAGTCTCCAGGCTGGCACTTTTCCTGCCTGGTCCACCTCACCAGCACATCACTTTTGACATTTTGCTCTGAGCTTTTGTAGGATCCTGTTTACTTAATTCAAGCTTATGGTTTCTTCTGATCCTGGACTTGCCTCATACACTGAGGAGCTCTGAGGATATGGTAAGCCCTATACTGGTTTGGACCCCCTTTCCAGCTGAGCCAGGAGAGGATGCTCAAGACAGGAACTCACCAGGCCTTTTCCAGTTCTCGGCCCTGTCTGAAAGTCTCCAGGACTGTCATCCATTTAACTCCAAGCACAGCCATATGTTCAGCTTATAACAAAATGAACAAGGTGACAAGCCCTAAACATCAGGAACATACATTCAGATGACGTTTGGGACTCTTCTGAGATCCATTCAGGAAGACAGTGATGAAATAGCGGGTGAGCTTCCATGCTTGTGGAAACACTGCGGAGCTCAGGGCCGGCTAAGGGAAGGAGGCCCAGCTGCAGGAAGCCCTCTATCTCAGAAATGCTCTCTCTCTCATCTGTTCACAGTCAAACCTGTTCTTGAGTGATGACATCATCTCTTGTATATGTCTGCAAAGCCGTGGGTGCCTCACACAGATGCGATGATTCAGTATCCTTGCAAGTGGTTATTTATTTTGTTCCACATCTACTTTAAGTAGAAGCTGTTTAAGGAAGAGTGACAACACACGGTATTACGGATAGCGACATCCAAACTCTTCTCTGTGACCGTAAACGAAATCAAATCTTGCTCCGCATCGGTTGCCTACATTATACCATAGGTCTCAAATGGCTTAAAGCAACAGCCATCCGTCTTTCTCACGCGTCCATGGCTAGTCAGCCATTCCCCGCTGAGCACAGTCCTGACCCTGCTCAGATGGTGAGTCAGATAAAGGTTTCACAGTTCAGGGCAGTCCCAGCTGGGCTGCTTAGACTTCCACGGGACTGTTTGTTGTTTTGTTTTGTTTTGTTTTTCAGTGTCTCACACATTTCTCTTTAGAGTAAGTAACTCAGGCATGTTCTTGGTCA
Organism: Cricetomys ansorgei; assembly: GCA_026225945.1. Taxonomy (NCBI): domain Eukaryota; kingdom Metazoa; phylum Chordata; class Mammalia; order Rodentia; family Nesomyidae; genus Cricetomys; species Cricetomys ansorgei. Next base: position 65,108 of record JAMJFZ010003816.1, on the reverse strand, counting down.
GGCCTGTACATTCTCTTATGACAATCACAGAGAAAGAAGAGAATGCTCAAATTATTATTATTCATGACCTTTTGCTTATCTATCTATCTATCTATCTATCTATCTATCTATCTATCTATCTATCTATCTATCATCTATCTATCTCTATCATCTATCTATCTATCATCTATCTATCATCTATCTATCTATCTATCTATCTATATCTATCTATCTATCTATCTCTATCTATCATCTATCTATCTATCTATCTATCATATCTATCTATCTATCTATCTATCTATCCTATCTATCATCTATCTATCTATCTATCTATCTATCTATCTATCTATCTATCTATCTATCTATCATCTATCTATCATCTATCTATCTATCATCTATCTATCTATCTATCTATCTATCTATCTATCTATCTATCTATCTATCTATCTATCTATATCTATCTATCTATCTATCATCTATCTAGTCTATCTTCTATTTTATTTTGAAACATAGTCTCTGTGTAACTCTGGCTGGCCTGGAACTCACAGAGATCCACATGCCTCTGCCTCCCAAGTGCTGAAATTAAAGCTGTGTGCTGTCACACCTGGCTTAAAATATATTTTAAGCCAAAAATAACTCTACATATTTATAGGATACACTGTGATATTTTGGTACACATGTGCAGTGGGTAAAGTTTAGGTTAGTAATTAGCATATCCATTGTCTGAAACATGAAGCATTTCTTTCATCTGTCATGTCTCCTGTTCAAAATTCTGTGATTTCTGTTATTTTCATATATCTCCCCAAATTATTATTAGCTCTAGTTACCCGCTGTGCTATCAACACTAGGCTGAGTTTCTTCTCTTTAACTGTATTTTTGTACAAAACCATCAACTTCTCTCTTATCTCCTACTCTCTACCCTTCCTTGCTTCTGAGGGAGAATACACAGTAGTTACCTTCATAGTTCTAGCATGTGTGCATGTGTGTGTGTGTGTGTGCACGCACATGAATAAAAGGTCTCATGTAGCCCAGCCTGTTCACAAATCTTCTATATAACTAAAAATGACCTTGAGTTTCTGATTACTCCTGTATTGACCTCAAAAGTTCTCTGCCTTCACCTCTGGTTTATGTGGGTGCTGGGAACTAAACCTAGGGGTCTTGTACATGAGCACAAAGCAGAGAGAGAGAGAGGGGAGAGGGAGAGAGAGAGGGAGAGACCTGACTGGCAATGGATGGCATGGGCTTCTTAAACCCCTCTCTCTCTCTCTCTTTCTCTGCCTTGTGCTTGTGGATCACATGTGAGCTCTCAGCTGCTTTTCCAGTGCTAAGCTTGCTTGCCTGCTGCCATGTTTCCCACCATGGTGGTCATTGATTTACTCTCTGAAACTGTAAGCAAGCTCCAATTAAATGCTTCCTTTCATAAGCTGTCTTGGTCATGGTGCTTTGTCACAGCAGTAGAAAAGTAACTAAGATAGTTAGAGAGGGCAAGGAGGTTGTCAGCACTCTGACCTGGTACCAATCGCGCATATCCCACACTACAGCTGAAGCCCAAAGGATCAGAGCTCACAAGCAATGTAAGTCCCACTGCTGGACATTCAGGAAACGTGGTTGTCACTACTGGTGGCTAGAGCCAGCTTGAAGAGGTGAGGCAGGGATGAGGGCCTTGGACATTTCTGTCACCTAGGTTTGTTACTCTGGATTAGTAGAGCCTTCTTGTTGAGTCAGAGCACTGGGGCATTATCACCCTGGTGCTGGCTCTGCGTTTGCAGACAGGTGATAAAACCTGTTTTTTGTCTTCTTAGGACTTGGGTTGGGAAGGGAAGGAGATCTAAGCTTTTCCATGTTGTAGTTTTATGCCCCAGGGAGATATCATCAGTTTTGGAGAGCTGATAATGTCTTGTCACAATTCAAGAGTCACTACAATGATTTAATAAAAACACTTTTAAAAAAAAATCAAAGACCATAGAAACCAATGAATATGTTGTGCGTTTCTGACCCTACTTTCTAACTACAGGAGAAAAATGGAAAAAATTATTAATCTCTCTCCCAGTCCCAGAGGAAGCCCAGAACCTCTTAGACACTACATTTCTACTATGCCATAAAACATCTTTTTAATTTGGAAGGTGGTTTTTAAAAATAGTTTTTGGAGTCTACAAAACATGTCTTATTTAACATGAGCTCCTTATCTCATCTGGACTGGAACCCGCTCCGTGGAGAGGCAAGCGGCATTCCTGCATCCCACATGCAGCGCCAGGGGCAATCAGGCTGTTGCTTAATGAGGATGTAGAATAGACAATTGCATTCTGGCCCATTGGTTTGTCACTGTGACAGTGCCAAGTAACGGTTTCAAAAGCGAAGCAATGAGGCCAATTCTGACTCACTCATGAGCCTGCAAACCACAAAACAGCCTGTTTCCCTGGAATAGGATGTTCCCAGGATTTTGGCTCACACTGCACTAGATCTTGTCCACTGCTAGACTCATTTAAAGTCTGGATCTGGAATATATTATGAATTTTTGATGGCAATCATCAATTGTTGTAATCCTCAGGTAACATTCAGTCTTTTCCACGTGCAGCTTCCACAGTCCGCAGAGACAGAGCCTGCCTGTGAAGAAGATGGTGTTTAACCGCCCTAACTAATGGCTTCAGATGACAGCATCTCCCAGGTGCTCAGATTCTGAGAAGACATATACCCTGCTCGTTTGAGATGCTCTGCAAGCTGGTATATAATCTGCAAGGGCATAAAGGAAGAGTATGCTCGGAATAGAGTATTCAGAGCCCATCTATTTATGTTTTTATTTATTAAGTTCTTTGTAAATCTCAATTTAGCAGATATCTTCTGACTCAAAATGCAGCTCTTCGTGAGGGGGTCAGTGTGGCTGACAAGAACACATCATATCATCTTCAACAAGAACAAGAATCACATCATAATCAGAGTACAAATATTTACAGAATAGAACAGACTAGAAAAACGGAGGGAAAATGAAACACTGACCAGAATCTGTGACTCAATAAATTCTCATGTGCATGACACATTGTAAAGGCGTTGTTCAATCCATGTTTCAAAGGACTCTTTCTTCTTCTTTCTTCTTGGGTTTTATCAGTAATAAAACTTCTAGGATATGTGTGTTTCATGCCTTACTCTGTACTCACTTTATATACTAGAAGGTTCCTAGGTTGTTATAATATGTACCCACTATATTTCATTTTTCAAGATCAAAAAAGTACTTGGAAAGGCCAGTGGCCCATTGGAAAGTGTTATCTCTGGAGAGTTGTCCATAAGAGTCCATAAGCCAACTCATAAGAGTATGCTTCTACCTGTGGTCAAGTCCTTGACCTTGAGATGAGTTCCTGTGCTGGTGGATCTCTCCAGTTCCCACTCACCTCCTCCTCCTCTAAGCCTGTCCATTCTGTGCCCCCCCCCCAATGCCTCTTTGTTACTAGGTGTCATTTTGGGGTTATCCTGGTTTCTGAAACCTGTGGGCAATCTTGCATCACCTTGGCATCCATCTGAGGCTCAGGGGGGTCCTGGCTTCGTCAGAAGGGAAATTGACATGCAAATGACACTAAGACGACATTTATAAATCTCTCTAGAACAACATTATAATGCCAGTTATGAGTTCCAAACTAAAGTTTCTTGCTAATCTGTCCTAGTGTGTCCACTGAGGAAAGGATCCAGAATTTTCAACCTGCTTCATGGCTTTGACTTTTGCTACCTCTAAAGTTCAGAACAGTGAAAGCTGACTGCCTGCCATCAAAGCAACACCTTTGCATTCTTCATTCTGTAAGTCCAGGCCTGGCTCCAGAATCCCAGGCTCTGGACTCTTGACGCCATCAATGCTTCTCTAGGTTCACAGTATGCAAGTTCTCTCCCTTCATTCTCTCTCTTCAGTCTTAACACTTTTTAGATTTGAGGATCTTAGTTGCTACCATTATTTGACAATGTTTCTCTTCATGGCTGTAAGCACGACTAGGGAGGCAGCCATGTGTCCAGTGATTCTTTCTGAAGATACTTGGAAACCAGCTGCTTTGCACTGTGGCTGCGACCAGGGAGAACTGTTCCCATCTAAGGTTTATCCTTCATCCACTGCTTTCTCTAGGTAGATCTACCACGGCTCATGTCCAAGGTCCCTATTCAGGTAAAAGTTTCCCTCATTGCTAAGAGAACGTTTCCCACATTATATTTGAGTATGATATTTTATACGTACGTGTATGTATGTGTGTGTGTGTGTGTGTGTGTGTGTGTGTGCGTGCATATTGAAGTCAGATGTCAACTTCAGTGCTGTTCTTGTTTTTTGAGACAGGATCTCTTATTGGCACCCAGGATTAGTCAACTAGGCTAGGCTGGGTGGTCAGTATACTTTTGGGATCCTCCTGGGATCCTTCCCAGTTCTAGGTTTACAAGTGTAATTACAAGTGTCCCCATGCCTGGCTTTTCTCACAAGGATCCTGGGGATCAAACTCAGGTCCTCACACGTGTGTGGAAAACGCTTTTGGGCTGAGTTACCTCCTCAACCCCGTAAGGCCCATTATTTTCATCCTGTCAACTGTTTTCTCCACGTGGGCATGTTGACAAGAGGACTCACATCTTAGAAGTCATCTAGGAGGAGATGGGAAGTAGATAGTGGGTTTCTACGTTCTGGAATTCAAAGAAGAGATCACCCATGGAGACAGAGCTGGAGTCAGCCGACTCATGGCATCGAAGGCACGGGAATGGACTGAATCTCCAAAGGAGATACCAATGAGGGATGCGACCGGAACGCTGCTCTAACTCAGTTCACGGAGACCTTTCAGCTCTGCCCACCGCCTCGTCCATCCCCTGCCTCGCTGTATTCTCACAGAGCTGTATCTCACGGACGTTATTTCTTGGTGTCCTTCAAAGATCTAGTTTAAGTGTGATTGGTCATTTTTTTTTCTTGTTAATTACAATTTGGGTGAAGATGCCCAGAAAGTTGTTTTTATTTCTCTTGCAGTCAGAGAGACTAGATCTCTCAAACACCGTTCCCTGTCTCTCTTCCTCTTGTCTCTCTACACTTTCTCCTGCCTCCACCTCAGGCCTCATCTGGTTTAAAATCCACAAGAGGGTTATACAAGTATACTAGCATCTCAGCACTGGGGGAAGGAACAAGGCTGAGTAACACCTATTTCTCAGGACCATGGTCAGCATCACCATCTACTTCTCTTGAAAATCACTCCTCTCTCTACTTACTGCTGTGTAGATGGCTCCTGATTTAATCATGGTGATGGTATGAGAGTGACAGGTCTGCAAAAGAAACCATACTTCAAATTTTAAATTCTAATCTGTTCTGGGGCCGGATATAATCGTCTACCACAGCTCTCAGACAGCCACAAAATCACCAGGCTACACTGCCACACCCCGCCACTGAAGCTTCCCTGGTGTCTAGCATTTAATTTCAGGTCAATGCTTCAAAAACTCCTTAGTGCCAGTGTGCTTTTAGCTGTGTATATTCAATGGTGTCATACAATAGGCAACGTGTTTGCTCTTCATTCAGTGCAGTACGTGATGAATCACATGAGATTTTCAACATGGTCTTGTGTTAGGTGATTTCACCACTGTAGAGTAATATAAATAAATGTTCTGAGCGAGTCTAAGGTGGATTCAGCTAGGCTATAATGATAGGTAGGTTAGGTGTACTAAATGCACTTCTGACATAGGATATTTTTTATTTATGATGGACTCATTGGAATGAACTGCCACTGGTAGTCAAGGAGAAGCTGTGCTTCGACTCTATCTTTATCTTCTGGCTTCACTGTTTCTGCCTTTCTGGAGCAAACAGTGGCTGTGGGTAAACCATGTTTTTCAGATGTTCATCTCTTGACCTTATACCTTCCCTCCCCATCTTCCTTTACCTGCATCAAAAGTCCAAGGAAAGATGAACATGAGATAACCTTACACACTGAAATTGACAAAACTATATGTAAGGGCACACGTTTAAGAGCACGGTAAGTTTATCCAAGGGGAATGATTTTTCTGGATCCCTCAGAAGGTTTTTAGTTTGTGTAAGAAAGAAATTGACAGGGGCTCTTGGAGAGGGATCCAAGTGGACAGATTACTAGTGAGGTTTGGAAAAAAGCCTTGAGAGACATCCTTTTCAAATAATATTTATCAAGAAAGGACCGCAATCCGACCGCAAATGGAACGTGTAAACCAGCTGTGAAATTTGTAGCAGGTACTACAAGCCAAAAGTCGTTCTTAGCTCAACTCAGGGATGGATCTTGACAGGCTGATGTCTCTAAGAACACGTGGACTCCCTTCAACCAGCATGGTGTCTCAGAGCCAGTGTTAGTTCTGACTCAGAAGCCAGTGGACAATTTCAGCTGCTTTTAGGATTGGCCTATTGTGGGATGGTGTTTCAACTTGAGTTTTGTGCTTACGTTTCTTAAGATGCTCACTCTGCTAAGTGATTCACGGTGTGCACATGTCATCATGGCTGTGCCTCTGGAGGCATTCTCAGTGATTAGAGGAAGTCCTTGACAACTCTTTCAAAGCGATTTGATGTGGTTTATAGATAAAAAGAGTTGATTGTTGGCATGCTTCCCACTCTGTTCCTACACCCTAAAATGGAATTGTCTATTCCCAAAGCTCTCCTGTGTTTCTGTGTCCCTGCGTCTGTCTGTCTGTCTCTCTTTGTGTATCTGATGATAAATAAGAATACCTCTTTTGGAGGCTGGGGAGACAGCCATGTTGGTAAAGCGCTTGCATTACAGCCATGAGGACCTGAGTTCGATACCCAGTGCCTATGCTAAAGTGAAAAATACCTGAGGATGGCAACTCGTGCTTATAATAACAGTGCCAGGGAGACAGAGACATGGGGCTCTCCTAGAGCTAACAGTGAGTCCAAGCAGGCCTTGAACCTCAGACTTTCTCATCCTGAGAGCGGTAGGAGTTGGGTTGCTCCTCACTTCTAGTCCTGGCCAGAACCCAGCTAAATATTAAATACTGCCTGCTTCACAGAAGGTCATTAGCACAGGAATGTGGCTTGGTTGATGCTTGTCTGCGCTGTAGCTGAGGGTGAGTCCGTTTACTGATAAGGTGCCCTTGCATGACCTTAAAGCTTAGACTTGAACTCCACGTGCAGATGAGGCTACTCCAGTAGCCTTGTCTTTACCAATGGATCCCATCCCTGGGTACCAATGTTCCTTCCCCTGCCTGCACCCCATAAATACACCATGACCCTATACAATAAAGAGAAAATGCACCTCTGACGGCTGTTCCCAAGTTCCTGTTCTGGTAGGCTCATGGCTCCAATCAAAGGTAGGATGAAGCACCACCCCACCCACACTGAGCCACAGATGGGGAGGCTTGTGGGTTAGATTTGATACAACAGATGGTACCCACATGGTCAAGACACATACCACCTGTCTTCTGATACACACAGTGGATGTAGTTGAGTCTCCCATTATGATAAGAAGGGGTAACACTTTTTGGCTTGGAGTGTATAGCCATGGGCTTTGTCTCCACATGTTAGGGCAGACAGACTTTTTTTATCCTTCCTTTACTCTCGGCCTGAGCCATGGCAGCCAGATATGGCTTAGCCACATGGTGAATTTCCACCATCTCTCATGTTCTTTGCTTTCTCTATGGCTAGCTAAGGCCCCTCTCCTTCCAGCCAACAAGCTTTACTAGCTAAAATGAGCCATAACTTGGGATTTTAAGCCAAAAAAAACCTGCTCAGACTGAGCACTCGCAGAAGACACACTGCTGCTGAGATCTGTGGCATAGCACAAATCTCCTGGTTTTTCAAAATCCCTCAGTGATTCATGCCATGGATTCCTGGCTGCGTGGAATAACCAAAAACTCCCAGACCAAGACTGATCTGACGCAAAAACAGCTCTCTAAAGAACTCTCTCCCAACAACATGCTGACAGAAACTACTGGATCTGCTTGGCCTGAGACCTGCCTGGTACCCCCACTGCTTGGCTCCTGAGCAGTTATTTAACTATCAAGCTATTTTTCTGCCTCTCTCCTTAGAAATCATTGTTTGCTTCTGCTTTGGTTTAATAAAAAAATAAAAAATAAAAAATAAAGCTTTTCTAAGATTGTGCTCCCACACAGGCAGACAAAGGGCACATGTGTGGGCAGAAAACCTGTCCTCAGGCTTCAGCGGACAAAGTGCAAGTTGTAGGTGGAAATGCTTCACACTGTGGGCAGGAGTGCCCACACCCTCTGAAAAGCTGATTGGTCAATCACAGATCACTTTCAATCCTTCCTGCGGTCAGGCAAATGTGCCCACCCTTGTCAAACATTGATTGGTCAGAAAAATGCCTTCTGGGTTCCCGTTGCCCTGGCAACACAGCCACGTCCTCGTAGGCTCCTGCCATCTTTCATTCCGGTCAGGGCTAAAAGTGAGAAGCAACCGAACTCTTGCTGCTCTCAGGATGAGAAAATCTGGGGTTCAAGGCCTGCTTCGACTCACTCTTAGCTCTAGGACAGCCCCACAGGGAGACCCCTCGGGTTTGCTACCCGCCAGTCTAATGCAATGAACATGTTCCCGGCCGACGAGAGACTCATGTCCCAAACACGAGATGGGCTGATGGACTATACTTGTAGTTATCCTCTGGCCTCCACATGAAAATGCACACATGTGCATACATGCCTGTACATACACGTCTACCTGCACGACCAGGAAAGGTGCTCCCTCATTAAATAAGAACTTATAAGGAATAACTGTTTGAAATTTGGTAGAAAAGTCTCCCTTTTCTCCACTGAAAGTAACCCGGAGATTCAAGGGCCATACCTAAACATAATAAAGGCAATTTATAGGAAGCCTGTAGCCAACATCAAAGTAAATGGAGAGTAACTCAAAGCAATTCCACTGAAATCAGGAACAAGACAAGGCTTCCCAGTCTCTCCATATTTGTTCTATATAGTACTTGACGTTCTAGCTAGAGTAATAAGACACCAAAAGAGATCAAGGGGATACATATTGGAAAGGAAGCAGTCAAAGTAGTGCTATTGCAGATGATACGATAGTATATATAAGTGATTTCAGAAATTCCACCAGGGAACTTCTATAGTTGATGAACACCTTTAGTGGAGGGGCTGGATACAAAGTTAACTAAAAACAAATGAACAAACAAACAAAGCCAGTAGCTCTCCTCTATACAAATGGCAAATGGACTGAGAAAGAAATCAGGGAAGCAACACCCTTCACAATGGCCACAAATAATATAAAATATCTTGGGGTGACTCTACCCAAACAAGCAGAAGGCTTGTATGAAAAAAATTTCAAGTCTTTGAAGAAAGAAATTGAAGAAGATATTAGAAGGTGGAAAGATATTCTGAGCTCATGGATTGGTAGGATTAACATAGTGAAAATGGCTGTTCTACCAAAAGTAATCTACAGATTCAACACACTCTCCATCAAAATTCCAACATAATTTTTCTACAGACTTTGAGAGGACAATTATTCTCCCTTCGTATGAAAAACAAAAAACTCAGGATAGTTAAAACAATCCTGAACAATAAAAGAACTTCCAGAGTTATCACTATACTTGATTTCGATACCTGATTGTATTACAGAGCTATAGTAATAACTAATCTCATGGCATAAAATCTCATTTGCATAAAAACAGACACGTTGACTAATGGAATCAAACTGAAGACCTAGACATAAATCCACATACCCATGGACACTTGATATTTGATAAAGAAGCCAGAAATACACACTAGAAAAAAAGACAGCATCTTCAACAAATGATGCCAGTCAAATTGGATGTCTGCATGTAGAAGAATGGAAATAGACCTGAATCTATCACCCTGAACAAAACTGAAGTCCAAGTGGATCAAAAACCTCAACATAAAACCAGATACTCTGAACATGAAGGAGAGAAAGTGGGGAATAGCCTTGAAGGCATTGGCACAGGAGACAGACAACTTCCTGAACAGAACACCAATAGCTCAGGCACTAAGGTCAAAAATTAATAAATGGGACCTCATGAAACGGAAAAGCTTTTGTAAGGCAAAAGACACTGTCCAAAGGTCAAAATGACAGCCTACAGATTGAGAAAAGATTTTCGTTAACTCCACATCTGATAGAGGGCTAATATCAAAGATATATAAAGAACTCAAGAAACCAGATGTTAACAAACCAAATAATCCAATTTAAAAATAGGGTACAGATCTGAACAGAATTTCCAATAGAGGAATCTCAAATGGCTGAGAGACACTTAAATGTTCAACATCCTTAGCCATCAGGGAAATTCAAATCAAAACTACTTTGAGATTATATCTTATACCTGTCAGAATGGCTAAGACCAATAACACAAGTGACAGCCCATTCTGGTGAGGACGTGAAGCAGAGGGAACAGTCCTCTTTTGCTGATGGGAGTGCAAATGTGTACAACCACTATGGAAATCAATATGGTGGTTCCTCAGAAAACTGGGAATCAACCTGAAGACCCAGTTATTCTACTCTTGATCATATATACAAAGAATGTTCTGTCTTACCACAAGGACACTTGCTCAACTATCTTCATAGTGGCTTTATTCATAACAGCCAGAAACTGGAAACAACGTAGGTGTCCCTCAACTGAAGAATGGTGCATTTACACAATGTGCTACATTTACACAATGGAATACAGCTCAGCTGCTAAAAAAATGACATTATGAAATTTGCAGGCAAATGAATGGAACCAGAAAAAAAAATCATCCTGAGTGAGGTAACCCAGACCTAGAAATACAAACATGATATGTAAGTGGATATTAGCTGTTAAGTAAAGGACAACCATGCCACAATTTACAGGCCCAGAGAAACTAGGGGAGTGAGGTGCGGGTGGTGCGTGGATCTCCCTGGGAAGGGGAAATAGTGTAGATTTTGTACATGGACTGGAGGTGGGTGGTAAGTTTGGGAGGGATCAAGTGTGATGCTGGGATGGAGGGAAAGAGTACAAGGAGAGATGGCTGGAATTGGGGGCACTTGGGGGACAAGGGGAAACCTAGTACAGTGGAAACTTCCTGGAATCCATGAGGGTGACCCTAGTGAGGACTCCTAGTAACAGAGGATACGGAGCCTGAACTTCTGTCACTAGGCAAGGCTTCCAGTGATGGGACTGGACACAAACACACTCACAAAGACATTGACCTACAATCTGCCCTGCCTGCAAGATGTGCTGGGGCAATGGTGGCACAGAACTGGTGGGAGTGGCCAATCAGTGACTAGCTTAACTAGAGGCCCAGGCCATAGAGGGATTCTATGCTCGACACTGCCTGGATGGCCAGGATCTAGAGACTGGATGGTTCAGAGACCTAGGATCAATGTCTTACCCAATTGTCACCAGAGAATCTTCATCCAGCAGCAGATGGGAGCATGTGCAGAGTCCCACAGTCAGACGTGTACAGAGTCTAAATTGAAAGTCTCCATTTGGTCTCTATGCTTGTAGCTCAGGGAAACCCACAGAAGAGGGAGAAGAAAGATTATAGAAGCTGGAGGGGTTTGAGGAGACTACGTGAACACAGCCCACTGATCAACTAAGCAGGGCTCAAATGAGCTCATAGAGACTGAAGTAGCAAGCATGGACCAACCTGCACCAAGCCTTCTGTATATATGAGGGCTGTTAACGTGGTGTTTTTGTGGAACTCCTAACACTGAGAGTAGGGGTGTCCCTGACTCTTGCCTGCCCTTGGGACCCTTTTCTTCCTATTAGGTTTCTTTATCCAGCCTCAATATGAGGATTTGTGCCTTGTCTTATTGTATCCTGTTGAGTCATCTTGATACCTTGTTGAGATACTTGATATCTCTTGGAAGCCTGCTCTTTTCTGAAGGGAAATGGATGGGGAGTGGATCTGGAGGAGAGGGAAAGGTGGGGGGAGCTGGGAGGAGAGGAGGAAGGGGGAAACTGTTGTTGGAATGTATTCTATGAAAAAAGAATCTATTTTCAATCAAAAATCGAATTAAGACAAAGAAAGTAACCCTGAATTTCTTCAGTGAAAACATATTGTGTGTGTGTGTGTGTGTGTGTGTGTGTGTGTGTGTCTGCATGTGTGTGAAAGCCAGAAATCAACCCTGGGTATTGTTTCCCAGGAGACATATACCTTGCTCTTTTGAGGCAGTGTCTCTTACTAGGGCCTAGGCTAGACTTACTCATCAGCAAATCCCAGGGAGTCTCCTGTTTTGACTCCTCAGCACTGGGTTACAAGCACATGCCCCATGTCCATCCCTTCCCCTCCTTTTCACACGGGTACTGTGGACAGAGCAAGTTCAGGTTCTCATGCTTGTGTGGCAAGCACTTAACCAACTGAACTCTCCCCGACCCCACATGTTCTTATCAGAGTTTACCTGTGTCTGAAGAGAGAGGGAAGTCTCTGAAATCAGCAGAATTGTCCAGGAAGCTCAAGTTCTTTCCTGTATTTGCTGTGTGGTCCCTGTAGCTCTGGGTCCTTGTGCTTTGTTCTCAGTGATGCCACCTCCTGTCCTCCACACCCCACTCAGCTGTGGACGTGTATGCTTTCATCATACCCAGTAATTAAGCATCATCCAGTGAAGGGCAGCTTTGTATTCTGTCAGTGTGAATATCCACCTGGAGGTGATAGCAGGGTTTAATCACTCCCTGCAGCCATCATCCTTGGGTTACTAAAGCGTGTGCCATGTCCAGGCAGCCGTAGCCTTTGCTTCCTCTCTGTTACGATGTAGATCTTGTCTGTAAGAGGAAAGTTCTGTTCTGTTTCTGGGTTTGTCACTGCAGGGTTCTCAGCTAAGCCAACTCGCAGCATGCACCGGCATATGATCCACTGTACTCTTAGTGCGTTGCTGTTGGTGTCATCAGGTGCCCATGCTACAGGTTAAACTATGTATGGTCTCCTCTCAATGACCAGCTAGGTTGAGAGAACACAATCCTGATGGCACTGCGCTATTAATAACATAAAATGAGTTTCTTATTCGTGGCTGACACAAAGCACAGTGGGACAGTCAGGATTACAGATTTTCTTGAAAATGACTCCCTTTCTCACCCAGTTCTCATTGGAGCCATTGCTCCCTGCACCAGCTGCCCTTTCCATAGCACCGTGACAGGGAATTCATAAGACCAAAAGAGCTGACCCTGTCTAGGTAGGCTTTGTGCTTGCCCTTAGTCTGGAAAGTCACACGCTAGGCAACATCGCCAGTTTCTTCAGCGTCCCCTACTTTGGAAGATCCCTTGCCTCTTTCTAGAGAACTCTGCACATATCTTTGTGCCTGCCCTGTCTGACATCACCAATTTCTCCTTAATTTTGATTGGGTTGGGTTGGATTGAGAAATGCCTTTGAGATTAGTAAAACATATTCTCTAGTTGTATCTGTGAGGGCATTTCCATAGAACATTTCCCAAGAGGGGATGGCTTGGCCTGAATGAGGGTAAGACCACCCAACAGGTGGGGAACCCAGTAGAAGGGAGAAGTCCACGAACACATGCATTCTCTTCTTTGCTTCCCGACTACCACGAGGTGAGCCACTCTGCAACAATGTATCTGCCACCGAGATGTTCTCTGTCCCTTCAGGTCCATAGCAGGGGTCCAGCTGACTGGGAACGAACTGGCACTCCTGAAAGAGTGAGCCAAATATAAACCTTCCCTTCTTTAAACTGATCCTCTTGGGTGTCCATCACCATGACGAATAGGTCTGACTAACATAGCATCTAAACATGCTCTACCAGCTGCTATATTGAAAAATATTCCCAGCACTCATGTGTACACACCCCCACACAGACACATGTGTGCACGCACCTAATTAAAAATAAAAAATCAAATAGATATGTCTTTTCTCAGGTTTAAGTTAATGACTTGCTTATCTCAGAATAAGAGTTGAATTCAACCTTGACCTATACAATTAAGCCTGATTTGGTTCCTGAACTTCTTGGACATGCTTACACACTATGTTTCCCTCTCGTTCACCTCTCCCTAAACACACGGCCTTTCTATGCAAAATATACTGAGCTCTGTTCTGGCACAACTTCGTATCCCATTCCTTCATTTCTACATGGCTCTCTCACACTCACCTTTTAGGCCTCAGCTCAAATACTGCCTTGCTGGAGGCTCTTACAGGCCACTCCCTCTACAGCTGGCTCCTTCTGTTACTTTTAAAGAACTCACTTGGCTCTTCCTTCCAAATGCCTATTATGATCTGTAAAAGCATTATCTATTGGCTATTTACTTAATGATGTCTTATTTTTCCCTTTCCCAATGTTAGCTCACTAGTTCTACGAGAGGAAATCTTGCTTGTCACATAGTCAACATTGAAATATTTGTTGAATAAGTGAATTAATGAGCAAATGTTTTGGAACTGATAACATCTAGCTCCTTTTCAACAATAATTTTCTTTTGTTGCTAAAGGATTTTCTGCCATACCTGTTATCGATTCTCACAGGAAGAGAAAACAGAGGACTAAGTGCCCAGTATTATATTCTGTGTAAAATTAGAAGACTATATTTACAAAAAGTTGTCAAGCCCCAGCTTTCAAGTTCAATTAAATCCTGGTATAGTAAATATGCTAATGGAGATAATCCGTTCTAGCTGAGAGTTTCTGCCTGTTTGCATCATGGATGGCTTTAAATAAACACCTAGTTCTTGGAGATAAGACATAGCAAGAACAATCTAGTCTATTGAAGGAGACTGACTCTTTTAGTAACTTTGCTCAGACTCTTTATTATGAAGAGTATTGACCATAAGATCTAATTTGATGTGGCAGGTTGTATCTTAAGGGAGCAGCTGTGTAAATGTCTCTAGATAGCCAACCTTGTGATAAAATAGGCTTATACTAAAATGTGTCTAAGGTAAACCAATAGCAAGTAAAGTTTGTGACCTACTCTCTAACCCTAGACCTGTAAATACAACTGTCAAGGTCATATGCACATTATCATGTTATATCTAATTATACATTTTGACTCTGGACATTTACAGAATCTTTTTCATATTGATTTTTTTTGCATTAGTTTATAAAACAATGGGGTTTCAGTGCAGCAGTTTCATGCCTATGTACCACTGTACTTTGTTCTAATTTGTACAGCATTTTCACAGCAATAAGTTGTAAAGCCAAATAAGTTTGTTCAAAATGATACCACTGCTTTAATATCCCTCTGATTAAAACAAATTAAGTGAGTATGTAGTAAACTTGACTTGAATATATAATTCTAGGAATTTGATCATGTGTTAACAATTTTAACCTGTAAAATTTGCATAACCCACTTTGGTTGCAGGGCATAGAGAAACCGAGTCAGAGCTGACCTAGAAACTGCCTTCCTGTTGGCTAGCTTTTGTAATTCTGGAAGGTACTATGCAGGCCACTAGGGTAGAAAAGTCACAAGTGGTCTTATTCAGCACTGGACACTGCATGTCATAGTGATCTGCTAGGTAAGATGTGCAGTGACCGTAATAGTGGCAGGAAAGTTATGGGGGTAACCACTCTCTGATTGGATTTGAAGACAAATTCACAGGAGAGAAATCATTCCTGGTACTGTAAATCTGTTCAAAAAGGCCGGGGCTAGGGAAATCATAGGCCCTAGTGGGGAATCTACTACTTTTGTTTTGTTAAATGCACATGTCATTAAATTGTCTTCTAAATATTTTTGTTTGTAACCATAGAGTAGTGCTGTCCCAAAATCTGCGCCCTGGTTCTTCCCTCTTGGAATAAGAAAGTAAAGAACTGTTTTGATTTTATAAGAGTTCACAGTTGAGAGACTTTCCTACACGCATACAATGTATTTTGATCATATCCCCTTTCTTTCTTTCCCTAGATCTCCTCCCAACACATCTACCACCTAACATGTTCTATTCCTTTTGTAAATTTAAATTTTTATTTATGCATATGTGTGTGTGCCCATGGAAACCAGAAAAGGCTGTCAGATTTCCTGGAGCTGGAGTTACAGGTGTTCGTGAGACTTCTAATGTGCTTGCAACTGAACTCAGGTCTGCTGGGAGAGCAGATGATGATGCTGGTGATATTTACTTGAAATATCAAATTGTCACAGGGGATGCTGCTTTAATTTCACTTTTTGAAATGTTTGTGTGTTAACTTGTTTACTAGGTGTTGTTCCTGTTGTGTACATGTTTGGGATGTGTGTGGAATTCAGAGAACAACTTGCAAGAATCAGTTCTCTCCTTCAAATTGAGGTCCTGCCTGGTAACTGGGAAATTGAACTCGTGTCTTCAGGTTGGTAGCAAACGGCTTCACCAGTTTCACTCTTTGGGTGTGATGACGATGATGTCAACAGCAGCTGTGGTCCACTGATCACTGATATGTGGCTTTTTCATGTTGAATGTGTAATATTTTAACAATGCTGCCAGTTAGGCTGGGCTTGGTAGCACATGCCTTTAATCTCATCACTTGAGAGGCAGAAGCAAGTGGATCTCTGGTGAGTTTGAGGCCAGCCTGGTTTTCATAGCTAGTTTCAGGCAAGCCAGGCCTACATAGTGAGACCCTGCCAGTTTTTTTTTTAACTGTGTCTTTTTATTTCACAGCTGTAAAAAAAAAAACCCAAGTCTACCAAGACCCGTGCTTTCTTCATGACAAACTTGGTACATATGACTTCAAGGTCCAAAATATTACTAATTGTCATTGCTCAGTCTATTAAATTATGTGACTGTTAAAACTGTCAAAATGAAACAGATTTTATTTCTTTGCATTATGATGTGTGTGGTAGGAGGGATACATGGATGTTGGAAGACAACTGGGGAGTTTGTTTTCTCCTTCCACCATGTGGGTTCAAGGGACTGAATTCAGGTTGTCAGACTTGATAGTGAGGGACTTCACCTGCCATGTCACTGTATCGAAAACACATTTTGTATTGGAATCCACTTTCCATCAGTTTCATACTTCATGTGGGAAAGGACCTGTCTCCCCTACAGCCAGGAAGCTCACAGATCCTTACACTTACAATTTCACTCTGAAATGTTACAGTCCCAGGACAATCTGTCCCTAGCTTTAGGCACTACCTTCTAACCAATTCGAATCTACTACAGACAGTAGTTATTTTTATTCCATTATTCTTCTTTTCTTTTGCTTCAAATGATATAATGGTATGGCACTCGAGCCTCATTGTTAAACTGGGATTGTGCACTGACACAACGGTCGACTGTCTCAGTTTTTATTGCATCATAAAACTCCAGAAAGAGCATACGGTGTATGTTTGGTTTTGATGCTGTGGAGGCCTAGCACTCTGCCAGTGACTGTTTTATAGTGTCTGCTGTGTGTACCAAGTAAACAGTGTTACCAAGAACCAACCCACTTGCTGTTCATATTCCAGATTCAAGCTCCGAGACGGACCCCTGCGACACTACTGTCACATACCTTGTGAATTCTGCATCTCCTAGGAACCTAGCAGGGACGGTCTGTTCAGCCACTTAGATAGCATGCCTCACTTCTGCCTTGGTGGTGGGAATTAGATGATGAGGTGTGCATTCACACGTGATCATCTTTAATGTGTTCTGTTCGATTTCAAAGAATATTCTAAATGCTAACAAGGAGAGAGGAGTCTGGAGTTGGTTGAGTGTGTATGTACTAGACAGGATTGTGCTACATGTGTTATCTTCAACAGTCTTTTCGGTGGCTCTGAAAGGAAAGGCTACTGCTTAACTGATTTTGAAATGTAAGACTGGATGCATCAAGCAGTTCATACAAAGCCATATAGTTACTGATATCCAGTTCAGACTGCTGGACTCCAAATCCACTGTGATGTCTAGTAGAATATCTGCCCTGATTCCCCAGTGCAGGCTGCCAACATCCTTCTCTATAGAAACTCGCTTTCCGATCAATGACAACTCGTACTTTTAATATACTCTATAAGAATAATAACCTACAGGGCAAAACAGTGTAATTGTTTGGCTTTTATCATCGAGTAGTATCTTGTGTAACCGTACAGAGTGGACACACACCCTGGGACACATCTGAGCTGTACCCAGTTTGGAGTGCTCATGAATAAAGTTGCTAGTACACAGATTTTGCTTTACATGACCTTGGCTTTCCCACTTCTGTACAGACATTTAAGGCTTGGGGTGGGCAGCTGCATGTGCAGTCCCACCCTGCTCGCTTCCCTGGATTCTATCGGCACACACTGGCCTTCACTCTCTTCGACTTCAGCGCTGGCTCTTGGGAAGCAGTGCTCACTTCTTTCTAGTGGCCAGACCTGCACGCCACTCACATCTCAGGAACAAGCAGCAACCAACGGGCCCACCTTTAGGTGTTCCCCTCAGGGACGGCTCTGGACTGCTACTTGTCACTGAATCTCCTCTGGTTCTTCTAGAAACGTCAAGCTTTCTTCATAGAAAACGCTCAGTCTTTAGCTGATTTGCCACTCAGAGGAGAGAGATGGGAGCTGTTTCCCTCCGTGTGAATCCACCTCTAGTGCGCCTTTAAGTATCCTTTCCCAGTTGGTCTGCAGCTAGTCTGCACTCACGTCTGTTTAACACCTCCTTCCTCCGGGGGGGGGCTTGGGCTTTCTCTGAACATAGTGGGAACATTCTTTGATATAGGAGGCTAAATGCATATTAAGAGTTTACCGAGCTCTCTCATTCTGAGTAGTCAACCATCCATAAGGCAGAGGTGCATTAAACATTAAGTCATGTGATGACCAAGTAGGCTAATCTTTACATACCATATCAATATTTGTTAAATTAACGATTAAATAAACAGCGAACTTCTTGACAATTTCGAGGGAGATGTCCCAGTAACACAAATCCCTGATGTGTCTCAGTGTTCCAGCTTTCTGGAAAGTTGGCCTATAATTCTGCAGTCCCCCTTGGCTGCTGACTTTGCAGCCATGGTGTTACACCTGTTTTGCTTTACCGCATTTGCTGGGAAGACATGTTATCTTCTTATTATAGTTAGGTATCACCCTTGATGGAACCCCTTTCTTTGACTTATCCCAGGGAGAAATGTTTATAATGGTATCAAATGAAATCACCCAGGCATTCCCATGGCAGCTGGGCAGGACAGCCCCGTCCTGTTCCCTGGGCATGGACACAGAGCAGTTTGTGTTTCCAGGCCACTCCACACAGAAAAACTGCTGCTAATTCTCACACTGGTAGATGGAGCTTTAACGAATCCTACCAAATAAATGTAACAGAGAATCTACAAACTGTGTTTTCAGTAAATCAAATGACAGAATGTCATCCCCAGCACATAGCAAGTTGCCAATGAAAGACGTTATTGTGACTGAACACTGTCACCAGCAATTGCTGCTGAGAAAACCAAACACTGGTAGGAAGAATATTTTCAAAAGTTAGGAGGGAATAAAGTCATGTGAATAATTGCTTTAAATTAGGAGGATGGAAAATAATGCTGATAAAGGGAGACCACTTAAAAAGATGAATACAGGGGAGTTAGGAACTTGACAGAACGCTAAGTAGTCAGTGCACATTTTATACCATGTGAAGAAAATAGTACATTACATGCCTGGAAATTCACCCTGGAAAATTTCATGCATTTAATCAAATTACATTGTCTTAAACTGTAGTTCCCTATACTTTGACATACAGCAAAGCAACATCCCCAGCAAGGCAGTACGTAGAAAATTGTGATTACATCTTTCCATGATCATTCCAGAGGTTTTTGGGCAAATGCAGAGCCCTCCACTGAGCTTGATGTCATGGGACACGTATACCCAGAGCTGAGATTCTACCTTTGGCTGTGAGATACAGTCTGTGATGCTGAGACGACTGAGCTTGTGTCGAGAGACTGTCGACTCCAGGATCGGGACCCTTTGTTCAGCTTCCTGACGCCACCACTCTGCGTTTGTCTTTAGGTATGAAAGCCTTTATCTCGACCAGCCTCAAGCTAAGGCACGCTTGGTTTCAGAAGTGTCTTCTCAAATTGCTGCCTTGGTAATATTAGTTTTTGTTGGGAGCCGAGTTGAAACGCCATTACAAGATGGCGCCGGTTTCCTGCTTCCAGGCTCCTCTTGCTCGGTTCTGGAGTAAACAAGTAACAGCGCAGGCGCAAGTTGAGTAATCCTTGCCGCCTCCCCCTATGCTAATGAGGTTCTGGACATGCATCCAATCGTTGATGGTCACGTTGCCTATATAAGCAGGGTGCCTCACACATTCAGGGTCTTTCGCTCTCAACACTCAATCAAGCTACAGTCCTCAATAAAGCGTGAACCAGAAGAATCCTGTGTGCGGCGTCTTCCTTGCAGGCGAGGCGGGCGTCCACAATTGGTGCCGAAACCCGGGAACCTGACCATCAGCTCAGCACCGGCGAAGACCCCTGTTTTCAGGAGGATTCAGAACTGGAGCGCGGGACGAAAGTGGATCCAGACTCTTTCTGAGAGGTATGCTGTTTTATGAGATTGACCCTGCACTAGGTGCGGTCATGTTTGCTTGTATGATTATTGTTGTTCTTGCTTGTTGCCCTTGTCTAAATTGTCATCGCCCAGGAACCACCAGGTCTCTTACAATCCCTTCTTGGGGTAAACTAGAAGGAGAATTGCAGAGAGAAAAGGAAAAGGGAAGTTTCCGTGCTGGTACATGGCCATTATGGCGTATGGTTAATAAGCAATGTCAAGAGAGGGTAAGGGAAGGACAGCGAACATTAGCAAAACATCAAGACAGCATGTCAGAAACAGAAAAGAGGAAGAGGCCTAAAAAAGATATAAAAAGGGTAGAAAAAGGGAAAAAAGAAAAAAAGAAAGAAATGAATAGTCAGAAAAGGGTATACCCAGTACTAGCAGAATTTGAAAATTTAAAAATAACCAGTAATGAAACTAGTAGTTCCTCTTCTGACTCAGAAACTTCGGGGTCAGAAGAGAAACTGGACACAGAGGAACAAACAGAACTAGAAGAGGAAGCTGCGCGCTATGAGGAAGAACGTTACCGTCCTGAGCCATACGCTCCGGCGGCTCCCTCTGCGCCCCCTCTTCCTAACCTGCCTAAGGCTAAGAACCATGGGTGCCTCACCTTCCTGTCCAATGAAATTGGTTCTATCATAGTTCATTTCTTGCAGGAGGTGGATACCATAGCTCCATGGTTTGCAGCTGCAGGTCATGTAACCATCACAAGAAATTTTTTGAATTTGGATGCTGCTGGAAGATCTGCAGCAGATAGACATGCTATGTCTACACAACCTCCACTAGAAAATGTCAAGTGGAAAGATGTATTGTCTAACCAATGGAAGGGCCTGGATCAAGTTTTAATAAGATCCAGGGGAGCTGTTTGTGTTTTTCCTCAGGATCAAGAAAACCCCATTTGGGTGCCTGCTCGTCTGACGAGGACGGTGGAACAGCCCTTAGAAGATCAAGAACAGGATGAGGATCTTGAGAACGCTACTGGCTCTAAGGATGATCCTGATGGAGTGGCCCCCGATGCGCACAGAACAGCGATGGGGAATACTAACAACACTCCCCAGACCAATGCCAGTGATGCATGATGAACTCTAGTCTTGATCTTGCCTATTTGCCTTATGACTCTCAAAATAGTGGTATAGGGGAAAATCGTACTATGGCAATTGGCTCAATTAGGTTGTGAATGGAGGATGCTTGGTTTATGTGTGACATCTGTTCAATATCATAATTATACTGTTGCTGTAAATTTGTCACGGGAACTTTCTCAATATTTCAAGACGGATTGGTCATCACAATTTGATGCTACTATGAGGGACCTAAGACTGGCCATTGCACATGTCAATTCAACTCGTGTGGACTTATCCATGGTAGCAGGACTCTGGGATTGGATTAAGGATGCTACCATGTATCTCAAGGAATGGGCAGGTCGGGGAACTATGGGTATTATGATGATTGCTTCTGTATTATTCAAGCATTTGCTGCCCTTGATGTGGGACATTCCCCTGCGGCCTGGTTAGCAACGCTTAATCGTTGGGTCGATGGTTGATATGTATTGTCCAACCCTCTTATTAATAGTTAAGCTGTGTGTTATCAGAGCCAATGAGAGAGAAGTCCATCTCCCCCACATGTTTTCTTTCAAGACAATTTTGGGTATGTGGCCTTTGCACCCTGAGGGCTTGTTCCCATTGCACCAAGAATAGGCACATCCCTTATTCGACCCAAGGTTAGCCTTTGCACATCTCAGAGGTTCTCCTCATTGCACGAGATAAGGTAACCTGGGTATTTAGGACATGCTTAACTTCCTTGATCCTCACCTCCGTAGATGGAGGGGGTTGATCGGTGACTTAGCATGTTCCTTTGTCCTCAATTTAATATAAAAGGGGGAGATGTTGGGAGCCGAGTTGAAACGCCATTACAAGATGGCGCCGGTTTCCTGCTTCCAGGCTCCTCTTGCTCGGTTCTGGAGTAAACAAGTAACAGCGCAGGCGCAAGTTGAGTAATCCTTGCCGCCTCCCCCTATGCTAATGAGGTTCTGGACATGCATCCAATCGTTGATGGTCACGTTGCCTATATAAGTAGGGTGCCTCACACATTCAGGGTCTTTCGCTCTCAACACTCAATCAAGCTACAGTCCTCAATAAAGCGTGAACCAGAAGAATCCTGTGTGCGGTGTCTTCCTTGCAGGCGAGGCGGGCGTCCACAAGTTTTGGGGGTGCTTGTCTTTCAGAACTAGAGCTTGTAAACCTGAAAGTAGAATTGCAGGGCCCGATGTCTCTTGGTGGTTGTGTTTTATTCCTGGGTGGTTAGAATGCTGTTTTTCACAGTTGGTTAGCAGGGATGTCTTGGGGAAGGCATAGCACAGTCTGACCTTGACCAGCCAGCCATGCTGGGTCATTTGCTAGGGAAAAAGACACGGACCAAATTTTTCTATGAGCATGAGATCGAAGATGATCCAAGTGAAAGAGGAGGTGGCCTCTAGCACTGAATTTCTAAGAGGGCCTTCATTAAAAATGGCGGCCAAGAGACAGGGGAGCTGTCTGCAGGTGGACAGCAATCACATCAGGCTGTAGCAGCTCAGATAAAGGCAGTCTCCAGGAGACAATGAACGTGGAGCTGAATTTGCCCTAGGTCAGAGATAACACCTGGGTTAGATAATTTTTCCCTACCTCCGTCCATGGAATGGGTGGCCAGGTCTATGCTAGGGGGGAAGAATCTCAAAATAAGCAGTGTTTTAAGAAGGAGACCACTGAGGGAGAATAACGAATTTTTCAATAAATAGATCCTGAGCAGAGACAGTTATAACAAAGCAGATAATTACCGACGTTCGTAGGTAATGCATCCGTAAGAAAGAGAAAATCTTAATATCTCCCCCAGCTCAAAGTCTGTCAGCTAGCCAGCACAGAATTTACATTTTTAACTTGCAGGAAAATGCCACGAACTATTTTTTAATTAGGGAAATTGATAAACGATGACAGTAAAAATAATCCAGAAAACATTTTAAAGAATTAGCTTCAGTAAAAGCAGTGCTTTAAATGAAAACAGCACATTGCTGCTTATCTCAGTGGGTTGAAATTAACAGGTGTTTCCCTTTGAGATGCTTTCCCTGTCACAGCCACGGACTCCTGAGCACACACAGTGAAAAACAATTTATGGTACATTTGATTTTCCATTACTATAAAAGTGGTTCAAAATAATGAGGCTCATGAAAGGATATGACCTCCATCATAAATTGTGCTTACTATTAGGGTTGTTTGATCAGTCGCGAAGGGGAGATTCTCACCTCTTTATAAGTGTAAGTGTTAAATGTGATACCACAGCGTGACACCCATGGGGCGCAGCAGGCTTTGAATGCCCAGAATCCCTGTAGTCTTCTGTGCTTTGGCGTCCAACCAGG
This sequence comes from Cricetomys ansorgei, assembly GCA_026225945.1. Lineage (NCBI taxonomy): Eukaryota > Metazoa > Chordata > Mammalia > Rodentia > Nesomyidae > Cricetomys > Cricetomys ansorgei. Next base: position 41,472 of record JAMJFZ010003816.1, on the reverse strand, counting down.
TTTCCAGGAAGTTATGTGTCAGAGAAGGAAGGAGATCTCATCCAAGGACCCCATCTGAGTTCTGACGGATCCTCGAGATTGACATGACATCCCTGGGGCAGGCAGCGGTCATGCGTGTTCCAGGGCTTCGCTGCTGCAAGATCCTCCGTGGCATGTGCGTGGGAGATTGAGAACTTTGCCTAAGAAAGAATATTATCATTCAGGAACAGTTCACAATATAGCACTGGGATGAGATTGTTGAATGAACTCAGTTAAATCTCTACTAGGTGGCAACTGGGTCCATTTTTTTTTATTTGTGACCCCCAAATAAGCCTACTTTGTATGCACGAGTGCAGTTAGGTGACACGCTACTGTTCAGTTTGTATGACGGGATATTATGCATCTATTAAATAATGGCTTAGATCTATATTTAATTACTTTCAGAAGACACTTATGTAAGAGTGGAAGGCAGGGCACATGAGATGATGTAGTGGATCAAGCTCTTGCTTTGCCAGTGTGGGGGCTGGTGTTTGGATCTCCAGAACCCACGCAAAAGCCAGGCAAGTATGGTAGCCTTAGGTCATCCTAGGACTCGGGAATCCGAGGCAGAGGATCCTCAGAGCGAGCTGGCTTGTTAGACTAGCTGGAATCAGTGCTCTCTGTGTTCGCCAGGAGATCTTGCCTCAAAAAATAAAGGGGAGATTAGTTCAGGAAGATGCTTGAGTTCTTTCTCTGGCCTCTGCATATGTGTGCATGGATGTTGGTGCACCTACACACTCATTTGCATGCAACATACATGCACACACACCTATGCACACGCACATATGCACACATACATGCACATATACACAGGCACACATGCACATTCACTCGCTCATGTGCACGCGCGCGCACGCACACACACATGCACACACACACGCACACACACATACCCAACATCAACTTTGAGTCTCCACATTGCGCACTGCATGATGTGCGCAAATATGCACATCATGTGGGCATTTTGTATGTGTGCACTGGAACACACAAAGAATTTTGCAAAGAAGATCACCAAAGTTTCGGTCTGTGATGACTTTGTTGGTGATAGAGGAGGCTTTCTTTTTTCATTTTCTCCTTCGTCTTTCTGGGTGAATATTTCATGTATTGCATTGTTTAATTTAATTAATATATTTTTACTTTGTGTCTATGTGCGTGTGTATGTGTGTGTGTGCCATGTGTGTGCAGATGCTCTTAGAAACCAGTCAGGTCCTTTGAAGCTGGAATTTCAGGCAGTTGTGATCAGGCCAACATAGGTACTGGGAACTGAACCCAGGTCCTCTGGAAGAATAAGAAGTAGGAAGTGTTCTTAAACACCGAGCTATCTCTCCAGCTCAGCTAGCTCTCATTTTAACATATGCTATTTTAATTTTAAAGCAAAATTGACACTTTTTAGCAACTTTGGGGAGTGGGTCAATGACTAATCAAATTCTCTCCAGGCTATTCTTTTACATGGATAGGAAGCCACAATATCTTGGAGAGATGAATGGCCTCACTGAGCAATTTCTCTATAAGCAGCTATAATCTCCTACTGGGGGGGTCACCTGATAACCTCTTACAATCAAGCATACCATGTGACCTCTGATTTCCTTATGAACAGCTATCTTTCTTTGATGTTTTTCTGGCTCGTTCTCCAGAGTCCTAAGACACTGGCTCTTCCCACATTGTAGTTACTGAATCACTTAGCAGGAGATTCAAATGAGAAAAATGACTCATGGAAATTGAGATGTACATTTTAAATTTTTTAAAGTTCGGAGTATGGGCTAGGCAGTGGTGGCGTACACCTTTTATCCCGGTCCCAGGGAGGAAGAGGCTCCTTATGCCATCGAAGGAAGGCGTGGGAATTTGAAGAGTGTGATTGTTTGGGTGAAGAGAGGCCCTGCGTTGAGTTTACTATTCTTTTGACCCCATCAGAATTATTATTAGGAATTTGGAGGTCATCATTAGCATGTAACCTTGCAGTCAATATTTAATGCCAAGCTATCAGTAGCAGGCGCTTCTGAGAGCCCTCCCAGAGGGTGACATAATCAAAGACAGGGTGGAATTAAGTCTGTGGATACCTTATCCATCTCCTTCTTGGCTTATGGAGCAAAATGCACATTTACTCCTGTATTATTATTATGAGAAGGAAATATGTAGATCCAGTTTGCTGTGGACAACTGGCCTAAACTCACAGGATATTAGAAAGAAATTATTTTTCTATCTAAAATGTGTTCAGAGCTCCTAAACTTGGCTTCACATGCTACGATTGAATTTTCTGGAAGAACTGGGTAGATTCCGAGTCTACATTCCACGTGGGGCATACTGAATACTGTGTAGCTTCTGGTAGTTCAGACTAGTTCTGGCTCCCTCCAGCCCCTAACCGTGCACTCTGGTCTTCGCTGGCTTGGCCCAGCTGCTCCAGACTGAAGCCACGCCAGCCTCCTTGCAGTTCCTGACACATGTGCTCTGATATTTGCCCTCTACTTCCATCTGTGGAGACCATCTCAGCCAACATACCACCTTTCCCTATAAAGACAGCACCCACATCCAGTCAACTGCCTGCTGTAGGTTGTGTGTGCCTATCCCTACACCAGGATATTCCTTACCAGCACCAGAATGTCAGCTCCGTACAGGCAGATCTTTCCTTGTGTGCTCACTACAGCATCTAGAGCTGTGCCTGGCAGAGTAAGCATTTAGCACATATTCATTTCACTGAATGAGGTAATTAATGAATGAATGAATGAGCAGAAAAATACATTTACCCTTGGACACAATGCCGGGCCATTATAAACATCAATTATTATAAGTGAGATTATTTTAAATGCACTGGGGAAAGCTGTTGTTAACAAATTCTACCTTTTGTCCTTCCTATAACAATCAGCCTTTTGTTTAGATTTAATTTGGTTTTCTTTGTCAGACACATTCACCTGTATATGGTTCTGAGTGGTGAGGCACATTTGAAGGGTCAGCTAGGCGCATTTGGGTTTTCTGTATAGGTGGCGCCATGATCAGAGTGGTCACTATTTCTGGGTTCTGTTCACTGGCCGCTATAAGGACAATAGAACCAAAGAAAATACTAGCTGAAAGGAGAAATCACATTCAAATATCAATCTATCTCTTGCTTTGTTAGGGATTAGCTCTTCGGTTGTTGGATTATGTGAGGTCTCGGGGCTCCAGTGTAGGTGAGAACACAGGGTGGTATATGTTGGTGTCTCTGAGCTGGAGGTCAGTCCCTGAGGGAGGAGTTTGTAGATGGCAGAGGCCATGTGAAGGTAGGCTGGATTGTTTTATTTTATTTTATTTCATTTCATTTCATTTCATTTTATCTTATTCTATTTTCAAGACAGGGTTTCTCTGTTGTAATCCTGGCTGTTCTGGAACTCACTCTGAAAAACAGGCTGGCCTTGAACTCACAGAGATCCACCTGCCTCTGCCTCCCGAGTGCTGAGATTAAAGGCATGCACCACCACCACCTGGCAGTAGACTGCATTATTTAAATACCAAAGGCACTGACCCCAGTGTGACTGTAAGTGTCTCTGACGGGCTGAGAACGCCTGGTGCATCACCTGCCCTTGTTGGGTGCTTATAGTTTGATCAGTGAAATCATTATCTGAGAGCATGTGGTGAGAAAGCATGATTTGAAAGTGTTTTTCCCTCTGTAGAGTCACTTTTACCAGTAATGCATGATTGTAGTTTCTCACACTAACAGCGTGAGAGATCCAGTTGCTTCCTAGAGTCACCAGGAGAGGCAGGAGTCTGGGTGCGCAGAACCTGGGTTTGTGGACTGGAACTGTTTACAATTCAGATGATCTTCTTTGAGGAAAAAGCACATAAAGTGAGGCCCAAGGGCTAGAAAGAGGCCTGTGGGAAGCCCTGAAGCCTTGCTTCATCCCAGGGACTGACAGTAAAGATGTCTCCAGGGTTGTTGCATGACACATCTTCTCGGATTCAGGAATGTAAAGGGCTCCCAGAGGTGCTGGTAGTGTGGAGAATGCACTCTCTAGGAGCTTTCCTGCTCTGAGGGAATGTTGGGACTACTAGAAATGATGTCTCAGTTATCAGAGGACTGACTCTGAGGACGAAGGGCAAACAATTTTCAGAGCTGCTTTCTCTCAATCTGTAAGATAGCATATTCCAAAGCAGCAACCCCGGGAGCCAGAGAGTCTTCCTGAATCTTAACAGAGTGGGCTTCAAGGTCCTGAGCACCAGGGCTACACAGAGCTGTCAGCCATTGTCTGTGTGTTCTCCCAGTCCTCCTTGAAGGCAGCAGGGGTGGCTGTCAAGCCATGGGAATAGGAGCATTTTGCTCTTCGAGGGGTGAATTCACGCTGGTACTTTATGTACATCCGCTCTGCTTTTACAGGACCCCTACAAGGTAAATATCATTAACCCCATTTTCCAGGCAGAATAGAATGGCAAATTTGTTCGCACAGACTCAGGTGCACAAAGACAATGTAGCCTCTTCATTTCTCTAGCTAACTTCAACCTGATGACTTCTTACCATGCTTGGTAGCACAAAACTGAATCTTGGCAATTAATGGCTCAACCTCCCTCTGGTTTATGGATTCATTCCTGTTTAAATACTCAAAGGTTTCTAATCCCAATCTCTTATTAAGGTATTTTATTATTTAAAAATTTTAAAGTTAATTTGTTTCGTAACTTCGGCATAAGAACATAAAAGTTATATGTATTAAGAAGGTAATATGTAATGTTCAATACATGTGTACATTGGGTAATGTTTACATCAGGTTAAATATATGTCATTTTATGAATTATTTACCATTTCTTTATGGAAGACATTTTCAAGGTATTTTCTTTTAGCTTTATGAAATTCAGAGGACATAACTATTTTGTACATAGTAGTTAGCTACTGGACGGTAGCACGTGGCCACTCCTGCTCCCCAGATGTAGCTGAGGACTCATTCACCAACCTTTCCTCTTCCTGAATATGTTAGTTAGCCTTTCCACTGTGGCCAAATTATTTACCAGAAGCAAATGAAGGGCAGAAGGGTTTAATTTGGTTTGTGGTTGCAAAGAAATTTTAGCTCACCACGCAGGGAAGGCATGGTGGAGTTCATGGTGACGGAAGCCCTTACGTCTTGGAAAGCCAGGATTGGGGTGACTATAGCCTCCAAAGTCCCAGCCTCGGTGACCTACTTCTGCCACCCTGGCCCTGCCTCATAAAGGATCCACAGCTTTCAAATGAGCTCTACCAGTTGAGACTTGAGCCTCCATTCAAAATGTAGTCTGGTGGGAACACATTGCAGATTCAAATGGCACTGACCCCGCAGGGCTCCCCACTTTCTCTTTCTCACAAGGATTAGTTTTCTGTATGCACAGGGTTCATTAGGGTTCCAGCCAGGGCATGGAACTTGGGGGCAATAGCTGTACTCTGCTGATGGTGGTGCTGGCTTACTCTATGAGCCCATAAATAAATAAACTAAAATGGTCTTCTGGGATGGCACATACCTGCGACTATTTGAGTCTGGTCACCTGCCCTCATGAGATAATCAACACCTTCATGTTCTATGCCAGGGTATATGGAAACTTCTGGAAAACCACATGCCGTGCACAGGTCATAAGGAGTGCAGAGAGCAGCCTTCTTCTGTCCCTGTCACCTTGTAGTCCTCTCCACTCTGGCTGCAGCTCTGAGAGAAAGCTCTTCCTGAGAGCATCCGAAGCTTCTGGAAGCTTGACTCCCTTCTCAAGTTGACATGAGATGCTTCTCATCTAAATGAAGTAGTTTACAAGGGTTTGATTTCTGGCCTCTCGTAAATATTGACATTTTGGAATAAAACTGTAACATTAGTCTTTTAAATGCACCCAGCGTTGCCTGAACACTGTTGTGATTTAACACCCACAGGAAACACAAGCACAGCTTCACAGCGCTTGCTCGTCCTTTTGAGATTTCATCTCTGTCTCATTCTGCTGCAGAACTGAACCCCAGCTTTGTCATGCTTGGTTGTCTCTTGTGAATCACCCTATCATTCTTCTCTTCAACAAAAATATGTATACAAAGTGGAAATTTCAAGTTCTTTTTGTCACCGCGGCACGTTAGGAAATTTATTATGGGTTAAGTTTTCATTTCAATTATTTTTAGTGTACGGCTGGTCTGAGATATATGTACACATGCATACATACACACACACACACACACATGTGCATATATATATATATATATATATATATATATATATATATATATATATATATATATAGTGCTTTTATGGTTAACTATTAAACAAGCCCATTTGTCCCTGAAATGCTGTCTATTATTGAAATGAACAGGAGGGTTATTGTGGCAGTTCAAATGGCCCTGGGGATATCAGAATTTGAAGGTGTCCTCTTCTCTGTTGTTTGGAGGTGTACTTAGAAAAATATATTTTAATGAGTCCCTCCTCTTTGAGTTGGGGAAGGGCAGCCACATGGGAGTGGGAGAGGTGGGAATTCTTTGTGGCTAGAACAGGAAGCTAACTTCCTTATAACTACCCATGTCCACAGGCACCTTGGAAACTCAAGAGATTTGAGGAAGTTTGAAGACGATTGTCCTTCGCCCTGGCCCACCATAGAGCCCTGCAGTAAATCTCAGGCAAATGCTTTGGTTTAGAGGCAGCAAGAAAATACAAATAAAAGCACTGCTTCTTTGACACTGTAGGTAGAGAGGGGGATAAAGGCGTGAGATGCCACAGCAGCGGCGCTAAGACGTAACCGTCAGTGGCAGAGCAGGACTCTGAATTCAGGTCTGGACTCCTTCCTTTTTCCAGAACTGTGGATGCGGCACCATAATCAACTGTCTCTATAAATGCTTGCCTGCATAAGTCTCTGTGCACCATGTGAGTGTCTGATACTCTTGGAGGTCAGAAGAGAGGGTGTCAGATCTCCTGGAACTAGAGTTTAGATGATTGTGATCCACTCTGTGGGTGCTGGGTCCTCTGCAAGAGCCTCCAGTGCTCTTAACCTCTGGGCCATCTCTCCAGTCACACAACTATCTCTTTTAAAACTGATTATTCATGTGCTATCTACCTTTAGGTGGCCTGAAGGTGGGTCTTATTCCTTCCTTCCTTCCTTCCTTCCTTCCTTCCTTCCTTCCTTCCTTCCTTCCTTCCTTCCTCCCTCCCTCCTTCCCTTTCTCTCTTTTTTGAGACAGGGTCTTTTTCTGGAGCCTGGCATGTAGACCAGGCTGGCCAGAAAGGCACCTTCTTGGCTTGTTCACTGCTGCATTGTTGACATTCAGGTTGCATCTCTGAATGTCAGGATTCAAAGGCAACCTGGGATTTCTGTGATGGGGGTGCATGAGGAAGCAGTAGGAAGAGCTGTCTTCTGGCTGCTTTTGTCCCAGTGTTGCCAAGGTGCAAGGCTCTCCTGTAAGGATATGTGTGGTCCTTACAGTCATCCTGGACCTCACGTAAGATTACTTTGTATTTGTTACTTTGGTGTTACTGAGATCAATATACTCGACAGAAACAACTTAGGGATGGCAGATTTATTTTGGCTCTTGATTTTGGAGGGTTTTGACAACCGGATGGGTGGAGGACACAGCATCTCAGTTCACGGTGGCAGGGACATCAGTGGAGGAAGCTGTTCACATCTCTCTGGACCAGGAAGCAGACACTGAGACACCAACCAGGACTTCTTATCTTCAAAGAGGCCCTGCTGGGGACCTCCTTCTGCCAGCTATTGGCCCCTCCTAAAAAGTTCCCTAGCCTTCGGAAATGGCACCAGCAGCTGAGGAACAAGTGTTCAAAACATGAGCCCTCAGGGACACTTCCAACTCAAAGTCTAACCTGTGAAGAGCAGCAGGCATGCTTCTCCAGTTTGGGGACAACCCGTGCTGAACTAACAGCTTGAATTCTTCTCAAAGACCTCCACAGCCATGTCTTATTAGCCAGGCAGTCTTTCCTAGCATCCCTTGATTTCCCCCACAACTGTTGGATTTGAGAGTTCTCAGGACTAATTTCCTGCAGGGCAGCTGGGACTGGGGGAGGGTTGAGTTGCAGGGTGGCCATCCCTGTGTTGATTTGGGGGCAGAAAACTAAGTGTTATGAAGCCACTGAATGGCAGGTCCAGCTCTTGGCCCATTCTGTGCCTGGCCCCAGGGTAGGGAGAACAGCTTTTAACACCTGCCTTTTTTTAGCAAGCTGCTCCTAGAAATGGTTCTCCCTCCAGACAGGGCCAACGGGTGAGATTTACAGTGCAGAAAGAGATTGTAGGCCTATTTATCACCATGTTGTCACAGAACAGAAACAAGCTTTACCACTTGCCAGGAGACCCTGGTGGATGTCAATGGAGTTACCAAGTTCCTATCTGAAGCATCACGCCCAGTACTGGAGAGGGATGTCCATGACAGGAAATGGTGGCAGAGCGCTAAATGACAGGCTGCAGCTTTTGCCTGTGCCGAGTGCGGATGCTGCACCCTTGTCAACTGGCTGTTTCCTGGAGACTTCTAGACCTGGGATGTGATGGGTGCTCTCACTGACATTTAAGCCTGTCATTAGACTGACCTCCAACACTGCCACAGAGCCCCAGCCCCTCACAACTCTCTCCCCTTTCGCATCCTCCATCCCTTCTTCCCCCTCCCCTTCCTCTTTTCTTCTCCCCCCCTCCCCGTTTTCCTCTCTGTCGTCCCTATGCCTTTTCTTTCCTATCTCCTCTCTTACCCCCTTCCCTCTCAGCTCCTTTATCTTCTCCTTCCCCCTTCCTTCTTTTCCTCTGTCCGTCATGAGTTCTTTCTCCCACCCCCTCCATCTTCCCTTATCTCTTTCCACCCCCTCACTCTTTCCCCCCTCTTCCTCCCCTTTTCTGCCTTCTCTAGTCCCTCGAGAGTTTTTCCCCTCACCTCCTCTCTTCTTCTCTTCTCTTTTACTCCCCCATTGTCTCCCTCCTTTCTCCCTCCCTCTCCTTATATCCTGTTAGGGAGTTCCCTTTTAAGCCCGCTAACTCCACTCCTCATAAAGGATTCAGAAGGAAGGTATGGGATGGCCTGGCAGATGTTTACCCAGCGAGGCGGATTTTCCATTGTGAAAGTTACCTCTCAATTTAGTTGTGTTCTAGAAGGCACAGAATCCCTGGCTGGCTTCCTCAGTGTTGCTCAGATGTGACACAAGACACAGAAACAGCGAGGAGCCTGGGGATGTGGCACCGCCCTCTCACGGATGTCCCTGAAATGTATGGTATATCAAGATTTTTGTTGGAGATAGGAGAATAGATAGTTTAAAGGTGTGATTTCCTTAACGGCATAGTACATTGGATTTGATGGACAATTTAGTCTGCCAGAAAAAAATATCCTTCCTCAATGAGAGATTATATACTTAAGGACTAAGTCTCACCAGTAAGAACTACTTTTGCTTCAGGTCTTCTGCCTAAGAAACATGGTTACAGAGATTAATTCCTGGCCCCAACACCATGGAGAGCTGCCCCCCCACCATGTGATATCGTCCATAATGCCTACCTTGAAGAAGAATTTTCGTGATTTCTTTGGACCACTTGGCAGTGCTACCATTGTACATTTATTTAATAAACTACTGTGGTGTGCAAACGAACAAAACAGGAGAGTTCTCTGGGTGACAGCCAGGCCTGGGGAAGGTGACTGTGTAGCCATTGTTCTCTGGGTGACAGCCAGGCACCGGGAAGGTGACTGTGTAGCCTGGATGCTCCCAGGTTGCCGACAAAAGCAACTCACGTGGTGTGAGTCAAGCAGACACTAGCCTTTGACCTCCTGAAGTTCTAGCCCTGCTTCCTTTTTTCTTTGTGGGCTTCTTTTACTTTGTATGACTTTTAAGTGTTGGTGTTCTCAAGTGATTCTTCTTTGGCTTCTTTCTTTCCCCTCTGAGTTATTTCTTTCATGTCAATGGCTTCATTTATAAACTCCTAATTTCTAGAGCTACACAGCCAGCTCAGGCCTGTCCACTGAGCCCTAAGTCCATTTTGCCACTGAACCCTGGACCTTCTCACCTTGATGTTCCTTGTGTTTGAAAATCAGTTTGTTAAATCTGAATCCCTCTTCTCCCTTAGCTATCTTCCATTACCTCAGTGTCTGGTCTCATCGGCTTGCCCTGCTCCTTTATCTCTCTGATTTGGTTATTGGACCACTGTCCTAGGAATCATTTGAGCTTCCTCTTTCTCTCTCACCGTGTGTGTGTGTGTGTGTGTGTGTGTGTGTGTGTGTGTGTGTGTGTGTGTGTGAAGGTCAGAAGACAAGCTTGAGTGTTAGTCCTCATTATCTGCCTTGTTTGAGATAAGATTTCTAATTGTTTGCCTCTGCATATACAAGGTTACAGTATCTCTGAGATTCTGGGTGTTCTCCTCTCTCTGTCTCCCAGAATACTGTGACAGATGAGTGCAAGCACATATGGCTTTATATGGGTTCTGGGGATCTGGGTGAGGGGTCTTTTGCTTCCATGGCAAGTGATTGTAGTCTCTCCAGCCCCTTTGCACCATACTTTATAAACTGGCTTATGTGTCTATTACTTCTGTCCCCTGCTATTTGTTCACTTAATTATTTGTGGGGTTCTGCTGCTGTTGTTTAAGACAATGTCTCCCTATGTAGCCCAGGCTGGCCTCGAACTTGAGCTCTTCCTGCTTCAGCCTTGAGAATGCTGGGATTATAAGTGTGCACCATCACGCCAGGTCTGCTCTCTGGTCTGTATCATCAGTTTCCATATTTCCATATTAGGCCTTTGTTATTTCTCATCTGGTGCCAAAGCGTCCTGAGGTGATCTCCGTGTCTCAGTTTTGATCCATTCCAATCTTCATTCCATGCTATTCCCTGAGTGTCTTCTTCTTTCCTTTAAAGCAGGTAGCTGTGACTTTCTCCTGCCTGCAGAATGAAGACTTTGCCCAGTATTTGAAACCATCCATAATGAAATGTCTGCTACAACTCTGGTGTCGCTCATTTCATCTTTGGCAGATGCCATTTCTATGCTGTCCTCGACACCTGTCCTTGACCATCTCTGTGCTGGAGCCCTGGGCTTGAAAGGCCATCTCCTGCTCCTTCCTCTTTGACTCTTTCGCACCCCGAAAATTCATCCAGAGCCTCCCTTCTCTTGGAGCCCTTCCCTGCACCCCGAGTTGGTACCACATTCTGTGCGTTCTTCCCTCCCACGCTGCTCAGGTACTTGCTGCCCCGCACTGCTAACCTGTCAGCCCCTTTTAGGCGACAAGCCCCTGAGGGCCGGGACTGTTATTTTCTTCTGTGTACTCAGCACCTGATGCTCTGTTAACCACCCATAAATTTAGCTGAATAAATGAAACCAGTTTTCCTCCTCCGGAGAGATATGTGGGGAAAAAAAATTATGAGCTATGGATTCATATATTTTTGCTTTGACAAAGCACTTATTAACATTCCTCAAGCCAATTAAATGAAAGCACAAAAATATCTTGACCCACTCTGAGGCTCAACTGCAAAGGAAAAGGCTATGAAATTCTCTCGCACTCATTAACCAGCACCTCCTTCATCTAGGAATAGCATCCTATTAGGCAAATAATTTACATTTAAGGAGAGCATGTAAACAGTGCTCTGGCTCATGAATATTAAGCAGTATCTGCAAGTAATTTAAATAAGGGAATTGCTATCCTGGGAAAATTAGGAATAGAAAAAGCAACACCAAAAGCAATAAGAGGGGAAAAAAAGTGGGCGAGAGCTCAAAGTTGGTTTGTCTTGTCTACCACCAGCACACAACCAATCCTTGGGGTGGCGGGGGGCTGTCTGGTCCAGCGGGCATTCCCAGTGGCAGTAGTGCTGCCCTGGCCACAGTGCATGAAGGAGGGAGAGAAAGCAGAGGGTGTTGAAAGAGACAGAGGCTGCGGGAGATGGATGCTTTTTATAAACATAGGCGCAACTTGCTTTGATACAACATATTCACAGGATTTTCTGTGGGCCAGACGTTGTGTGACCGCTCTGTTCAGTACTCTGTCTTCTGCAACCACCTCTCCTCCACTGGGCCTGGGACTCTGTGAACTGCATGTCTAGCTTATTAGATCCTGCTGTAACTTAGGGCAGCAATAGCATTGGCAAGTGTCCTGAGCGGGAACCTCAGGGACTCAGTGTCCAAGAGCCCTGGGACGCCATTCCCCACTTTGGTTGCCTTTCAACAGCTGTATTTTTTTGCATTTTGCATTTTACCTTCTTGTCTCCTGTCGTCCTTCCAATAGTCCTTAACCTCTTGCTTGTGCTAAGTCCCCTCTACACTACACAGAAGAATTGATGCTCTGGTTAGGCACACTGACCACTACACCAATAAACCAATATGCCCATGTTTGGTTAAGGGTATGGCAGTCCTCTTTCTATTATGAGACCCATTAAAAAGCATAAAATACTTGAAATAAAGTCAGTAACTAGGAGAGAGGTCTGTCAACTGTGATGACCATGCAGTACTAGCAGACAGGTTCAAAACCCATGCAATGGGGACAGAGTGGCTACAGTGACTCTTGGGCCAGTTCTTCTGATAGCCAGCTCTCTGCCTGTGAGGGCTCATATCCACTCCTTGGTTTCTGCTCCACTCTCTGGAAAATGAAAGGGTTAGTTGGCATTACTTCTCAGTACGAGCCTCAGCTAGCAATAGACTATATGCCCTTGAGGAAAATCTTCTTTGGACAACTAGGGAAGGCATTTCCCTATGAGAGAGGTGATTCCAGGCTTGGCTGGAGCTGCTATTGAGTTGCCTGTGGGTGCTCCACAGTTTAGCACGCCCCGAATACTATCCATTGCCAGAGTTTGTCTTCATTGTGTGGACAGAAGCCATTGCAGAAGCTGAGGTGTGAAGCCGTTGCCAAGGCGGTGACCTCATATGACCCTTCATATTATACCTATGCATGCAATAATGCAACGTCACAGGAGATATGGATCGTGAAACTGAGAGTCCACAGCAAACAGGAGGACCATGCCAGGACCTGCAGCGTGGTTAAACATGAGTGCCTCTAGGCATTGCAAGTTTCTCTTCTGATGATAAGTCTGATCTGCTGTATTATCTTTGATTTAGGTCCCTTAATGTGTTCCCCAATCACTGTATATATCTTGTTAGTATTAATGTATTTATGCATCTTGAAATTGCCTAATTAATCCCCTGCCTTCCCACCGAGTTATGTAAGTTGGTGGATTCACGTGATAAATGTCATGAAGAAAGCCCAACAACAGAGTATAAAATACTTACTTAATTTACCATGCCCATAGCAAAGAGGTTTAGTCCGTGATTTCCTTCTTGAAATTAACTAATATTTCTTCCTGTTTTTCCTAATTAAAACTTATCCCTTTTCTACATCCTAGGGGTGCCATTTTTATTCCTGAAACTAGAAGTGACTATGTATCAGGCTACACTGTTGGCTGTCTCAGGGGGGTTCTAAATAACAAGCATGTTCCTCAGCTCCAGGTGCTTTTCAGCCTAAAAGCAGACCTCTCAACTTCAGCATTTTGACAGTTTTGATAACTGTGCCATGGACACAATCCTGTGAATTTATGGTAGTTGAGCAATACCCCTGACTTTTGTCCGCAAGGTCCCAATTGCACCTCTCTCCAGCTGAGATCATTGAAACTGACTCCAGACATTGCCATGTGCCCACTACCTCTGGGGATGGTAGGGCATAAAATGGTCATTGCTACATGGTGTTGAGAACCGTTTGCTGGTAGAAGTGACGATCTGCCACATGGTTAGCCAGGCAAGAACAGCCAGCAGACCGTTCGGGTCATCTCTGCTGACTCAGCACTTAAGTTTGATGTGTGGTACATAGTGGGTCTACATAATTATCATCAAGTGTTGAATGAATACATAGCATAGAAAAAGACCACATTACATAGGATAACAGAGAAATGTGGCCAATACACCACAAGGACTCAAAGAAGAACAGGGATGGGGACCAATAAGAAGAACACTTAGAGGAGGCATCGAAGGCAAAAGTTAAGAAGACATCATAAGAGAGACCAGGATAAGCTGAGAGATTATGAGCTTTCCTGGACTGTCTGGTAGAGAGACATTCTGGAGATAGGGATGAAGGGACTCAGGTCAGACCACAAAGGCTGTAGGATGGCATAATGGAGTTAGGGTAAGTTCTTAAACTAGGGAAATCACAGCAATAATCTGCAGGGGTGGGGCCTATGAGCTTCCGAAAGAAGATAAACCAGGTGGCGGTATTTAGGGTGTACAGAGGACAGAGATGGAGAACCCGGTTAGCATATCTTTCTAGCAGTTGAAAAGGAGGCACAAACTAGGCTATGAATAGGCACGGAATTCCAAGGGAGATGGAGTTAAACAGGGAAAGGCTTAGAGTGCACTGCACACTGGCTTTTAGTTGGCACAAGGCCCAAGCTCCTTACTAGGACAGTTATGGCCCTTCCTAACTCTCTGTTCTCCCCTCTCCCCGTTATCAGCCCTGTTGATTATCCTGGCAATCATCCCCTCCATACAGTTCTTTTCTCTATTCAGTTTCAGTGTATGCTGGTTTCCAAGACACTTTTAAATAATACCTCTTCTTGGAGTCTTTCTGGGATGCTGTTTCTATCTTCATCTATTTGACAAATCCTTATTCATCCTTAAAAACACAGTCCAGGTACCGTTTGCTTCACAACACATGCTGTGCTGAGGGCAAATGCTCTTCATGTTTGTGTTTTGTGCAGAATGTGCATGACTAATTTTTACCCTTTGTGATTTTTTAGCATATTTAGGTGGGGCTAGGAATAGAACTCAGGACCTTGCATATGGGAGGCAGTTTCCGTACCTCCAGTTCTTGTTTATTACTTTAAAAGTATTTATTTTTCACTCATGTGTATGTCTGGATGTACATATTTGTGCATGTGTTTGTGTGTACCCAAGGAGGCCAGAAAATGGTGTTGGTTGCCAGAGAGCTGAAGTTCCAGGTAGTTTTGAGTTGCTCAGAGTGGGTGCTAAGGGGCCAAACTTGAGTCATGCACTCTTAACCAATGAACCATCTTTCTAGCCCCGTTTATGATTTCTTTTTTAAAAGAAAGCACTTTACTTTGCATGCATTTTGAGATGACATTTAATAATTATATTGTGATCTTTGTAGAAGATTGATACTTACATAAAGATCCACTCTTGTGCAGTTGATTATGTACAGGATGGAATTAGACTATTATGCAGTGGAACAGAGAAGAAGAGGTTCGGTATGTGTTATATGTATTGGTACAGAACTGTTGCCGATGGAGAAAAGCGAAGCGTCTAACGGTGGCATAGCAAGCCACTGTTTTAATGCCAGTATAACCAAAAGAAGGATGCCATATAATGGAGTGTGTTTGCTGATGCTTAAAAATCTCTCGCAAGCACACACAAAGTATTGATAAAATTGACCGTCCCCTGAAGGGAGGAACACAGTTGCTGGAGAGGTGACTTAGCGGAGACTTAAAAAAACAAATGTTCATTCAGCCTTTTGAGTATTTAGAACTGGTATCATGGAGGTAGAGATGAAGTTCCGGGAAGGCTCTAAAGGACACACCTTTTTAAAAAAGACTCTGGTTCATTATTAGGAATCAGCATCCATTGAGCCTGAAGAAATGAATTCCATTAAAACCAATCGAAGTGGTCATGAACTGACTGCTCCAGCTGTGTTCCTGATGCTTGGTTTGTGTTCTCGGTTCCTTCAGTTTAGCAGCAAAGAGAACATTAGACAAACCCCCAACTCCACCCCCACTGACTTCCGAGGAAACTCCTTGCCACCCAGAGCATCTTTACCAGTCTCTTGCTTTATTCTGCAGGGCTCAGTAGTCATTTTGTACCTGGGATTACAAAAGAAAAAGCTCCAAAGGAGCAGAGATTCTCTTGTATAAAAAAGGTTTCTAGGCTAGTCCCAGAGAGACTAAGTGTGAGGAACTTGGGGGTGGGAAAGAGTGGAGACAAACATGGTGGGCTGACAGGGTGGAGCTGTACAGCGTGTGAGAAACAAGACGGGGACGGGCAGAATGACCACGACGCACACCAATGCACAATTCTTTCTGAAAAATGAACATTTATTCGTGTGTGTGTGTGTGTGTGTGTGTGTGTGTGTGTGTGTGATGCCAGGTCAGAGAAGGACTTGCAGCAGTTGGTTCTCTCCTTCCACTGTGTGGACTCTGAGGATCAAACTCAGGTCATGGGCTTGGTGACAAGCCCCTTCACCGGTGAGCCATCTCACTAGCACCCAACTTAGGTTCTGTGGGAACTCCTCCTCCTCTTCCTCCTCCTCCTCTTCCTCCTCCTCCTCCCCCTCCTCCTCCTCTTCCTCCTCCCCCTCCTCCTCCTTCCCCTATTCCTCCTCCTCCCTCTCCTCTTCCTCCTCCTCCCGCTCCTCCTCCTCCCCCTCTTCCTCCTCCTCCCTCTCCTCTTACTCCTCCTCCTCCCCTTCTTCCTCCTCCTTCCACCATAAATCTTCCTCCGCCTCCTCCTCCTCCGCCCCTCCTCCTCCTCCTCCCCCCCCCTCCTCTGCCTCCCCCTCACCTCTCCTCTTTTCTGATGAAGAATATGATGCTACCGCTGCAGGCAGCAGGTCTACATATCACTCACAGGGCTGGCAGGCAGATCAAACAGGAACACGCGCCTAAGTGTTTTGAAATGTTCCTAGTGGAGTCAGCATGTAACAGTCTTTGTTGTTAATAATGACTAATAACTACCTGAACTCGTCTTGATCGTGAGGATTTAGAAAGGTGAGTGATTTTTATTTTATTCTTGGTGTGTGGTGTTGTTGTGTCTGCACGGCACAGGTGTGAAGGGCGGAGACAGTTTCTCTCCTTCTGTCTTTGCATAGGTTTCAAGTCAGGTGGTTACGATGGATCGTACATGATTTTACCCTTTGAGTCACCTTATTGGCCCAGAAGAATGGGTTCTTATTCAGGTTGATGCCCACGTGGGAATGACGTAACAACGAGCAGAGTGACAACAGTTGCACCAGCAGCCAGGACCTGGAGGTGAAGGCCAGCATGAATGTGTCAGTCTTTGGGTTTTGGTAAGAGGTGGGTATGAATCCATCTGAGCTCAATCATAGGTGTGAGTCACAAAACCAACCTGACCAATCACAGATCCCAAGCTGACACGACTCTAGTGATTACAGACTACAGGCAAATTGTTCCCATTTGCCTTGACTAAAGCGGCACAGGGTGGGACTGGCAGGGAAGTCTGCTATGGAAGCAAAGGTCCTTGCTGCTCATTCATATTTTATAGCTGTTTTTCTTAATATGATACATAGTGATGAGAAACAATTCCTCATTTTTAAACTAGCATTACCCACACTATGGAGGATTGATTGCTGTGGCTTTATAGCTTGCAGAAATGAACAGGGTTCTAGACTTCTCTGGTACTTTGGAGGGTCTAATCGAGAAGATGGTGTTCTGATTAATCTCAAGGTTATGGCTGATGGCCAGAGGTCACCAGGATTTGCTGCAGTTATTTCAAATGCTATCTCAGGAGGAGGTGCCCCTAGGGAATTGCATAACACCACCAGCAGCTGTGGTGGGGATTTAAATTGGAATTGGGTTAGAAGAAAATTGTTTTAGCCGTGTGTCCTGTCTCACTTGTCTGCGTACTGCAGGCATAGCCCCCAAACCATTCAACTCAACAAGGCTGTGTCTTAGAAGCGGGACTAACTGATTATTTCAACTTGTTTTCCCTAAGGCAATGATGGCATGTAAGGGCATCCAGAGACTTGGACCCAAGGCTGGAAGCCTGTATTTAAGGGCTGCTCTACCAGTGAGCGGACAAATTTCAGTCACATGGATCTCCACACAGAGAAACTGCTTTTTAAAAGGTTTATGCTGTATTATTTTATTACCCACTACCCCCTCTCTGGTGGCTAGAAACCAAACCTAGGGCCTTGTGAATGCCGGACAGGCATTCTGTCACCAATCCTAAGATAATATTGTATTATCTTTTTTTTTTCAAGTGCTCATATATACCCCTCAGGTATATCTTGCCTTACCCGCCCCACCTAATTATCCATCTGTCTATCTTGTTATCTCTCCACCCACGTATCAATAATCTAAAGTATGTATCTATCATCTATCCTTTTTGTATTGTGCATCTGTCTGTCTATTTCCATCTAATTTACCTTTTGCTGTTTATCAAATTCTTTTCTAATAGTTTCCGGGTAAGCAGAGCAAGCAGAAGTGACCGAGGCGAACAATATCCTCCGAAGTATTTCTGCCTTTGCCTGGCTCATGCCGTCCCTGTTCCTATGCACTGGCTGGATCCACCAGCTTGAGTCTATGCTAAACTGGCGTTCCTTGGCAGCAGGACACCATGGTGAGGACACAGCGGCATTGGCTGCTTGCTCTAGACAAGAACATGTCCGTTTCATCTTGGGCAAGTACATCCTGGATACTACCCTGTCCACTCTGGAACATGTCCACAGGGGAAGCTGCATCCCAGTTTGTGTTCCCAGAATTTGTTAAAATGAAGTCAAGGCAGACTAAAGCCTCTGATGAGGCTGTGAAATTGGAGAGCTGGAAGCCTTTGCAGAGGAGGTCTCCAAAAGACCGCTTCAGCAGGGTGACTAAACTCTGGCTGTTCCCAGCTCTGAGTGAGCTTGAGTGACTGGGTGGCCTGTGTAACAGAACTGCACATCTATCTGTACATTCCACAGTATTGAGTTCTCTCTGTGACCCAGGCACTCCAAGACTGAATGTGGAGTGGTGCCAGAGATCTCGCTGAAGATCACCGCTCAGTTGCGGTGGCTCTATACCCTTCTGGTGATCCGAAACTTCCACAGGCCTGGGCTACCTTGACACTTACTCTGGGGGACTGAGCTCTCAGGGTATCCTCTGAGGGTACCCTGTAACCTGTAGTTGGTCAAAGGGTGATACTTCCTGTTCTTGGCTAGAGCAGCAGGGTAAAAGTTTCCCTGCTTCCCGCTGAAAGGACCTTGTGAGGCATGGACCATGAGGCAGGGAGGGAGCAGGGTCTGATGATGGAGCCTGGAAGCATGGTGTGAGAGGTACATTTAGGGCTAGAAAACTGATCTCAGGCTAGGCTGTGATCAGGCCAAGTCATGGGTGCAGTGAGGATCACTGAATGGGTCTGAAAGTGTGGGTGCAAAGCCCAAGACAAGGAGGGATAGGTGGCATTCAGTGAGTGGGGCCGGACATTCCTCTATCCCCTTACCCAGCAGAGCCCTGATTACAAACGTGATTAATTTGAAGTAAATTCCACAGAGGATCCTATAAGTCCGCTGTATTTAGGCTACACCATCTTACACTGAGGTTGGGAAGAGGGAGGCCTTGTTGCCAGCCATCTTCCATCAGTCACGTGATGTGCTTCACATGATCATCTACTAGCAGACGAGGAAGTGGCCTCAGAGGAGCTGTTTCCTTAAGTTCACACAACTACGTATATTGTGGAGGCTATGTGCCTGGGAAACCAGGTTTGTTTAATTTTTAAAGCCCAAATTTGCCTCTTGGTTCACTCCAAGAGCCTTGGGGACAGAACTCATACTTCTGCCAGTCATGTATGAACTCAGGAAATAGTCACTGTGTTTGAAGTTTGAATCGCTGATGAAGAAATGAGGAATGGAGTTGCATCTTTATTTTAAAATGCTCTAGTGATTTTAAAAACATAAGTTTTATTATTCATTTCTGAGTATGTATGTGTATCTGTTTGGCTGTATGTGTGCGGTTCTGTGATTCTGTTCCCTCCCAGAAGCAGCTAAGCCTTATGCACTGATAGCTCGGCTTCAGAAAGGGAGCAAGCATAGTCAGGAACCGATTGGGTCCAGAGGACCTTGGGCAGGGATAAAAAGCCATTGGAAACAGACTTCCTGGGAGACAGTATCAGTGTGAACAGCTCAGTTCATTGAAGCAAGGGAAGTTACATTTACAGAATATAGATAAAGGGGATGCCTTTTGTGGTGATAAGTCATTGGTTAAGGCAGTGGTACCAGGGTAGCTCCATTTGCATGTGGGGGGCTCACAATCAGACCTGGGTGGTCATATTGTCATTATCTGGGGTCAAAGTCCTGAAGAATCCTCCTTTGCATAGGCAGAGGTCTCTCAGGGGCCAGAGAAAGAGACCTTATAAGGTCATATAGGGGAGAAGAAGTCCAGACTGAGGCCTCCGGTTGCAATGGTCAGACAAGCAGCAACCAGACCAGACTCCTTGGAGAGGCAGGATCTTATTAGATACTGCATGTGTGGCAGCATTGGAGGAGCTTACCTAGCTGTTAAAATAAGATAAAGGGGAGCAGCTGAATACCTTCCACTCTCAGAATGAGAATTCCAGGGTCCAAAGCATGTTTCAATCTCCTCTCAGCTCTAGGACAGCCCCAAATATGTACACATGCATTCAGGTTCCCTTGGTGCCTAGAAAAAAGGAATTGGCTCCACTGGAGCCGTTGTTACAGCCAGCCATGAACCGTCAGACATAGGTGTTGAGGACCCAACTCAGGTCTCCTGGATAAGAAGCAAATGCTCTTAGCTGCTGAACCATCCCTCTATCACTGAATGATTTCCAAGGAGTCATTGGCCTTGATGTTCACATGCTTAAGATGGGTAGAATGTTGGTTTCTTTTTTTCCCTGTTCTTGTAACCAAACACCTGACCCTCCCCCCCCCCAATCAACTTAAAGGAGAAAAGGTTTATTTTGGCTTACAGTTGTAAGGAACATAGTCTATCATGAAGTTAAGGTGGCAAGAATGTGAGACAGCTAAGCATATCACATTCAGAACCAGGACATAGTGTGATGAACACTGGTGCTCTGCTAGCTTTCTCTTCTTTATTCAACCCAGGACCCAACCCCATGAAATGGTGCTGCCCACATTTAGGCTGAGTCTTCCTACCCCAGTTAGCCCATTCTAGATGCTCCATACAGACAGAGCTTTGTCTCCTAAGTGACTCTAAGAGCCTATTCAAGTTGGCAATCAGTATTGGGCATTAAAAGTATAGATTCAGTTTTTTATTGATAAGACCTAAGTCTTATCAATAAAAAAGACTCAGTCTTATCAATAAAAAACAAAGGTCACATTCTCTATTTTTTTTGGTGTACTATACAAATCAGACGCTGTGTCGATTTTTCTTAATCTTCCTGCTACCCAACGTCTCCCTGCTATTTAAAACTCCTATTCAAATCTCCAAAAGATAACACCACACTGGCTCAAACCCAGTGGAATTTTTGAGTATTTCCCCAAGTACTTGAGGGATATCTGAGACATTGTTTTCCTTTTTTCTTAGCTTCGCAGAAGCTTTTTTGACTCTCAGGCTTACATCTTGACAGCAACTTAAAATCTTCCAAGGCAAACGCACATCTTCTATAAACAAAAGTTTATTTGCTGTATATAGGGAAAAGAATGCCACCAAAGGACTAATTTGGCAGCTTTGTTGATTATCTGTTGTAATGAGCCATGTTACATAATTAAAAGAATTTTTTTCTTAACTGCATTTCGCTACTAATTAACTTTTCATACATTCTGCAGTGGACATTTAGGTTGAATCATAGATGTAATTATGTCATTTCTATGCAAAGAACAGCTTATGAATTATTAATTAATATTAAATCTGTTGACTAAAGGCTAATTCATGAGTAAACATATTACAGTCCACCCCAGATTGTTCTCTAGAAGCTTTCCTTCGTAATTTCTGTGGTTCCCTGTCCCTTCCTGAATATCCTAGATAGAAACTGGCCACACAAATTCCAAACAACAAGAGCAATCCATTTCAAACTCTTGCTGAAGTTTTAACTACAATTAAGCCTTTTGCATTTCAGTTGCTTTAAAGTTAGACAACACATGGAGGGTACAAAAAAGCTATGGACAGCTAGTTGTTTTATGTCCTTCTCTTCCCTCCCCTCTCTTTTCCCTCCCTTCTTCCTGTCCCTTCTTTTCCCTCCCCTCCTTTCCTGTCTTTCCTCTTCTTTACTTCATTTTAGTTCTTTTGATCTTTCTCAGAACCCTGTGCGTGCTAGGTACGTGCTCTATCACTGAGCCACACCCTCAACCCTTTTATATTTTCTTAAACTCCAAACTGGAGAACCTGTTCTCTTGTTAGTGTACAAGTAGCTCTGAAAGAAGGAAAGCAAAGACACATAGGGGAACCACAGATCATGTACCTGAGACATGATTCTAGGGCAGAATGACACCAATTCTTGATCTCAAGCCAGCTGTGAAGGAGAGCAATTTCCAAAGACTTTATGATTATCTTTCTTGTCAGTCACAAGGGACGGAGTTAGTGGAGGTCTGAATGTAAGAAAACACTTTGTGTATCAGCCATCCGCACATTCTTATGTCTGTTGATTCATTCAATGGATTCTTTAGAATGCTGATTGGATGAAAAAAAATCAAAAGGAAGGAAGACATGACTGTTCCTAAAGAATGGAGAAATTTTATTATAGATATGTGGGAGACCATAAGAGGAAGAGGTTCTAGAAGAGTCCAGACTGGATATCATTGCCTTCAGATTGAACTGTTTGGCCATGAGAGAAGAAGGGGGAGCAGGGAGGGGAGAGGGGGAAGGCCAGGGGACCGGGAGACCAAGAGAGTAGGAGGCTAAGAAAGTGGCATAGCCAAGATGATTGAGTTGCACAGGGGCCAGAGGAGCTGGGGGAGGGAAGCCCAGCCCAGTCTCTGGGCTGGAGAGTTCAGAGTGTGGGGTAGGGGTATGCCAGGTACTGGTGGTGCTGAGAGAGTGGTGGCCAGTGCTTGCTTTGATGTGTTAATAAGCACCTTAGTCTTTTGTCCTGGGTTTGAAACCTAACACCAATAATATACCTGAGCAAGCAATGTGTTGCAGCCAGAATGAAAGCAAGTTTGGCTGGCGTGCAGGGCCCCTGTTTTGAGTGTAACATGAGTCTGATGGAATAGGGAGAATAGAGAAAAGGTCCCTGCTGTAGAAATCAGAATGTTTATGTTAGACAAGAGGAAATTCTGCCTGACTGAGCGATCAGCTGTGCATAGAAGAGTAGTAAGAAGATGTCAGGGACATGTGTACCGGATAGAAGGAAGCTCCCAAAACAGGTCAGTGATGAAGTAATGGGGTCTGGATCAGGAGGGCTGTGGAAATGGAAAGAAAGAAAGAAAGAAGAAAAAGAAAGAAAGAAAGAAAGAAAGAAAGAAAGAAAGAAAGAAAGAAAGAAAGAAAGCAAAGAACACGAGCAGATGAACGGGATGCGATTACTCACCTGATGGGAAAAACAAGGAATAATGAAATTTGTAAACTGGAGTTCTCGACAGCATTTGTAGATGAAGACCATGTCGATAACTCAAGACACAGCTCAAGATGGCGAGAAATTAATGCTAGAAATGAAATGCATGGGGGAAGCACGATTGTGGCTTATGTGACATTGTCCTGAATAGGAAGCAAGAACGGAGATAGACACTCTGAGCCTGTACCCAAAGTGATCAAAGCCAGCTCACTCTAGAGACACCTTCACACCCTGTTTTATTGCTGTGCTATTCGTGTATGACTGGGTAAAGAAAGTGTATATATACACAATGGAGTTCTATTCAACCATAAAGAAGAATAAAATTTTGTCATTTGCAGGAAAATAGATGGAACTGGAGAGTACCATGTTAAGTGAATAATCTCAAAGAACAGGTACCACCTGTTTTTTTTTTTTTTTCTTCTTATATGTGGCTCTAGGAGGAGGGGAGGCTATGGGAGTAAGAGGAGGCTTCTAGGGATGTGGAACTCGAAACGAGTGATAAGGAGCGATAATGGAGGTAAATGTGATGAACACACATAATATGCATGCACGAAAAGTCATAATGAAACCCCTTAAGCTCGTACCATTTAAAAACAAAACAAGAATGGGTATAGAGACAGCAAAGCCTGACAGTCTTTGGATAGAGGCAATTGATGATAAAGCACAGCCACTGTTTCCGTCATGATGCTGCCGGAGTGCTGCCAGGGGTGGCCAGAGACGTAGTCACGCATCATCGTCTCTGTCCCATGTGGACACAAATGCTGCTTCTAAGTTGATCCCTCCTCATTTGTCTAGATTCTGTTGAGAAAGGTTCAAGGGAGATAGGCACAGGGAAGTGAAGTCATTTGCTTTTAGTCCTCAAGTTAATGGCTGTAATAGTAACCTGACTCGAGATGGTAACCATTAGGACCTGATTCCCTGAGTTTGAGAATCAATGCTCTTTGGTTTCATTAAGAAATGTGAAGCTTCTGGACAAAGCGTGTTCCGGTGCTTCCTGGTATCTCAACAGTTACTTTAATGTCAGTTTTTAACCCTAGTGTTGGGATGGCTCATCCTCTGTTTTATTGCAGCCCTGGATCCTGACAGTGAGTCCTGAGGAACCCTTGATGCATCTGGATTTGGTTACTCTAGTCTCCGTTCAGGCGTGCCTTCATTTCATCTCTGTAATCCTAGGATCTAATCCAATAAAGTTATAAAGGATTCTAAACTGCTCAACACCTAATCAGCTTAGTCCTAGGGAATCCAGTCAAAGCCCTGGGTGTGTACTTCCTCACCCAGATGAGCTCTCACTCAAAAGGCTGGGATGGCATTGCATGAACTTTAAAAGATGTACCAAGAGCCTGGCAGGATAGCAGCAGTTTCATGGCTGTACTGGTGTGGCTTGTGTGTGAAGTGCAGGGTGGTGAGAGAGAGCGAGCAAGGGAGAGAGAGACAGACAGACAGACAGAGAGAGGTCTAAAATCTGATTTGTCATGTGACTTTGGGAATTATTGTGTTTCACCATTTTCAGAACTGAATGAGGTATCAGAACTGACAGTGTGGAATTGTAATGTTTAGTGGAGATTATACACATATGCATGTGTATGTTCCAGCAGTGTGTGCATGCATGCATATATGTGTGTGTGCTTGAGATATGTCTGTAGCTAAAGTATATGCTATCATTTTATTATGTCATTAATGACTTGTACTAAAATATTGTGTTTAAAGTAAAGAGCCATAGGTCCAAAGAATGGGGGGAAAGGCTCCAGAACCCCAAGCAGACCTATTTGTTCTGTGTCCCGACAGACAGACGTCCAGAGTTGAGAGACAAATGCAGAATTGACAGATGCCTTCTTTGAAAAGGATCTTTGTAAATAACATATAGCTATAGAGATGGTTCTGAACTGGGTGAATGTGGTCTTGTGAGTTTCCAGGAGAACTGCCCAAGCCACTCGTTATTCTAAGTGTGGACTATTGTGTGTCTCAGACTAGACTGGAAGCTGAAGGGGCTTTGGCTTTTGTTAATGTTGGAAAGCATTTACCACCAGCCTCAGGATGGGCAAGTTACTCTGTTTCCTTTAGGACAAAACAAATCCTCTACTAAATTTGGCTTCCAAAAATAATCAGAGAGTTCTCCTCAGAAAGATATAATCCATCTATCTATCTATCCATCGTCTGTCCACCCACCCATTGAACTGAATATTTGAACACCTATTCTTGGCTCTGGACCAGGCACCCAAATGCAGCTGGCATGCATCACCATCCCCAGGGGGCATCTCACGGGCTTCAGGGTTACAGGAGCCACTGGGACACAGACAATAAGCCCGAGTTAAGTGGAGCCTGAGCTGCAAAGGCTGACCGTAGTGGCAGCCCACCCAATCCAGACTGGGAAACATGGTGACAGGCGTGTCATTGTTTCCTGGCAGCATTCTTCTGAGATCATCTCACAGTAACATTTTTATGGCTCAGGGTCCTGTAGTCTCTGGGCTCAGGAGCTATTTTAAACTTGTTGTGACTGCACATTGTCAAAGTAACTGGCACTGTGTGGATGTTTGCAAAAGCACCTTGTCCTTCCCAAAGGGAGAGCTGATTGACATAGGAAAGAATTGGGTGGCAGTGGCCTGAGTACTGTTTATGACTACATGTGTTGCTGACAACAGCTTCTGCATCAGAACGTCTCAGGGCCTATGCTGATTTAGTCTGGTGCACAGCGATGGCCCTGTGGCTCCAGAGTCAGGTTCCTTTCAGGCTTCTGCCTATGTGAGTGACAGCATCTCCTAGAGTTGTGCAGTGCACAACCTGCACAATGAACAACAATCCTTAGGTGAGAGCTTTAAACCACAAAGGAGACATTTCTCTTTCCTAGCCAGCTGAAGATCAGGATTGAGTATAAGTATTATGGAGATGAGAAAACATTTGGAACTTATTCATATCTTTGTCCCCTAAGATTCCTATCTAATGAGCTAGGCTGCTTAGATTTGCACCTGTGTTCTGTATCTGGGGTCGTGGACAAATGTATCTTTTTGGAGCTTCATCCACAACCTAGTGATGCAACACAGACGTGAAGTAGTAAAAATGATGCTATGAAGGATTTACTAATAAGCTTGCTTAGGAAATAGCTGCACGAAGTGAAATGTAGCTAAAGGAGCACTGCCTCCACTATGAGTGGAGATATGCATTACACTAATCAGACTTGATAAACCGTAGGAATGAAAATTTTATACCATAATTGAAGCTTAGGGTTGATGGGAAACTTTCTGCTAATGTTTATTCACCAAGATTGACCACCCATTGGGCTCCATTCCCATAACAGAAGGAGACAACCCTGACTTAGAGCTGGCCACTAGACCCATCTCCCTATCAAAGAAAGCCTCTAAGATTCAGCTCCAAAGGGGCAGCACAGGGTCACAGTCACCTTAAGTTTGGGTCTGTCATTAAGTCCCCTGTCCTCTTATCAGGAAAAGCATGATTCTGATAGGTTGGTAAGATGAACTTGGGTAACAACTATTCTAAAAGAACAACACTGGTGTACTTAGAAATAACTCTAGCAACATCTTTGCTGTGTAAATCTTCCATCTGCCCAGGAAGGCATTCTTGCAGTCTTTTCTCTCTGTTTAAAGTGTTTAGAGTGTAACCAGGGACTGGGACCTAAGAGAGATCTAATAATGACAGAGTATGTATAATGTATAAGCCTAAGATGTATATAAGTTTGTAAAGTCTTCTCTTCATGGCTGTCTCTTTTTTGAGTATTAACTGAAGTGACTAAGGTAACACCATTTTGCCCTGACTCTATTTTGTATTTACTTAGACGGTTCTCAGACTTCTAACCCCACCTCCCAACAGTCATGTCTGCCTTGGCAGACCACTGACCCTGACAATGATTCAGATGCATTAACCAAATTAATTAATGCTTATATGAGCTAAACATGAACTAAAATACCTGAAGAAGGTATACGTCAAAAATAATTGTCGTATTATGTGTATGTCCTGCCAAAACCAAATATTTCAAGGTTACTCTGACCCTCACCTGGCATTGATATATATATATTTTTTCCCCCTTTAAAGTGCTGTACCCCTGAGCTTCAGTACCGAGAGACTATAAGGCATGAGCATGTTCTTGGAAGCTGACCAAAATCGAAGGACTCTTATAATCTTGATTGACTTAATCACCTTGGTGGTCTGCATCTTTCTTGTGTGGATTTATTACAATAGTCAGAGATGGACCAATGTTGTCTTAAAGAGATTTTTCCTTTATTAGCTTTGAAGTGTGCAAGGGATTTCTTCCAGGGAAGGGCTATTCTTTCTCTAACAATAGGATTGTATCAGTCAACACTTATTTAACTCTCACTCCACTTCAGGGAATGTTATACACGTGCTTTTTGTATTCTCTAATTTAATAAAAACACCACAGTAGAGTGATATTGTTATAACTTTGTTGTCAAAATTGGGGATCAAGGGGTCAAAGTAACTCAGCTGATCAATTTTCTTTTTAAGGAATTGTTTATTTTATTTTATGTATATGAGTGTTTTGCCTGCACATGTGTTAGTGTGTCCAGTGTGCTTGGAGGTCAGATGAGGGCACTTGATCCCCTGAAACTGGAGTTACATGGATGGTAGGGAGTCACCACATGGATAGCAACTGAACCTGGGTCCTCTACAGGAGCAGCACATGTTCTTACTGGCTGAGCCATGTCTTCAGCCCTTTAGCTACTTTTCAAGGCAAGTACTTGAGCCCAAGTTCATTGGGCTCACACTCCCATGAACTTCACCGCACCATAAGCTGACCACCTGGAACGATGGGCTGCAGTTTCCTTTCACAACCCATTCCTCATCTAAATTAGCAAGTAATTATTATGGCTTTTAATATATTTGGGACAGCCCCTGGCGATGCTCGGGTTTACCTTGGGTGGTCTGGTGTAGTGGCAGGTAGCAGCAGCTGCTCCTGTACTGGGACTCTGAAGAATTAGGTTGTTCCAAGGGAAATTTCATTTGCTTTAAACATACTTCATGTGGAGAGTACTATTTTTTGTCTTCATCCTTCAAATAAGATTTGAATCTACAGAATATCCCCAACCCCAACACACACATACACACACACACACACACACACACACACACACCAGGAATCACGTGAACTTAAAATGCCAGTCTGCTGCCTGGACTGTTTCTCTATGCTGTGACAGGAGCCACTGAATGTCCAGTAGTTATTTTTGTGTGCATTTCTTATCCTGTTGGTTGGGATTTTTAAAAATGACATTAAGATAAGTAAATCATCTGTCTGGGTTGCTTTTCTGTGAAGAAAGAGTGTAACAGTCCCTTCCACCCTACACAGACATTCAAGGAGCTCCATTCGGAGTACTAAACGTTCCAAGACTGAGCTCAGAATGCAAACATTCAGATACAAAGTCCTTCCCAGGACCATGTGCAGTGTGGTGTTTGTTTATTTGAGATTAGTTACTTTTTATTCTAAGAAATATTTTATTATCCAATTTCATATTTGTTTTCATATAATATTCACCAAATCAATTTTTAATGAATCATATATGTAAATAAAGTCCGCTTCCACATGAAAGTTCAGCACTGTGTTTTCACTGAGTGATGGCAGGTTTTGTCTTTTACCTGTGAATAGGTAAAGGGGAAGTCCTTTTCACTTACCGTGTGTGTGTGTGTGTATGTGTGTGTGTGTGTGTGTGTGTGTGTGTGTGTGTGTGATGACAGATAGAATCCAGGACCTTGAGTGTGATAGGGAAGTACATCCCCAGACTTTCACATCTTTAGTAACATTTTAATGTTTATAAAAGTAATACATATTTGTTATTCCCACTTTTGGGTGTATGAAGGCACAAAGAAAAATAATGATACCCACAAAACTGACCCATGAAAAGAATTTTTACGTGTTAGTGTATTGTGGAAGTTTATTTTTAGTTGTGTTTAAAATAATTGTTTTTGTGCACTGTGGGGAAAAGGAATGTATAGGCCTTGGCATTTTGTATTGTCTGCAGGTGTAAGATTTATGTGGGGAATGTTTGCCTATGATCTGCACCTGAGGAGTTCTGAATCAATAAAAACACCTGAGCTCAGATGCTCGAGGTTCCATTGTCGATTGAGTATGGTGCTGTCCAGGAAGGTGGTTCCCTCTGCTGGGGTCTGGCAGAGTTTCCACATATGAAAATACCTCCTTGTTGACCTTGGTAAGCCCACACAGTTGCTAACTATTATGTGTGTGTGTGTGTGTGTGTGTGTGTGTGTGTGTGTGTGTGTATGTGTGTGCCTTTTGTGATACTGGGTACCTAATCTCTGTGTTGTTTTGTAGCTGCATTTCTTTCTTTCTTGTTGTCTTAACAAATTCCAGCAAGCTTAGTGTCTTACAATCACCCACAGATTTCCTCCTTCAGTTCTTTGAGCCAGAAAGTGTAAGTCTTGCAGAACTAAAGACTAGGTATTGGCAAAGCATTCCTTTTGGAAGCTTAAGAGAGAGTACATTTCCTCCTTCATTCAAAGTGTTAAGCTGAATCTAGATTTTCTAGTGGTTGAGAACCAAGACTCAAGCTTCCTCCAGTTGTGGGCTGAGGTCTATTCCCAGCTTCTAGGTCTGCCAGCTTTTTTCAGCTGTGGTCCCCAAGCACATCTTCCAAGTGAGGAGTGGCAGTCATTGTCCTTCTCACACGTGTCTCTCCTGGGACGTTCCAAATTTAAGGGTTCCTGTGATGAGATTGGACTCACCTGGACAATCCGCTATGCTCCACACTTTAAAATCCACACCCATAGCCATACCTCGGAAGTCCCTTTTTTCCATGAAAGGTAACGCAGCCATGGATTCTAGCATTAGGAAATGTGCATCTGTTGAGGAAGATGTCATTCTGGTTGCCTAAACAATCTTGTGTGCCTCCATCAGTAGAAGTGGCCTCCAATCATAAGTGCAGAGTCTGAGGGGCTGCAGACTATAAATCTTCGTTTCAACATGCACCTCTCCTCATTCTAGAATAAATGCCCCATGAATCACACTTAGACAGATGATTGTGAGGGGTTGGAAGATGGCTCAGTCAGTAGAGAGCTTGCCAGGATAGGTGAGGCCTTGATTTTGGGTCTCCAGGATGGCACAGCCAGGCATTTGTGAGTGTCTAGAACCCCAATTTTGGGGAGGTGGAGATGGGCTGGTCCCTGGAGTGCACTGGCGAGCTAGCCTAATTGAATTGCTGGGCTCCAGGTTCAGTGGAGATCCTGTCTCAGAAAACAAGGTAGAAAGTGATTAAGGATCAACATTGAACTATAGCCTATACACACACACACACACACACACACACACACACACACAAGTACATACATGAGCACACAGAGAGACATGCCATATAAAATACCTACCTACACAAGGAAGACAATCATGACCAAAGCTTCCTTCTAGAATATGTGTTTTAGCAAAGGCACGGCAGGCATGTATGGTTCTCACTTTTTACAGCTTTGTACTTGTATATTTGTAGCACTCTAATTGTTTCTCCATACGCTTTCTTCCAAACCTCAACTTTCACATTACGAGCAGTGCTGTGCTTGGGCGTGTGGTGTTTTGGTTCTGTAACTGAGTGTAGTGGAGCCCTTGTGCCTCTGTCTTTCCAAACCTCAAGCAGCCAGCCACAGCATTATTGATCATCTGCCTGTGTTGGGCACTGGCTGCATGCCTCTTCTGCAGCCTGTTTGACTGTTGCATCTCCATGGCTGGAAGCTGAACTTGCCCCTGGGGATGTCAGAGGACACGTTTTGCAGAGTTCATAACAAAACCTCCTGGGTTCAGCATTTCTGCCTGAACTGGAAATGTTGAATGTGAAAGTCAATCTGTTCTTAAAATAAAAAAGTCTGTTGCAAAGAAAGAGACCAAGGAAAGCCTTACAGCTTCCCGAGGTAGCAGAGGTTCCTGGGGTACAACATGTAAAGACTGAAGTAGAAAAAAATATGACAGCAACATCTATAATTTATTTGACTCTAAAACTGGAAAAATATTTGGAAAAAGTAAAAGGAATTTGCATCGTCTTGTACTGTGGAGTTTGAAAAATAACATTAACTAGCAGGGAGATAGTCTGACCTTCAGAGCATGTTCAGGAGCTGGTATACCAGACTCCATTAACTACTTTTCAAAGAAGTCATTTTCACATCTTTAAAGAAAGTTCTTGGAATTTGCATCTCAAAAATTTAATTTTTTTGTTCAAAGATTCTTTGTCCAAGAAAAATCTGGTTATGTTGGAATTTTTGGAAAGAAGTGCACCAGAAGGTTTTGTTTTGTTTTGTTCTGTTTTGGTTTTCTTTTTTTGAGCCAAGATCTTTAGAATCTTTTAAGAAAATACTTTGTGTGTTTTCTTCACTTTGCTAGAGACTGAGATTTTATTTTCTGAGATGGGAATGAAATAAAACATCATAACATAACATAACATAACCCAGACCGTTATGTTTTACGTGTTTACAAGGACAACCAGTGGCCAGATACTGTGAAGTTAGTGATTAGCATGAGATCGAACTCAAACCGGATCAAAGAACGACTTTAGGTGATAAGTCAAGAGGAACAGACTTTGTAGAGTTCACTTTCTTAGCAGATGTTGGAAGGAAGGGTCTAGGAACTCGTGGTTTATTATTTAGATGCTGGTTTTTCTTTGCTCTAAAGAGATTTTTCCAGAGCTGTACTTGCCTGAAAACCAGGAGATTCTAAGCATGTAGATTTGCATGTGTGGATTGTGGTGGAGGAAACAGGAGCGATTCAGGGTGAGAAGTGCTGGAGATCCCTTGTGCACTGTCTTTAAAACAAGGACCAGAATGTAATGCTAAGTACTTTCACCTTGCTCTGCCCTTCAGACGTGAAATGGAGGGGTAGAATTTCTAGAAACTGGCAGCAGACGGGGATAGAAGAAGAAATGCTAGAGAGATCCAAGGGAAACAGAACAAAGACTCGTAAAAAATACAGTCACAACCACACCAAGTTAGAGGATACACGGAGCCAGAGAACTACTAGCGAGAACGGCCCGGCACTCTGGGAAATGGCTGGTTGTCTTTTAGAGTTAAATGTGCATGTACCACATGACCCAGCAATACCAGTCCTGGGCATATGGGAGAAAAGTGAAAATGTGTTCAAAGATTTGTGTGAATATTCATAGCAGCTTGATTCAGAATAGTCAAAACCCAGAAACAACCCAGTTTATCAATAGGTTAATGGATGATCTCTAATTTAAAAAAAAAAATATTGGAATAACAGAACATTGCTTGGCAATAAAAAGGAAATGGACTCAGAGACACAGTGGATCAGTCCCAAAAACATCCTGCTGTGCGAAACAGGCAGACATAAAAGATTATATACGGTCCGTTTCAATTTAAATGGAACTCTGGAAAAGCTGAATCTAATCTATAATAGATGTGACTGACAGCATTGTCTGGGGCCGGAAGGGGAGGTGAGTATTGATTAGGCACAAGGAAGCCTATTTGGATGGTGGACATTTTGCATATCTTGATTTAGGTGGTAGTTACCTGAGTGCAGACATTTGTCAGAACTTGGCAAACTACACCAGAACATGTCTTTCTCACTGTACACAAATTATGCTTCTGCAAGTCCGAGTCTTAAAACGCAGTCACAGGAATTACCAAAATGATGACAGCATGGTTCAGACCCACTTCACTACATTTAGAGAAATTATGACAAGCAGTGAAGAACTCCTGAGGATTTTAAGAAATGCTAATACTAGCTAATTGCTCTGCCATTGGTGAGTGCATTGTTAGATATTTAAAATCTCTGTAAGGGACGTTAGTCCTTCCCTTATTCTGTAAGTCCTTCCATTTTTCAGGTGAAACACACACACACACACACACACACACACACAGATGTTCAAGGGAGACAATGAAAAGGAGAAACCACTGCTTTTATTCCTAGACTTGTAGGGAATGGTTTCATTGAGTCAGTGCTGACTGGTTTCTGCCATGTTGTGTTCTGGGAAGAAAAGATGGCCCTGACCCATCTAGAGCAGTCTAGTAAAAAACAGCTATCCTCATTAACGGTGGGTTCAGTGATCAGTACCAGCAGCGGTACTAACTACTGTTTACCAACAGCTCACCCGGAGGCAGGCAGCAGCCCGGAGATGCATGTATCTTATTTAATCTTCACAGGAGTGTGGCTTTAAGCACGTAGCTCCCTACTTTACAGAAAGCACAGTTGAGCTGGGAGGGTTTTTGCCACCTACCCAAGATCCCACTGTTGAAGACCAGTATTGCCAGTTGGCTCATACTTCTGTGCCCACAGCTCAACGATCAAACTCAAATTATGACAGGGAACACTGACTTGAGGCCTCAAGGAAACATATCCATCCATGCAGCTTGTCCAGAGTTCCTTCCCTTTCCAAGCCAATCAGAGAAGCGCTAGTTCTTCTGGGCAAGTGGGATTTCCATTGCCTCCCACCACCTCCCCCCCAGCTCTCTTCCACAGGCCTAGACCCCTGCAAGCCCTGTGGCTGACATCCTGCTACCCAGGGGGCTGCGGATCTGAATAATGCTCCTGGATTTGTGTCTCTGGTCTCATCACTGGTTAGTCCTAACTCTTCCTGGCAAGGCTCCTGCCCGGCTATTTCAGGAAACAAAAATTCATTACACACATCCCTATTGATTTCCTTCTCCTTCGCTTATTGCTGAAGTGCTTCCCCTCCCCCTTGTGAAGAAACAGTGCTGCAATTACTGGAAGCTCCGCTCCCCCTAGAAGCCTTCCAAGGACCAGCAGGCTTTGAGGCTCCTGGGAGTAGGGGGCTGCCTGCCTCTGTGCTCACTTTGTTCAGGGGTTGGGGGAGTGGGGCAGCTGATTGCCTCATTCTAAAGCAGTCCGATAGGGGCCTTGACTTGAGAGCAGTGTATTAGATAAATGTCAGAGCTGTTCCTAGTGAACAGCTGTGTATACTGGCTTCCTCCACCCCTTTCCTAGTACTTTTGAGTGACAGGGCTGTGCTGAACTTCCCAGGATACTAGCCTAAGGGGATTTCACTTACCCGTGGAGTCAAAAGAAGAAAAGAAACTATCTTCTCTGGAACAAACTAAAATTGAGTGACAACCTTGTTATTGAGCATCTCTACTGTGTGAGGTCTGGGGACGGACGTGAACAAAGGACTCTGGTCTGTTCCCATGGATTTATAGTCTGGCAAGGGACACGAGCAGCAGCAACAGCAATAGCGCAGGAAACCACACAAACCAATAAAATATCTGCAAGTTGCAAGGTGCAATGGTAACAGTAGGTTCTGCATTAGAAAATGCTCGGGTATTGTGCAATACTACCTGTCGTTTGCAAGGCTGGCTATCATATGCAGCGCCATTAACCTGTCCCCCACCCCAGTTGACATAAGCATCCTTCCCAAGTTTAGGGACATTAAGTAGCTGGTTCCAGAAGACCTGGTTAGAGCTGGATGCAAGGCCGGATTTGTCTGGGTTCAAGGTAACTGCTCTTTCCACTCTGCTGAGTCTTCAGGCACATAGAGTTCCTCCAGAACCCATGGGGTGTGGTGGAATTTGCAGCAATGGCCAGCCCTTGGTGTTGCCTGCTCCTATCTACGGCTCATGTCTGCATCCAGAGAAATGAGAACCCCAAGCCTTTAACGGCAAACTGGGCATGTGTCCTTGGGAAAGGCCTTACACTATTTGATCAAGATGTCTGTCTTGGTCACACGGGCGAGGTGGGTGTGGGCATGCCTTTGGAGAAGGCACTCGGCTCTGGGGGTGTTGTTTTTCTGGACCTGGTACCATGTGCCCTCCAGGCTTTGGCACAGCCTGTACCTCCTCTGCCAAGTCTGCCTCATATTTATTCATTAGTTATTCACATCTCTGCTCAGCCTCTCCCTCACAGAAGTGCACCCAGCACCTTGCGTCACACATCAGTATGGGTGGGGGAAGAAGCCACCTCTGCTTTTGAGAGATCAGCTGAGGTCAAATGTGGGCACACAAGGGGGCTTCCCATGAGCACTTAGGGTGCAGGAGAGGGCAATGCCTGCAGGTTCCGGCTCTCAGAGGCACATCACAGGGAAGGAAAAGAAAAGTTGAGAGTCTGGGAACCGTGCCCCAGACCAGTGCAACACCAGTGCATTGATGTGTACACTTTCCCAATGGGTGCTGGGAAATCTGTCTTGCTGATGAAGAAAATATGAACAGAAGGGTCTGCGAGTGAGCACCAGGATGTGGGCTTGGGGAATGTCACTGTTAGTCCAGCAAACAGTGATGTGCTGTGCCTGCCTCCCCAGCTGTACCCCATAATGACAAACAGAGGACTCAGGGCACACGCGGAGAGCCACGCAGAAACACTCCATGCGCAGTGACATAGGTGCTCAAAGCAAAGACAACCAAGGTCTTGGTTTCTTGTGACAAAAACGATGCCCATGTCAAGCCCAGGGAAGAAAACTAGTTGTTTCCAAACGGGCTTTGTCGCTGCATGGTGGTTCAAATGTTACCCCTGTTGATTCGAGGTGTGCTCATTCTTCTCCTGGGCCATCCTAAATGCAGGCATGGTAGGTACGATAGAGTGGCAGGGTGCCGTTCCCCCATTTTCCACGGGCGTGGCATTCACCCTCAATCCAAATTAGAGGGTTACCCTCTAAGAACTTTCCTTTCCCAGTTCTTACTAAATTCATACACATGGATGTCCACCATTCTGCACTCGAGGACTAGCTCTTCCCACTTCTTTGTCATCAATAATTCCAATAAAAAATGATTGTTTACTCCTGAATTGCCAGTATCTTGACAAAGACTTGCTACATGTAACACACACACACACACACACACACACACGATGAGCAGCCTCACCAGCAAGGCTGTGTGACTTGTCCATGATTCTGTGGGTAATTAAAGACTAGCATGGAAGCCTGAGCCACTCTTGGCTCATAATGCGTCTCTTTCCAATGTGTGATGCTGAGCCAGGCTGCCTTTGACAGGGTGTTAAAAATCTGGCTAATTCTTTTCAGGTTTTAAGGACCCGTTTTTCATTAAGAAATAGTAGAATATTAGATTGTGGTATAAAAAGGGAGGTGCCAGTAAAGGGTGCTTAGAATTATGTCCCTGCTGTAACTGTGAGCCCACGAAATTCTAAAGATATCCTCGAAACACCGTGCTCAGGTCAGGGGGGGCCCCCCAAACAGGAGGAAATAGGGAAACCTCTCTCCACTGACTCTGGGGAAATTGGTTTGTATGACTAAAGACTGCAAGTGGAGAGGGGTGGGGCTGACCGCAGGAGGCAGGCTGATTGTGGGTGTCCGGTGCCCTGCTCACCCACGCTATGGTGGTGCTCTGGCTCCCATCTGTCTGTCATCCGTGTGTCACCGATAGTTCTTGTGTTGGGTATGGTATAGTTGGGCACAGACAGAACGTAACTTGATTTCTTCAGTAAGTGATGCTTCTTCCATTTTCCAAGCCTGATCTTGATTGCGACTGGGTTCTCCTCTGGGAGGGTAAATCGAAGCATGCTTGTTGCTGCAAGGGTAGCTTGCTCAGTGACATCAGCAGTCATACAGCTTCGCTCTGACTCAGCTTGGCATGTGTGTGGCTCAGGACAGTCTGGGTGCTAAGTTTAGTCTTGAAAAGAAACAATTAAGCAAGGCCAAGAATAACCAGGGTATTGAACTTCACCAAGCCATAGTTGGCCTTCAGTGTTCATTTCCTTTGCCTTGCTGATGTCACTGTCTCACATACAACACAGCCATAGTATCACTAAGGAGGCAAAGGCTAATGCTCAGTTTCCACGGTCACCAAACAGCTGCAGTTGCTCTGAAATATCTACTGCTGTTACGTGTTATACAGTAACCAGTGGACTTCTAAGTATTTAATACTAACAGCCCCTTTTTCGATATATCAGTAAGTATTATAGATTAGAGTTTAAAATTTTTAAATGTAATTCGTGTGTGTGTGTGTGTGTGTGTGTGTGTGTGTGTGATGTCTGTGGTTTTATGTGTCCCATGAGGCACTTGTAACGATCAGAGGACAATGTTTGGTGTTGTCTCCTCCCACTCTGACATGGATTGCCGGCACTGAACTCGGGTTCCCAGGTTTGCTCTCCAAGTACATTTAACAGCAAGTCACCTCACAAGTCTATGCTATGGATTTTTAACATCTCCCAAAGACACGTGCGCTTGTTAATAGCATTCTCTGGTGTTAGTAGGAGGTGGAAACCTGTAAAAGGTAGGACCTAGCTGGAAGTCTTTCCGTCTCATGGAGTGTGCCCTAGAAGAGGATGGTGAGGCCCTGGTCTCTACTGTCTCTGCTAACTTCTTGACCATCATGGGGTGAGCAACCTCCACCGCTATGTGCTCCTGCCATGATGCCTTGCCACAGACCAGAGGAAAGAGGCAACTGACCATGGACTAAAACCTCAAAAACTATGGGCCAAGACAGATCTCTTCTCCTTCAGTCGACTTGGTTAATTTGTTGCAGTGATGGCATGCTTGAAGAACATAGTGAGAATCTGATTCTGTGGATCCTGTCCCTGAGCTGGAACACACTGGCTTACGTTCTTTCACACAAAGAAAGAGGGAAGAAAGCGATGGTCTAGGGGTTGTATGGCATGAAGTCATCCAAGATGCAGCGTATTTAGCACATGGTTTCTAACTCCAGGGTCTTTTGAGAAGCAGACTGATGAAGCTCCAGTCATGTTTACATTCGAGGCAGTGAGAGAGAGGAAGGACAGAGAGCTTATTTCTTCATATTGTCAGGCATCTCTGAAGCTCTTTAGCCTTTTTGAAAGTCCTATAGGACCTTGCCAGTTAACTCAGATGCGAGACTACAGCAAAGCAGGCTGAGAAATGCCTTCCAGCTATGTGTGTTGGTGACCCTAATACGTTTAAAGTTATCTCACCAAGAAAACAAAAATGGAGAGTAGAGGAGGAGGGGGAGCTGGGTTTCTGCCACAATCTGTTTGGGTATCCTGGGCTCTTGGCTGTTCTATCCTGCTGATACTGGGACTTTGCTAAAAGAAAAAACAATAGGAGAAATGAAAAGTCATACTACTACATTCCGGTATTTTCTATCAGGTCCGACCTTAAACACATGGCCGGAAAAAAAGATTTGAATCTCTGTCTGTCTTCATGAAAGCATAGTTTCCCATATTTTCTTGGTATATGTGTTCTTTTCTGCTCACAGGTTGGAGGGTGGAGATGTCCAGTTTGGCTGTGGACCTCCAGAGCAGAGGTTCAGTGGTAGGTTACACAGACTTCTAAAGCTGTAGTGGTCAGGGCTGAATACACAGATCTTGGGGCCCCAGGTCAAAAGGGGGATGAATATGAGAATCATGAACAAGGGGTCTCAGAAGGTCCCTGGGGAAGCCCAGGACATGTTCTTCTCTACTGTTTACCTTCCATTTGTATGATGTCTCTGGCTATGCATCCCACTGGGGAGTTTCTGTGACAACTATTGAGGAACTGTCAACAATATGCTTTGAACTTCCCAGAAGTCAGACATGTAGCCAGTGCAGGGGTATGGTTGGAATGAACTTGTGGCCACACTTCAAGAACCTCTCAGAGTACACATGCAGTTTTCCTTGAAGTAGCCACTTCTTCTGTAAGAATTTCCATCTGTAATCCCCAAGCTTAACACATCAACAGATTCATTTGCCAGTGAAGAGGACCATCTTGATGTCCAAGTAAGAAGAACTAATTAGGACGATGGGTTTTATTTTGGTACAAACCAGGATTCCAACATGCCGACAGTGGTGTGTCATAGAAGCCTTTCTCAATACTTCATTCCGTTCAACGTGTTGCGATCGTTCACTTGCAAAGGCCACTGATGGTGGAGTGGGCTCTTGGTGGACTGCAGGCTCCTGCCAGCTCCCCAGGCATCTGCTCTTACGGTCCATTCTCTACTGTGCTAAAGCGCTATCCTGTCATCTATTCCAACATCTGTTTCTCCTACTGGACTGCAGGCACTTAGCAAAGAAGAAGTGTTCTTATTTAAATTTCATGTCTTCAAAGTTCGGGAAAGTGCCTGGCACTTGCTATGTTCCTCATGATTACTCGTTGGGTGGATATAGGAATAAATATGAGGAAAACCTCCAAATAAGGTAGTTGTTGTGGAACCCTAACACACTTCTGGTAAGGTGCTTGAGTGGGGGACAGGTCCGCGCCCTAATGGGGGCCAGGTGGGTGTGGTGTACTCTCTTATTGCTTTGACTTGTGACGTAGTTGCATTTGCTATACAGAACGCCAGGTGAGACCATGAAACTTGTCCCTCCCACAGACAGAGCCAGAGAGAGACAGGGACAGAAGCTGAGAGGAAAAGCTCACAGCTTTTGAAATCCCATGCATGTGGAAACACGGCGCTGTACTTCATCTGTTGACTCTCACCGGTCCCAGTCATTGCCAAAATAAAAAATAAATAAAGGAAAGAAATAAAAAAGTAATTGAGATAAAGACTCCAGTTCTGTTTCTTGTAGGAAAAGCTAGAACCTGCTCACTGAAGAGACCGTGAGACTGGTCAGAGGAACTTCACTCAAACCACACAGTGCCTGGCAAAACCGTGTGCCCAGTCCCTTGGGTCATAACTCAGAAACTCTCCATTGGGTCTTTGTCACAGGATCTTTCCTAGTCCTTCCGGCCTGGACACCTTCACGCTTGCTTTTCTTCAGCGATGGCGTTGGCCACGTGCTCTCTCTTGAAGGGCACTCGGGCTGCCTCCTGAGGATTCTTTCATGATAACTCTTTGATAGCCTTTTTCCTGGCGCCACTATCGGAGGTGTTAGACACCAGCAGAATCTGCTTTCCCTCCTAGCTCCTTAATAAAAATAAAAATTCCCTTTAAGGCCTGGGGCGTGTCATACGAGAAAGGACTTCACGGCTGGGTTCTGGTACTAGAGGGTTTCCCTGATCTTTGATCTTTGTTGATTTGGCCACTTGATCACAGGTGAGCCCTTAGCTCTGCCTCAAATACAGACGCTTATGAGAAGTGGATCGTCCCTCGGCTTGGTCAGTGCCTGCACCCGGAGACAACACTTGTCACAACGAAAGTTGGAGTACAACAACAGCGCCCCCACGAACCATCATTGCAATGTTCCTGGTGTGTACCCATGACTTAGGCAGGACCTCTGAAGGCACCTGTGGAATTTTTACACAAGAGCAACTAAGGAACAGCAATCTACTTAGTAAAGAGGCTAG
Source organism: Cricetomys ansorgei (assembly GCA_026225945.1). NCBI lineage: Eukaryota > Metazoa > Chordata > Mammalia > Rodentia > Nesomyidae > Cricetomys > Cricetomys ansorgei. The sequence continues at coordinate 1,268 of JAMJFZ010003816.1, read as the reverse complement.
AAGTCTTACCTGGAAAAAAAGATTTAACAAAGTCACTGTTTTCAATCCGACCATGTGTTATTGAAACAACAAAAACAAATACCAACGCCCATCAATCAGGTTCATAGGTGGATAAATGGTTGTCCCTCAAAATTCACATGGGATTGGTTGCTGGGCTTTCTTTGGATACCAAAATCTGTGGATGCTCAAATCTCTCATATGAAATGATGTAGTATTTGCATGAAACCTACACATAGCTCCCATGCACTTTAAATTATCACTTGATTATGTATTATGCCCAGTACAAAGTCGGCACAGTGTAAAGAGGCATTGGACTGCACTGCTTAGGGAATGGCAGGAGGACAAGTCAGGAAGTGGTCAGTACAGAAGCAGCAGTTACAGACCCAATGTGTCAGCAACAATGTAGCATTTCCTGGGAATATTTTGATCTGCCCTTGGTTGAACCTGCAGACATGGAAGGCATGGATAGGAGAGCATGTCGGATAGTCTTACAATGAATAGCTGCTTGTCAGTAAGAGGAATAAACCGGAGATGGTTCATCGGGGTAATAACGCGGGGGAATCTCAGATACTCTACTGAGCAGAGAGAAGCCAGACACCAAAGCTATACACGGTTTGATTGTGTTAGTAATCAACTTTATCTGTAGGGGAAGGAAAGACATTAGTGGTTGCGTACATCCAGAATGTGGGGTAACACTGACTGAGCGAAGGCATAAACGAGAATTTGGGGGTGATGTTTGGAAATTACTTTGCTTGTGGCTGCAAGGAGTACAACATTGTAAAAACTTGTATTTTGACAATTTAAATATGCATTTAAATGCATGCATTTTATTGTACACAGTTATATCTCAATAATGCTGACTTTAGAAACACGGAAAGCTTTCACATCGTGTGCTTTAAAGAGTAATGATGAAATCTCAGTTGTCCACATCTTATCGTTGCTTTTATGCTCACAGTGGCCCACGGAGATTATGCAAGGGACTTAGAGTACACCCTCCCCACCTTTAAACAAAGCTCTAATGGTATTTTCTGTGCTCCTTGGAGCTAAACCCCAGGGTTCTAGACTTGTACATGCCCCCAGATGGTTCTGCAGCTTGGGCCCTGTTTTAAAAGTGATCCAGGTCCTGAGGGCTTTTGAACAGTTAATGGGCATCTTCTGAAATAATAATTTCGAGAAAACTGAGAGCTGAAAGAGAATTTCATTACTTAAATTCATGACCCTTAAGTTGCAAAGGCCTCTTTAAAACCAGCTGCACTGTATTTGGCTAA
>JAMJFZ010003815.1:0-81204 GCA_026225945.1 Cricetomys ansorgei | reverse complement strand
TTGGTGATAAAAAGGCCCTCACAAGATATCTATGGACTATTTCACCTACAAACTACAGAATATGCGTTCAGCTTAGCACCTGATGGAAATGTGCTCAAAAATATTGGGGCACAAAGCAAATTTCATTATATATGGAAAACCTTTTATAAAAAGTGTATTCCACCTGACTAGGATGGAATAAAGCTTGAAATCAAAAGCAAAAGCAGCTCCAGAATGTTTACAAATGCATGGAGACAAAAACACACACTATTGCATGATGAATGGATTATTGAAGAAATAATGAAATTTTTCTAAACTTCCTCAAATTCAGTGAAAATAAAACCACAATATACCAAAACATCCGGAAAACAGTGAAAACAGAGTGATCCTCAGAGGACATGTTGAAAGCCTGCACACCTATAATCTTAGGACTCAGGAAGCTGTAGCAGGAGGGCTGTGAGTTCAAGCTTAGCCTGGCTTGGATAGTATGATCTTTTCTTGAAATGAAACTTTCCATGAAAAATATAGAAAGGAACATGAAGCTTACATGATATATTCCAAATATCTAGCACATGTGTAGTTAAAATCTCAAAATTAGAAGAGAGAAAATAGGCAAAACAAAACTGTAAAAACATCTGACTGAAATGTTTCTAAAACTATTGAAAGATAGCTATAAGCTATAGATTGCAGAAACTCTTTAACCCATGGGACATAAATAAACCAGATGTAAACAGCTGGCAATCTCTACCAAATTTAAACATCTACTTCCCACATGGTCATGTAGATGTTTATATAACACAAATGAAATCACATTTCAAGCAGAGGGAGCTGAGGCCCATTCACCTTTAGCTGTACAGCCTGTAAGGAAAGTAATAGATTGAATGTGGACTCCAGATTGGTGACTGAGTCCTGGGGTCCTAGACCATGGTTGAGAGCATAAAATTCTGCAGTCGGTAGACCTGAATTAGAAATAGGGACCCTGGGAAGATTATTTCCCTGTCTACACATCAGTTGTCTATGAAATGAGGACAATATAATACTCGGTACACCAGGTTAATTCCAGTAATTAGAAGGAAAAACATATCTCAGACATTTCCTGAAACATGACATAGCTCAAATAAGGTTAGTGGCATTTGCAGTAGTGTCCCCATGCTAACAGGTCAAGAGGTCCAAACTTATTCTCTGCATCCTCTAAGCTAAGACCAAAGTGCACCTCAGAGAGCGGTCTGCACAACTGACCTGTCTGTTTCAAAGGTCGTGATATTTTTTTCTACCTTTGAATCTAATCATTTTAAAATTTTCCTTCACTGAGATCTCACAAGGCAGAGTCATTTCTCCTTCTTAGCTGATATTTTCTTACCCTGTAGAGCATATTGCTTTTAGATTCCCTAAACCAATCAAATTATTAGGCTGTCTTTTCTTCTCAAATGTGCTCTGCAGCCACCTGCAGAGTTTCCTAATATCTGTTCTAGCACAAGACTGGAAACAGCAGCCTTTAGTTAACACAGGAGCCAAAAATATCGCATTCCCTCAGTGGGATAATTTATTCACTTTAGACCAGTAATTTCTTTCACTGTCCTTATTTTCAAAAAGCAATGCTGAATGTAGGTTGCTCTATTCCTCAGACACCGATGAGACAGCCACACACTGACACAGGAAACAGAACCTCAAGGGCTCTTCCTGTTTGTGTATTCACATAAGATGTACTGAGTGCCCATGTGCCAATGTCAAGTATACTCCAGGGACCAGGAACAGTAGGGAGCAAGCCAGGGGCCCAGTCTCTATCCCCACAGGCCTCTGGTCTGACAGAGAGGCACACAGAACACCAAGAGGTGTTAAATACTCATATGCTTGTCATTTTGATAAGAGCTAAAAGAACAAATAAGGGACTGGGGGAGGTGTTGGAGACATTGCTAACAGTCTCTGGAAGATGATGTTCCCCTCTTCTAAGCTTAAGATAGAGAGTGGTCTGGTGGAGAACAGATATGAATTCAAGGAAAGCTGGTTCTCTAATCAAATCACAAAGCGTAGGGAATAGGAAGGGCTACTCAGATAAGTGGGAAGGTAACGTAAGTCAACTTGGCTTAGTGCCCCCCCCAACCTTCTGAAATATCTTCTGGTCTGACAGACACTGTAAATCTAAAAATCATGCTTCCAAGACTTGCTGCAATGGCTGTGGATGTGATTCAGATTTGTCTCCCATTAGCTAGGGCAAGGAGCATAATTGATATAGCATTGTTTTATTGTGCCAGATCTAGAAAGGGTGTGTCCTGAGAGACTGCACTTTGAACCAAGCCACAACCATCTGGGGAATCCATCTATCCCTCTTTGTAAAATAAAATCACAACTGGGTATGATGATAGTTTACACCCCCAAACAGAGGGGTCAAAGGAGCACAGATTCTCACCTAAGTATAGGGCTGCTCCCTACCACCTGCTACCACTATGCAACTCTGCCTTAATTACACATGGCCTGGGGAGGAATATTTATATAGGTTGGGAAAGATGAGGGTTCCATCTTTTGGGGACTGCCCTTAACCTTGTTGGGTAAGGCTTTCCAGGTGTGGAATGTTAGTGGGGAGGAGCACTAACAACCCTGTAAGGAACCCCACCTAAGGAAGCCCAATAAACTCATTGGTTCATCCTGCCCCCATTTGTCATTGAACCTTAGGAGAAGGAAATATATTGTTTATGTCTCCCCATGGGAAGCAATTTTAGCAACTGGGTGGCAAACTCTAGTAGAATAACCACAACAATGCATTTTTGGATCCCCCAACACCAAGACTTCAGGGGACAATGTGTATATGAATAACGAATTTCTGGGGGAAAAAAGAGTCTGATTCTCCAACATTACAGGCATCCTTTGTGCCCCTTGACACGGCCCCTCATCCCACTGGGTTCTAGCACTGCTGTGGTAAGCAGGTTCCCACACCTTACCTCAAGTCTCAGCTTTGGTATCTGTGTTACTCTGCATCAGAGATTTTCCAGAGTTTGAAAATTCTCCAATCCATAAAGATGGAGCCAACAAGTTCCAATGTGTTTACATCCCTGGGAACAAGTGTCATAGACTAATGTCCCAACCACTGATTTGGGAAGGGACAACTCTAAGGTTCATTCCACTGATTCCTAGGAGAGGGTCTCGGAGTAAATGACTCTAGTTATTAGACCTTATGGTTAGTAAGCATCTTCTTACTTTTCTGTTCCTCTCTATCTCTCTCCACAGTCTTCACTCAACTTTGGTGATCTACATGAACACTGCACCCAACCATTCATCTCAGGGTAGGATGCACAATTTACATATTGGGTCAAATAGAGTGTTTCCATCATTGGGACAGTTGTGTAGCATTTTCTTAGAATTTGTTCATGAGGTCCCACTGAGCTAGCTCACCCAAGACTGCTAAAATTATTTATTTTGCTTGTATGTGTATTAGGGGGGATATGTTCCCTCACAGGCATGCCTAGTGGTGTATCTCCTGTGTGATTCTAGACCCTATCAAGTTGACAATCAGTGCTAAACTCTGTGAGGGAGTTTCTAGGCTGGGTTGAGATGGGAAAACCCACTCCTAATCTGAGTGGCACCAACCCATGGACTTAGGTCCCAGATTGAATGAAAAGAAAAAAGCAAGCTGAGCTTTTCATACTGACTTGAGCTAAGATTACTTTCTCTGCTTCCTGACTGCAGATGCAACATGATTAGCTGCACCGAGCCCTGTCGCCATGACTTCTCCACTGTCATGAGCTGCATCCCCACACTCTGAGGTACACAAAGCCCTTCCTTCCCTTAGTGACTTCTGTCAGGTATTTTGTCTTAGCCATGATAAAAATAATTAATCCGTGGCCTGATGTGGATGGGGTTTGTTTCAGGGGAGTTCAGGCATGACAGATACATTTTAAAAACATCTGCTTTGTCTACTTAGGTCAATATGTATCAACAAAAGCACTTCTTAAGACATTTATATTGTCTTATTAATTTCAGGAGCATGCCTGGTTCATATATTTTTCCCTAAAAGATTAAATAATTTCAGTTCTAAGATGAAGTAATACCAGGAATGAGGCATATGGTAAATGGAATGAGGTGAAGGTTTCCTTTTGCAAGGTAAGAGATTAAAAGTACATAGAAACACAACAGATGCAATAAACATTCAAAATTTAAAAATCATATCATACCGGATCCCAGATTGTTATCTTTATCTAAAAAAACAAAGTTGTAAAAATACACAAAGTCGAAACTCCATATGTCATGATCCCTACTTAACTCCCGTTCTCTTCCTTAGAAGCACCCTGTGACATGTCTTCCAGATCATAGACACAAAGTCTTGTTATAAATAGAATCCATAAATACATATGGGTGGCTTTTTCCCTGATGTATTTAAGTAATACATTAACCTCTTTGAAATGTCCTAGTCTCAATATTAATTTTTTTTAAATCATGGTCAGGGTGCGGTAGCACACACCTTTAGTCCTAGGGCTTGGGAGACAGAGGAAGGAGATGTTCAATGCAAGCCTGGTCCTTAATGCACTGTCACAGAACAGCATCCCCCAGAGTCCTACAGCTCTGTGATTGTCTCGTGAACTCAAGAACTTAGCATATTTGGTCCTGAGCCTTCCTATGGGATTTCCCGTCCTTTTTCTTCTCCTTTGAAAACATGGGTACAGAAAATCCAAAGAGAAACCTCAAGGCTTCAAGACAAGACAGAGCCAACAGATACAGAATCTTGAGTCCCTGAAAAGCTGCTCAGGGAACACTGAACTGGACTTAGGTCCCTGCCATCATTTGCAGATATAGGGAAGTCCCACCCTTACAACCCAGTACAGCTACTCAATCCAAAACTTGTGCTTATGTATTCCCTTTTAAAATTACAGGGTTCTGCCTTTTACTTTTAGAGTTCAAGCCCTTGACAACTTATTTTCTCTAAATTTCATCAGGAAGGAATTCATGTTTTCCTTCTGGCAACTTAACTGTATCAACCCTACATATGAAATGCTTGTTAAGTAGTTTTAACCCCCATTGTCACCTCCATCATAAATCAAGTTCTCAACTTTATATACAAATATGTTTCTATATTCTTCATCCTGTCACATTATTTAGAACATTCAAAGCTCTAAAATACAATAGTTTTTTTTAATTTTTCAATTTATATTAGCTTATGTGTATGAGTATTTTGCCTGCATGAATATCTGTGCACCACATGTGTGCCTGGTTCCCTCAGAGTTCAAAAGAGGGTGTTGGGTCCCCTAGTAATGAAATCATGAAAGATTATAAGCCACTATGTAGATTCTTGGAATCAAATCCAGGTCTTCTGTGAGAACAACTAATGCTTTTAACAGCTAAGACATCTCTCCTGCCTTAAACTTATTTTTAACTAATATGTTCACTGCATTTTGCGAATCACATTCTTGATTTGTTTTTAAATAAAGCTCCCAATGGTTTTACATCTAAACATGAAGCAATGACACGAATTTCCAGTCCAAGAATAGGACATGTGCTGAATTTTCATATTTCCAGATTTCTTGTATCTTCTGTACTCTTTATAATATTTTTCAGAGAAACTTAAAACTTACTATTTAGTCACACTGAGTATTATTTGAGTTCTCTATACATTTTTCTACATCTATATATTTGTGTGTGAGAGTTGTTGTTATTTTACTAAATGGCCATGCTGTCAAATTGCCTTCTAAATATTCGTGTTTCTATCCATAGACCTGGGCTGCTCTCAACCTTCATCAGGGATGATTCTTTCTGCAGTGGGCAGCAGTTTTTACAGAGATACATAACTCGCCAGAGTGCTGAGAATAAGTGACTGAGTACTCAGCCCTAACAGGACACCCATGCCTATTCCACTACGCTATGGTCACGGAACGTTGTGGAAGGGGGGGGTGGAAAGAACTAAGAGCTGGAAGATAGGGAGGATCTCTGGGGGGTGCTTGTCTTCTAGACATGACATAGCTGTCACAACCATGAATGCACAGTAGCTGTGGTTACTCGCGTAAGTCCTAAGCAAGATCAAGCCAGCCCAAATCCCACAAAAGTGGGATTGATGATCCCCAGGTCCCACAGCTTACTGGGGAGCTACCAGCAGTTGATAGTTATGATGGGAGGGAGACGCCTTCTGTTTTGAGGGTGTGGTTATTTGTAAGTTTCTCATGTTCCAGTAGATAGCTCCATACCATGCACATATGAACAGCACTAACTGGACTTAATAGTTATCAAAATATATATGTATGAGTTGGGAGAAAAGATGAGAGGGAAATTGGAGGGGAGGTGATACAGAGGGGAGATATATATGATCATATTTTGTTATGTACACATATGGAATTTTCAAAAATGAAGAAAAACATTGACACATAGAAGGAATAAGGCTTTTGGTTGGTTTCTATTTTATATGAGCTTCTTAGGAAGGACAAAGTCTCACTGCATAGGCCACGCTGACCTGGAGTTCATGATCCACATGTTTCAGCCTCCCAAGTTCTGAGATTATGTTGTACACCACCATGCCCAATAGGAGTATATTTTTAATATAAATCTAAATGATATAGATAAGAAGAATCCACCTTTCCCTGGGCACTGGGCAGGGGCTGAGTATTAAGGCTGGGAAATGGTTCAGCTAGTAAAGGTACATACTGCCAACCCTGGTGACAGGGTTTAATATCTGGACACATGGTTGAAGAAAAAAATCAAGAGGACAGCATTAGTTGTCCTCTGACCTCCACACATGCACCATGGTATGTGTATGTAGGCACACACACACACACACACACACACACACACACACGCATGCACCTGCACACGAACACATGCATAAAACAAATAAAAATAAAATAAAATTTTAAATCAATATTAATGTTAACAACTCAGTGTAAGCACTCCTTCTGATGATATTTTCCTGTTAATTGGAAAATATACTTAAGGATGGACTCTTCAGTTCACAAATACTGGACTTTCCTCTAGAATCCAGGCTGCCTCAAGCAGATGACTATCAGTTGGAAATCTAGCCAAACAGCTCTATCTTAACTTCTCAGAACATCCCACAGATAGCATGAGGAAGCTATAGGAAGACACAGCTCTGACCCTTGAGGCGGAACCCCTACCCACAAGTATGCTGAACAGTTTGAAGTTTGTGCCTGGCCTTTTGCCATTACAGACCTCAATGAACTCTAGATGACCCTACAGTCTTTCCAACCAGACCTGAGAGAGTATGTACATTGCCCTGTTGCACTAGCAGAGGAACTGTGGGGAAGGATCTAAGAGGAGTTAGGGAGGGAAACCAGGCAAATATAGAATATGACAAAAGTCTATTTTAAATAAAATAAAAAGAGAAAAACTAATAATACAAGATGTTTATCATACTTATTAAAATTGACCTACTAAGTTAATAGTACGTAATAGTTCCCCCTAAAACCCAAGTGTTTTGAATATCTTCATCTTACTTCCAAATACAAGAAATTATGTGTTCAAACCATTTAAACTAGACTAACCCCACATCGTCTTCTTTTCCAACAGTTTAGTTGTCTCATTTCACTTAAATAGAAAAGAAAGGGAGAGAGAAACATCAAGATAGAGACAGGGAGAGAGACAGAGAGAGGGGAGCGAGGAGTGGGGGGAGAGAAGGACTCTAGTATCTACATGTTTTACTGGTTTTCTTTTTTCTTCATTTTTCTTTTTCCCTTTTTTTCCAGTTTCTTCTTGTACCTACCTTCATCTCTCCATATTCATAGTTCTTCTTGGTGAGTTTTATGATTTTTAAAGCTATTTCACCCTGTAACTGCTTTTACTCTGGGTATGCCTAGAAATAACTTTGTTTTTATCGAAATATTCTTGAAATATTGTTTGATCTTAAAAAAAAAAATCCTAAGCTGTTACTTATTTGTCTCCTCACTTTGGGTAGGTGGGATATGAATATGTATTTCCAGAACTTCAAAGCTAGAGTTTTAAATACGTCATCCTTACGAAAAAGGTTCGATCTGATAGTGTGTCGGTAAAAAGGGAAATGGCTGGTGAGGAGCAGAACAGAACATATGGAGACAGGGCCAATATGATGTAAATGTCGTGGGGGAAGTGGACTATGAGAAACGACATCTATTTTTAACTAAATTTTACCTTAGCGTACAGATCACCGGCTTTCATCCCGGCGTCTTTGAACAGGTGCGTCATTATACTTTGGAGACACATTATCTTAAGGCATCCTGGGTTTCCTCCCCCCTCATCATGGCAGCCAGCTGCCCTTGCAAGGTGTGGATAAGCTGAAGGAGCTGTGAAGGACAAAATCAGAAAAGCAAGAAGTAAGAGTGCTTCCTATCGCCTTCCCCAGAATATCCTGACTATTTGCGAAGGCGCTGACTGAGGTACTCTCAGATGGGGGTGGGGGATCATTAAATGCAGGATCCAACTGAAAAGGGAGGCCTCAAACAGCAAGTCATACAGAAACACCTAAGATGTCTTTCAAATCCCTTTGAGAGGAGTCACCATTCACAGGAACAGTTTAACCTTTGCTGCGCTGACTGACATTTTCAGAACTCCATTCCTTTCCCGCCTTCTGTCCTTCCAGTGAGTCTACAGCTTAGATCCTACTTACAGTTTTCTCTTTCCTGTGCTCCTAAGTAGGGAAGTGAGTGTGGATTCAGCACCTCTCCTAAGGCAGCCTCACAGGAAACTTGATCCTGTAGCATGTACCTGAGCTCCCAGTACCAGGCTGCGCTTGGTTAGAAAGACAAGCCTAACACTCAGAGGCTGGCACAGAGCGCTCTGTGGACCTGTGCTGCACGGTAGACTGTTAGCTCTTCTCTCTTCGATCTTGTTTTCCATCTACAATAAGAACAAATTTGTCCTCAAGTTTGCAGGACTCAGGAATCCAGATGACAAATTTCCTGTAAGCCCTCATAAACAAATAACAGGATATTGGAAGACAGTTTTAGAAATGGGAACTTCTACTCTTAGCTAGAATAGAAGGAAATGGACACATCCACACACTGCTGAAGGAAGCCACAACTCTCCTTCTAGAAACCAATCTGGTACTATCTATTTTAAAATGTATTTGTGCCTCCCTCCTCTCCCTCCTCTCCTTCCTCTCTCTTCTTTCTCCCTGTCTCTCTATATCTCTCTATTTATCTATCTCTCCCAGATTCCACCTTTTTCTAAAAGAACTCAGTGCATATAGAACATTTATGAAGATATTTACTGCATGACTTTTTATTTCACATTTTTTCATTTAAAAAAAAGAATTGTTCATATGCTTTATATAAATATCTGTGAGGAATAAATATACGTATAAGTAAATGCACTGGAAATAATTTCAATATTCATCAGTGATGAGTTGACTAAAGAACTATGACACCCATGCTATGAAATACCTCATTCTATTTGTCTTAGTGACATTTCTCACTGCTACAGTAGAATACTCTAACAAAACAACATAAAGAAGGGAGGGATTGTTTTGGTTCACAGTTCTAGTGTACCATCCACCAGCGTGGGGAAGACGAGATGCCAAAAGCTTGAGGCAGCAGCAGGTCAAGCTGCATCCTCAGTCAAGAATCGGAGAAAGATGAATGCTTGAATTCTCAGCTACCTTGGGAACCAAGACCCAAGCCCAGAGAATGATGCCTTTCTCCTTGAGGATGGACTACCCCATGTCAGTCAACATAATCTATGACTTATAGGCACGTCTGAGCCAAATAATCTGTCCAGGTATTCCTGGAGGTTTGTCTCCTAAGTAATAACAAATCATATCACACTGTGAACACTAATCATTGCATTGTTATAAACAAAGAAGTGTGTGAGTATTTTCTGCAGGAATATCTACATGTCGTTAAACGAATTAGATTAAATGGCAAAGCAAATTAGCACTGTAATATGTACAAAATTATCATTTCTTTTTTTCATTTAAAAAGAAAATGCTTATATGATCTAAATCAGTGGTTCTCAACCTTTTTAGGGCTGCAATCCCTTAAGGCAGTTCCTCATGTTGTGGTGATCCCCAACCATAAAATTATTTTTGTTGCTACTTCACAACTGTAATTTTACTACTGAGCCAGGTCTCAGTTCCTAAGACCATAGGAAATACATGTTTTCCGATGGCTATGACCCACAGGTTGAGAACCACTGTTCTATATAAATATCAATGGGGAAGATATATGGATGGGTGGGGGGCTAAAAACCTAGAAGAGAACCTTCACACATGTAACCTATCCACATTTTTGGATTGCAAGACAGGGAAAATTATTAACTTTTTATAGTTTTCTTTCTTTCTTTCTTTCTTTTTTACTTTCAGTGATCCTGTATTTTTATTTATTTTATTTTTATTTTTTGGCTTTTTTGAGACAGGGTTTCTCTGTTGTAACTTTGGCTGTTCTGGAACTCACTCTGTAGACCAGGCTGGCCTTGAACCCACAGAGATCTGCCTGCTCTGCTTCCCAAGTGCTGGAATTAAAGGCATGTGCCACCACCACCCAGCTTCCTGTATTACTGTTATAATGAAAAAATAAATAAATTTTTAACCTAGCACAAAGTATTGGGTCCTATAATATCAGTTGAGTAAATAGTTCTGTCAACGTCATCATCTGTAATTTAAGATTCCTTATTAATTTGGTCATTAACTAATGCACTGCATAGACATTGCATCCAGTCAAGCTGAGTGTCATAACACCTGACCTGTACTATGCATCTTGCTGCATTCTGCTGTGCTATGAAGCAGGGCAACAAAAATAGATATTCTTCCTTCATGAAATCTGTAGTCTAGAAGGTGAAATAGATACTAGACAAAATAACACATGCTTTAACTGAGATAGAAGTATGAGAGAAAAATATGGGATACTGGAGGACCCAACCAAGCTGAGACCCAGAAGTGGGAGATATAAACATTCCTAAGAGCTGAGATAATAGTTCACCCAACCCCACAGGAGGAAGGAGCACAGAAGGAACAACAGAAGCTGGAGCAGTCTAATGGGTACAAGCAAGTACAGGAAAGTCACCATCTGGAGACTCCTGGAAAGGGAAGATAGAAGGTGAAGAGGTGAAGAGATGGGGCTAGATACGAAAGAGCTGCACACTCCAAAACAGGAGTTTGGATTTTGTTTGTTTCCACAAACAGGAAAGAACTCACACAGAAGACTTCCGTGAAGGGGTTTATTTTATAAGGCAAACACTGTAGAGATAGGAGTGGTGAAGATGTGAAACAAGTAAATGCTGTGATTGGTCCAAAGATACTGAAGGAGGAGGAGCTTCCTGTGCTATGGAGAAACTAGAAAGCCTCCTCGTGGAATATGGGTTTGGAAAAATGAATAAAGGTTTGCTGGCCAAGGCAGGTTAGGAAAATCATAAGCGAATAGAATATTGAGCTGTGCTGTGGATGCTTAAAAGCTTAAAGAAGATCCTGGGAGGATAATGATCTGTTTTCCATATAGAATCAGAATAAGACACACGGCAAGAGGGACCTGGGATGCAGGTAAGCAGTGAGCAGACTTGGAGCACTTTTTCATGCTTTGGGGAATTTAGCCTACGAGATGTGTGATTTTAGTGATTGACTTCAAAATATATTTGCATACCAACTCATCACTCCATAATCTCCCAGCTATAGCATAAAAACAGATGGCAGATGTGTGGTCAAAATGAATTGGCTTGTTGTCATTTGGTAAGCGAGTACACGCTTCTAAGAGAAACTGTCAGTTTTTTTCAAAGTACTTGCTCCATTTTTAACACTTTGTGGAAAAGTCTGAGCAATTGTGTCCAGTCCTTCACCAACACCTGACATCACCCTTTTCTATAATGTCAGCCATGCTGACATTGTGTAGAAGCATTACATCATCAGCTATATTGAGTATCTTTGCATGCTCACTCTTCATTTGGATGCATTTCTTTGTGCAGTGACTGAGTCTAGCTAAGTTTAACTGGCATTTTCACCACTTGGTGTGTAGGAGTCATTGATACATTCAGGGTTTGTTGCACCGTTAGTGTAACACAAGGCAGAGAAATGGAAAGGAAAAAAACGAATCTTGACAGAACGTGGAAATGGAAGATCATTTAGTATTGCTCGGTAGATTTCATTTGTTCCTTGGCATTGTCCTCTTAGGAGCAGATACAAATTAGGTATCATTGTTGCAGTGAACTGGTAGGAGCTTAACTGGATCTCAGAGATTTAGAGAGACTGAGTTAAGCTCTCTTATTGATGTGCAACAGAATCTGAGCCAGCTGCAGTCTACACCTTGATCTGCCTAGAGTTAAGAGATATGTGTCCAGATGGGCCTTAGCCCCTTCAAGTTGTGGGGTCAATGAGGTTAATGTGACTTCTTGGAGCCCCTCCCCAAGAAAACCATTTAGTCCTGGCATCCACCAAAGAACGCTAATCTGCTAATGGCCCTATCGACAGAGACATGAGTCCAGTATCTTTCACCCAGGGACCAACCATATGTCTATGAGCACTAGATTTTAAGGAGCAGTAAATCAATGCTGTTACTCCATCTGCAGATTCTCTGCCATGTGAAGGCTGCATTCCACAGATGGGCCAGCCCTGCATTGCCATTATCAATAATGGGTATCTGACAATTGCCTCCATGAACTTTCAAGTGCCATGGGGGAGGTGGAAAGAAAACATTCTGATAAGAGGTACTTATATCTTTGAGGAAAAGGGACCTCAGAGGATCTAATCCAATCCTGTCCTAGGAGGGGAACTGATAATAAAGTCATTTTCTGAACATGTAAATATCACAATGTCATCCCTGTCATCAATGGTCACCCCCACACATTTCACTAATAGAAACAGTGACACCATATATTTCATTAAATATAACCTGCCATCAATTATGAGTTGTACCACTATTTTTTACAGTCAAGAATGAAAAAGTATCTGCCAGGACCCAAAGGATGACACACAGCTACTAGAGACAAGAATTAGTCACACCAGCATCTTGATGCTTTGAAAGTTTTCATCTATTTTGAGGAATTTGACAATTTCTGTTTCCATCAGTTGCAATACTTGCTGTTTGGCAGGAAATCCTCTTGCGCAGATCACACTAATGAAATGTAGTAAGCATCATCTCTTACAGTTGACAGTCTTCTCAGAGCCAATAAGCATTTGACTTTTGCTTTTCAAGAACATATGAAATTATTATTTCATTGTGCTGTCTAGTCTTATACCAACTTGACATAAGCTAAAGTAATCTGAAAGGAAAATACCTTAAATTGAGAAAATGCCTGCATAAGATCCAGCTGTAAGACATTTTCTTAGTGATTGATGAGGGAGGGCCCAGCCCATTGTGGGTGGTTCTATCCCTGGGTTGGTGATCCTGGGTTCTATAAGAAAGCAGATTGAGCAAACCATGATATACAAGCTAGTATGCAGCACCCCTCCATGGCATTTGCATCAGTTGATGCCTCCAGGTTCCTGCCCTGCTTGAGCTCCTGTGCTGACTTCCTTTGATAATGAACAGCAATATGGAAGGACAAACCATATAAACCTTTTCCTCCCAAACAGGGTCTTTGCTCATGCTGTTTTGTTGCAGCAATAGAAACCCTAACTAAAATACCCACCAATAACTATTTGCTTCACTGATTACAAATGTACCTTCTTCTCTGTTTCCATGGCTTTCTGATCCAGTACCAAGTCATGGTGCATTCTGTTTAAGATATTGTAAATGAAAATTAGGTTCATAGTACCTATGGTGGTTTGAATGAAAATGGCCCCCATAGGTTCACACGGAGTGGTACTATTAGGAGGTATGGCCTTGTTGAAGTAGATGTGGCCTTATTAAAGGAAGTGCATCATTATGAGTGGGCTTTGAGGTTTCAGAAGCTCAAGCCAAGTCCAGTTTCTCTCTATTCTTTGTGCCTGCTCATTCAGAGATGAGCATGTAGAACTGTTGTCTCCTTCTCCAGAACATGTCTGCCCGCATGCTGCCATGATTCCTCCCATGACAATAATGGACTAAACCTCTGATTGTAAGCCAGGTCCAATTAAACGTTTTCCTTTTTAAGAGTTACCATGATCACAACATCTCTTCACAGCAATAAAACCCCAACTAAGTCAGTATCAATAATGTGACTGAAGCCAGAACAGCATAAACACATATGCCCGAGTTCACAAGTGAATGAATGACCAATGCAATCTCTCCTGCCTACTGAGCTGTCATTGCACATCACATCCAAAGTTTAGATACATTATGCTATAATCGTGCATCTGAGAATTAATGAAATACAAGAATAAAGACCAGCATCATTGAGCATTTAACACATACCAAGCATTTTCCTAAGTCTTTTTCAAAGTTGAATAAATTTGATTTTCACTACTCTAGAAGACATATGCTATCTACCCATCTTTAAAAAGAATCTTTTTAAAGATGAGGAGGAGGAAGAGGAGAATGGAGGAGGAGAAGGAAGAGAAGGAAGGTAGAGGATGGAGGAGAAGAAGGCAGATGGAGGATAGAGGAGGCTCTACAACAGTTAAGAACACTTGCTGCTTTTGTAGAGAACCTCGGTTTGGGTCTCAGCATCAGCACAGCAGCTGACATTCATCTGTAACTTCAGTACCAGTGGATCCAGTGCCCTCTTTTTGTCTCCACAGGAGGCAGGCATACACATGGTACACATGCATGTATGTAGGTAAAATTACCCATACACTTAAATTGTTTTTAAGAGGAACAAAAGACACAAAGCAGAATTAGTCTTCAAACTTAGATCACCTTGCTCCAGAGTTCTCCTAATCCTGTCCCAAACTGACTCTCTAATTAAGGTTCCTATTATTATCATTCAAAGGCCTTAAACAGCCCCTGCCCTTAAACTGTGCTTCAGTGATGCCTTGGGATACTCTATACTTTCTACCTTTTAGGCCTGTTCCTCTCTTTGGATTCTTTCCCTCCTCTGAGTTCCCCTGGCCAACCCTCCTTCATCTCTCAAGACTCAGTTCAGATGTCACCTCACTCAAGAAACCTAACATGGCAGTGTTTTTTCCAGTCATGGTTAGTGCTTTCTAATGGACTATGCACTCCTAGGTACTGAAACTTTCCTATAGAAGACTACTTATCACACTGTATTGGTTTTGTTCCTTCACAGAGCTAACTGACAGTCACTATTCCCTGGCTCAGAGTCCTGGCCAGTAACTACTCTAATTGGACAGACTTTAATTCTGCTGTCAAGCCCTGTGGCTGTCAATCATTCAATGATTTTATTAGTACCTCATCTAACTAATGAGCACCCATCACATCTTCATGACAGAGCCCTGCACATAACCCATTAGGCATGCAGTAAAGTATCATAATGAATGCAGTTAAAATATGTCCATGGTTATAAAGCAAACAACTAGAGAAGGAGTCTGGCCACCACATCTTGGTGTCAGGCAACGGTCTTTGGTGTACCCACTGAATCCCCACTAGAGGGCTCAACATAAAGCCAGGCGGGGAGTCATGAAAAGCCATTTTTTTATGGAAAACAATATGATTAACCAATGTCATATTAGGATACAGGGGAAGTTGAGGAGAGGCACCAGGGACAAGTCATTACATAAACATCAGATCTGGTAAGTCCTTCTAGAAACTTAAATCTGTGGGTTCTCAAAGTTTGGAAGTGAAAGTCCATGAGAGGCAACACTTGAATAGAGTGGACCCAAAACAGAAATTCTCGGGTGCTGGCACTTGTTATACCCCCACATCCCACAGGCCAAAAGATACAGGCTGCTGAGCTCTCTCAAACTCAAAAAGAAGCAATGACAGCAGGTGAGTTCCTATAAGTAGATCAGAAATTATAAAAAAGACCACTTTCCTCTTACAAAGGCTCTTTCTGCAGCCAGGAATTTACTTCTCCATTTAGGAACAAGACACATGAATCAGACAGAGTTAAAAAAGACTTTGAACCATGTACAAAAAGCAAGTGCTGGCACACTCTCAGGATGGTGCCACTAGCTGATAACTATAAAAATAACAACAGATCAGTCATATGTGCCATGAAAGACAAGCAATAATGGCGGATAACAATGTAGAAGATCAAGACTGGAGTCAGCACCAAATTCAGTCAAAACTGAGGGCAGTCGGAGTTCACCCCAAAGTCTTTATAGGCTCCCCAGCATCTAGATTTCCAATCAGCTCTAGAATGGGGAAAACATGGATGAATCCTGTTAAAAGAAGACTCATTTGTCATGAAGGACAGGATAGGTGAGCAAGACTAAGGACTAAGAACAAATTCTGATGTCACCAAGCTCCTTCTTGTGTGAGGTAATTTATATTTATCATGTGATAAAGCCACAGGGATTCTGGGTCTTTATGTCCATTTTACAAATACAAAAACTGAGGTTCAAAAGGATGAAATAATTTCACCCATGATTTTAGAACAACTTGTCAGAGATTAGTCAAGAACAGAAAACCATGTGGGTATTTTTGGTAAAGAAATAAGTGTCCTAACTAGGCATTAGGAATTTAAAACTTTTGGAAGAATCCAAACAATAAATGTTGAAGTGAAAGATAGAGTCACCCATCACTAGCTTTCAAGATTACCCTGGCTGGGTATAAAGGATAAGTAGGAAAGTCACTATCAGTACCACAGAGCCTCCAAAGCCCCTGAATGAGAAAGTATTTTATGAGCACAGTTCATGGTATGGGATAACTCTCCTTGAACTGCTGGACAGGAGTATCCCAGAGACACCCAAACAATACAGGCTATTGCCACTGATCTTGGTTGCCCACTAGAATTTGATTAGATCCTATTACTGAAGACAACACACATTGGTCACAGGACATAGAAAAATCAGGTTAGTACTGACCAAGGAGCCACCTCTTACTGGCTAGCTCTAATAGTACAGAAAGGTGCTATATGGCCTTGGCAAATTTCTCAATCTCCCGTATCCGTTAAGGCAATGATGGACACCACTTAGCTACAGTATGTTCTCCACACTCAGATGATGACCTCATTTGAATGCTTTACTTACAACCATATTTACAGGTCTTAAACCAAATAGATATGCTAAAGGGATAAGACTTTGTACGAGCTATGACTTACCCCCTAATATCCTGTAATAGAATTGCTTTGGAGTTGACAGAGACAGAAAGTAGATGAGAGATCAGCAGAGGCTGGAAGACAGGGGGAGGTGAACAGTTACTATTTGTTTATAAAGTTTTGGATAGAATCATGACAATAGCAGAACAACTCTGCAAAAGTAGCTGATGCCACTAACATGCTCACTTGATACTAGCGTAAATAAAAATTTTATATACTCACTACCACAATTGAAAAATTAAAAAGAGAGGTGCTTTAGGTGCAGGGACTGGGTTTAAGATGGTTTTAGAATGGGACCCAGACACCAGTACAACATACATTCAGTCTTCTACCCAGTGCTATGAAGTTCCAAAGAGAAGGGGGTATGAAAAGGACAAAGGAGACTAATGAGCATTTACCACCAGCTAACTGGCTTAATATTTGTATAAGATATAAGAATGCCATGCTTTCTAAAGGACATGGAAGCTGACACTTTGGAAGGGAATCTGGTGCCTGGAGGCTGACAGATCATGTGCCAGAATCTAGCGAAGAGTGAAAGCCATTGTGGCAAAGGGCAGAGGGATGTGCTAGACCAAGTGACTGAGGAAGGCTGGACCAGCAAATATACCCAGACTTGCGGAAAGCTGCAAGAAGCTACATCATGGCAAAGAGTTGATACCACAACTTAGAGGATATATATTAAGTTTTCTAAAGTTGTGTGTGTGTGTGTGTGTGTGTGTGTGTGATGATATGCAGGTGCCCACGAGGCCAGAATAGGGCAGATCCCCTGGAGCTAGAGTTACAGGCAATTGTAAGCCACCAGATGGGGCTTCTAAGAACTAAATTTGAGTCCTCTGGAAGAGCAGTAAGTGCTATTAACTGCCCAGCCACCCTCCATCCCCTACATGAGACATCTTGTCTCCTGAAATCCAGTTGTTTGCTCCCCAGCATATTGAGTAAAGTGCCTTAGCAAAAGTTTCCATCCGTTAAAATTTATTCTTGGGAATCTCTTTCTTGCTTCACTCTGGCAGTCCTTATAAGATGCAATGACTTAGAGTATGAAGCATCAAGACTTTAACAGATCCAAACAGTGAACTTTCTTTTCTCAATGTTTGCACTGTAGCCAACCACTTCTCAAATCTGTTGAAGTCTAGCAGTTGCTTTGGGCAAAAGCCAAGGGCCAAAACAAACAGTCAGCAAGTGTATGCATTTAGAATCTGTTTATTCTTCTTTTGTGAGGCATAATCATGTGTTGGTCTAAGTCAGATCTTATGAGTCAATTACTTGTTGGCTGAGCAAAACCATTGTTATAAAATTGAGCAGTCATGGTTGAAATCTCCACAGTATGGAAAATCAAATGAAGTATCATTCACTCAAATACTAATAGTTTCTATATAGATGATCATTTTGTATTGAACAAAACAGCATCTTCCTCAACAACAAATAAATGTTATGTGCATGGTCGTAAGGAACCATCCTAGTTCCCTAGTTTGAGGAGTTCCCTGGACAGAAGATCTTCACTGTGAGAACTACTAATGTCCCAGGCTAACTGCAACAAGTACCAGCTCATCCTACATACCTCTACTATGTGCTAGACACCAATGGCGATATGTATAGAGATGTGAAATCGGACCCTTTGTCAAACAAGGCATCGCGATAGAGCAGAGGCAGTTTTGATGCTAAGGTGCCTTTCACTGTGTGCTCCTTCAATATGACCTTCTCCCTCATCAGCTCACCAAAGAGGACACCCGCCACTGGCAAGGAAGTAGAGGGATGTGTGTGAGTAGGACTCTCAGAGTAGAGCTGCATATAGCACACTTGTTATTCATCTTTGGAACCCTAAAATAGAATTTTCAAGATAATATTTTACAAGTGACACTTTCTCAAGATACATAGTATGTATTTCTTAAGCTATAATTATCATATCGGGAATCAGATCTGGGTAACAGGAATGCTGAGCTTCATCTAAGCAAAGCACGGAATGCTTAAGTTACAAGTCCCATCTGATAGGCAGGAAGGTGCATAGCCTTTCTGACCCATTGCTGAAAGGAGAAGGGAGTAGGGTGGAACTAATCAGATGCAGATGTGATGGTTTATTCCTCCAGAATTTCAAAATCAGTTAGGTGGTTTGAGGGCTTTGCTGGATAACCCTGGTATCCTGATCATCAATACCCACTGTTGGGGAGCCTTATAGATTATTCTGGTACTTTAGCCCAGTTAGTGTGCCAGCCTCAATTGGTACTCTGAGCACCTCTCATCTCTGCCCAGATCCCAGCATGGCATACATCCAGAAGTCTCTGCATTTCTGGTGAAGAGAAGGCAACCACGCTGAGAGCCACAGCTGACCCCACAAGGCTGTCTTTAGTCTGCTTTAGTTGCCATAGCAAAATTCCACAGAGTTGGTGGTTTTACCAACAGAACCTTCTCACACTTCAAGAGCCCATGTAGTTCAAGATTAAGGTTCAGCTGATTTGGTTCCCGGTGAGGCCTCTCTTCCTGGTTTTCACAGCCACCTTCTTGCTGTGTCTTCACATGCCCTTTCTTTAGAGTGTAAAAAAGAAACATCTCACTCAATCTCCGCCCCCGCCCCATCTCCTTCTCTCTCTCCTCTCTCCCTTCTCTTCCTTCTTTTATAAGGCTACTAATTCTATTAAGACTCCTCTCTTATGATCTTGTTTAACTTCAAGTACCTCACTAAATGCACTATCTTTCCATCACATCAAGGGTTAGAGCTTCAACATAAAAATTTTGAAGAAACAAAATCCAATCTATGGTCATCATCTTCCCCTATGTCCCTGTGTCACCATTTTTTCCTACCCTGTTCTAGTTTCCTCTTCTATTCCTTCTTGCCATTCTAATTGCCCAGGTAACTACACATCCTTCACCTCTGCTGCATGGAGCAAACCCCCCTGCCTAGCGATCCAGCTCCCAGACTTCCACGTCCAAATCCAGCAATGCACCCAAGAAAACTAACTCTTCCCTCCCTGACTGCCTTTACAGAAATACGAAATAAGAGAAGAATTTGCAGTTCATGTTGAATGCATCTCTCTACAGCTTCAATTCATGTGTCCTACCTCTGGAACACATTAATTTGTTTTGGTGCAATAATGTTTCCTTCTCAAATGCCAAAGCCACAGTGACTCACAATAAATATTTTTCTCACCCACAGCTCTGTAAATCAGTTATGGTGGCTGAAGCAGCTACTTGCAACTGTAGTCAAGTTCCAGGTCTGTCCCACAGTTCTCTCATTCTGGAACTAGTTACTGCCTGAAGTTAACTCTCTTTTCAGAAAATTCAGGAAATGATACATTTCACTTGCCTCTGCTCCAGTGTGCCCACTCACCTGCCTGAAGCCAAATTCAGTCATCTCAACAAGTCCACCAAAGGAACATGAAAACGTAGCCTTCCCACTTAGGGAGAAGGGTGGAGGATCAAAACAAGGGGTGGGGTTGATAGCCACAATATAGTCAGCCCCATGGATTAAATGGGGGAAAGGAAAGCACTCCTATCCAAAGCACAGTCTCCAGCCATGTTAAGACAGATTCAAAAGTGTTATCTTGTTAAATGATTCAGAGAGACCTTGTAGTGTCTCCATCATCTGGGCAGCCCACAGAAGTTCCATAATGCTGTGTAGACCATGCCCTGATGTGAAAAGAGATGGAAAGCCCATGAGTATGAAACAGTGGAATAGTTGCTTCTCTGTTCTAGAAGGGTCTTAGATCAGAGTCTCTTCCTCATATCATGGTACACTGAAGTAACAATGCCACTGATGGCTAAAGGCATTGCACCTTAGAAAACTACCACTCTGACTTTTTCCTGGCTGCTATACCAATTTAAAGATCAGTTATTCAGCATTCTGGAGTTTCTCACAGCTTTCTTCTATGAAGCTCAGCCTCAGGCATCCTATCCAGTTCTTCCCCACTGATGCTGGAGGGTCCATTAGAGCAGTGGTCCTCAGCCTTCCTAATGCTGCCACCTTTAATACAGTTTCTGAGGTTGTGGTGGCTCCCAACCATAAAATTATTTTCAGTGCTACCTCATAACTAATTTTGTTACTGTTATGAATCATAATGTAAATATCTGATATGCAGGATGACCTTAGGCAACCCCTGTGAAAGGGTCACTCAACTCCTCAAAGGGGTTGCAACCTACAGATTGAGAACCACTGCTCTAGAGCACTCCTACCAAATGGTCTCTGTGTGTCCACGCATCCCTTTTTCAAAGAAGGATGCTCACCTCTCCCAAGCAGCACAGGTGCCTTTGAACATCTGTAACTTCTTTTATTGCCCTAGTATTTTGCTTATTCCTAACACACCAGCCTCTGTCCTAGGTCCAGGATTCAGAGATTAGACATGGCTTGCCTCTCAGTAAGACAGCACACTCCAGTGACTGCAGGATGACAAAGAAGCACTAAGTATGTGAATTAAAGAAGCATCCCAAGAATGACCTGGTTTTATGTTTCAAAAACTCCTTTTTTGAGTTGGAGTTTATCCTTATTTAGTGTCTTAGGTTCCTATAGTTGTGATAAAGCACTGACCAAAGGCAACTTAAGAATAAAGAGTTTCTTTTAAATAACAAGTTCATATCACAGTCCATCACTGACTCAAGGGCTTAAACAGGGCAAGAACCTGGAAGCAGGAGCTGGTGCAGAGGCCAGAGGAATACTGCTTAACTGGCTTGCTCCTCATGGCTTGCCCAGCTTCTCTTCTTACAGCACCCAGGACCACCAGCGCAGGGGTTGTACCACCCACGGTGGGCTAGGCCTTCCCACATCAATCACTAAGAAAATGCCCAACAGGTTTGCCTACCTACAGTCGGAGCTTAAGGAAGCTATTTTCTCAGTTGAGGTTCTCCCCTCTCAAATGACTCTGGCTCTTGTCAAGTTGACAAAAACAAACAAACCAATAAAACTAACCACCATATATAGCTTTAATCTTTTTTTTTCCCTGCTATGGGACCATCTCTGTAGGGTACTAACTTAATCTTTCTTCTAAATAGCATCCCACCTGGCATTTGAATTTACTGATCACTTGTCCCTATGTACAAGGTCTAAGGAATTCTGAATTTCCCAAAAATTTGGCTTTATCTGCAGTTATCAGGGACTTTGGGGTCAGATGCTTCTGGATATGAATCTCCAAGCCACAATACACAGTGTTTTTGGAAACTGATCTCCCAGAAGGTCTATTTCCAGATCTGTGAACAGAGATGTCAGAGTGTCCCTTGTCATGTTGTAGTGGAGACTGGGTGAGCTTTAAGCTGGTACATGCCTCTCACTGCTGCTGGCATGGAGCAAGCATTCCAAATCTGGTGTGTTTCTTCTTCCCTTCTCTGTACCCTCAGTTCACCACGGAGTGTTTTCTGCCTTCAGTAACATCATTTTGGTAAAAGATGGGCGGTCGTTCCACTTCACCACCACCAGGTGGCAGTATCTGAGACCGCTGGGATTTCCTTTAGGCAGCAAAAGCAGTAATGGAAAAACATCACTACGTTAAAGCATAGCTAGTAAGCGATAACGGGCTTCCAAAGCTGAGCTCAAACATAATAAATATTTTCTCGTAAAACAGAGACTTCCAGGAGTGTTCTATTTGCTTTACAGCTGAGCATTACATGACAACGTGACTGCAGCCTGCTGATCCCTGAGTGGAGGGTACAGCAAGGAGGGAAGAAATGATTTATGACAAAAACCCAAGTCAATGGGAGGAGTAAGAAGGAAGCTGCATGAGAATTAAAAATTAAAGTCAAATATTTTCCATTTAAAAACCACTGCCTAGAGAAAAAAAAAAAAGTGAGACTCTGAAATCTAATCCCACGTGTTCCAGAATCACCCTAAAGACAGACCAGTATGCAAGTCTCTTTAACATGCAGAGCCCATGCTGTGATTTTGTCATTTGATCACTGTTTATTAAGTTGAAAAGTACGTAACATGTGTCTCCCATGTGCCTGGCCCAGGCTTAATAACATCTAAAGAGTCCAAAGAACTCCAGCATCATGTTGTCTGAGACACCATGGAAGCATCAGGGAGGATTGTGAAAACTTCTCCCTGATGAAAGGAAAGAACATTTCATTTGCCTCCACCAGGGAGGGGGGTTGGGAGTGTGGCCTGCATTAGTGATTGGATGGTGATGGGTATAGGAGAGGTGTACTTGGAGATGAGGTGAGAAAGGAGGAAACAACCCAGATGGAGAGAGCAAATACCAGGAGTGTGAATAATCCTATTTGAGTAACAACCTGGATTCAGAAAACAGGGAAGGAAGTGACAAGGCATGGGTTCAGGAAACTAAAGCCCTATTTGCCAAGATAGCATGAGGGAAGACTTCAAAAGAATTAGCTGGAGAGATCAGTTAGGCTGTATCTGTCCGGGTATGAGGGAGGGGTCAGGTCAGCAGCAGTCTTGATGATCACAGTAGGAAGGATTCACAGGAGCAAGAGAGGTTCAGGAGACCACTGAGTTCCCTCAAAGGACAGATGAGGTCAAAAGATAAGATTCAAGAGCAATATGTGTATCTAGTCAGAGATGAAAAGAGGCAACATGCAAAGAGCATGGAAGACAAACTAAGGTTATTAAGAAGGTAAAAACACTTGGCAGAACACTGTGAACTCAACCAGGGTAAAGATGGGTTGTATGGAAGCATAAAGATGTTTGAAGAACCTGGAATTTATCTTCGTGATAGAGCATACATGTGGTCTTATGCTCAATCCCTAGAGTGAGCTAGTGAGACACACATAGAGAGATAGAGACAGAGAGAGACAGAAATGGATAGACAGACAGAGAGAGAATGAGAGGGAAAGGAGACAGAGAGAACATGCATATTTATCCCTTGCCCAACTTTATTAACCTCAAGATTGTGTTCCACAGTCTATGCTAACAGTGTGATTTATAGTGGGAGACACTTGGTATGTGTGTTCACTCAATATGTGAAGATCGGCTACAGGAGCAAACAATTGTACCTACATGACCAGCCTCAATAAAATCTGAAACAAAGACTCAAGTGATCATCACTGTTCTCAAAACTCTACATGTGTTGCTTTGTGTTGTTGGGATAAGCAAATGCTCTCTGTATAGGTCCACCAGGAGAGGATAACTGAAGGCTCACACCTAGATCTCTTCTGTGTGCCAACTTGTCTTTGTTGATTCTGACCTCTATTTTTTCATTGTATACCCTGGAGATGTCCAAGCCATACCTCACAGACTGCATGTAGCCAAGGACAGTTATGAATATGACTCAAATATCATAAACTTATTTAAAACATCATGAGGGTTTTTTTATAATTTTATTTTGCAAGTTGATTATACAACTGTCAAGCATGAACTATGTAGATGTCAATATCAGGTCACAATGTCAACAGGTTAAATACCACTGAAGGCACTAGTCCAGTCCATCTAGGAGACCACTATAGAACACTATGAGCTGGTGGGTTATGAGCAACAAAATAATCTTTTTTCACAGTTCTGATATCTGTGAAGTCTAAGGTCACAGGACTGGCAGATTTGGCATCTAGTGAGCACCCTTCCTGGTTCACAGACAGATGCCTTATGACTGTTTTCTCCTTCAGCAGAAAGATAATCTCTCTTGGGTCTCTTTTGTAAAGGTACTGTACCTGTCAATAAAAGATCCATTCATGTGACCTACTTCCTTCTGGAGGATCCATTTATAATGCCATCACCTTGAAGACCGGGATTTCAACACATGAAATTTGGTCTTTGGGGAACATTTGGCCAATAGATCTATATTGACGGTGATCTTAATACTAGCCGCATCACTGAGTCCTCTGAGAACTTCTAATTAATAAGAGAACCTGGAAGTTCTAGAGACGTCCAACATGCACAGGTAGAGAAATGCAATGCCAGTTCAAACTGGAAGTCTGCTTGGTCAGTAATAATAATAATACCCAGTACTGTGCCAATAGCTTCACTGACATTTGTCTTTTATAAACTTCAAATAAACCATCATTTAAGAATAATTACTTCTGTTTTATAGGTGAGAGATAGAATCATGTGTGTGTCAACTGATAAGCTAATACCTCACAATTAGTATTCAAATCAGATCACCTGACTTCCAAGCAGATGTTTCCAACACTAGGTGCATAATGAAGGACTAAAGTTAATTTAATATTGGGATTTTAACAATAGGTTTTGGGTTATTTTATTTTTTCTATCTTGCTTGTTTTTCTGGTTCCCATACATCTTTGTGTCCTGTGTTCTTTTCCCTTTTACCCTCCATCTAAGCAGCAGGTAGGACAGTCAGTGTTTACTGGATGAGAAGAAAGAGACCTAATGAAAGGTAGAACAAAGAACACACCTTAGGGCGTTCTGTTTTTAGAGCCTAACCCTCTAGCACAAAGACAAAAGGGTCTGTATGATGTGTAGTGAGCATGAGCTATGTGTCAGACTCTCTGAAACCATGGGAAGCAGCTTGCCTGGACTGGAATAAGGACATAGGAGAAGTGAAGAGAATGTGAGTCCACTGTCCACCCCAGAAGAGCGTAGGGGACAGCAAGATTGCCCAAAGGTCAAAGTTCAGAATGCACTGTGCGCAGAGGGACACCTGAATGTTGGATGTAGACATCTGTGAGGGATCCATCTGAGTCCCCAGGTCTCAGTGTATCATCAGGCAGCAGAATGAGCCTGGAAAATGGCTGTTTCTTTACAACAGAGTGAAGCCAGAACTGGTCATGTGATCTCCCTCTCCAGCCAAAGGAGACTGACTCATGATCAGAGGCAAGAGAGGACACAGAAACGGATGCATGCTGAAGCACGGATGGGAACGTCACCTCAAGCAATGACAACACATAAGGCCTCTGCTCAGCACTCTAGAGACCAACAAAGTTCAGGGAGCTAAGCTGCACCCCCAGGTGAAGATGCCCAAATGGGCTGAAATCATGCATCTACCCCTCTCTCTAGCAACAGCTTGGAATCAAAACTAGATTTCCTTGAGGAAATAAACAAAGAAAGTGGCATTTCTGGCACACCTGAGGACATGGGCCTTGATTGGTACCTACTGCTCAGGAGTCTATAATTGGAGGCCACACTGTGGTGTTCCATGGGTTTCAGCATAAACTCGCCACAAGGACCACAAGTGCCACATGGGTGCCTTCTTCGGCTGTTTTTGTCTTGTTTTTTAAGTAGATGGATCCACTGTGGGTGACACCCTACAGGTGGCAACACTCTTTGTTTAGTCTGTCAGGTGTGGGAGTGAGCATTTCCGCTCCCACAAAAGTGGTTTGCAGGGAGTCCTCTGCTAGAATCTCTACAAACAGGCTGCCAGCACCCTTCAGAGAAGTAACTATTCCTAAGAGTCCTGGCCTAGAGACCGTATGCCTGGAACCCTGGCCAACCTCTGCTGTGACCTTGAGACCTAGTGACCTAAGACCTTGGCTGAGTAAGTCATTCTTAGCTTTGGTTTCCTGTCCTGAAATAGATCGATCCTTTCTTCACAGCTTGGTCACAGGAGTGAAGTGAGGAAGAAAGGAGAGCAAGGACTGACAGGGCAGAAAGCTGAAAAGGAGGCAGCAGAGAACATCACATCGAGGTGCCATTGCCCTCCCTTTTTAACCTTCACACCTCTGCCTAGCATAGACTTCAAGGCTGCATCTTCCTTATTGGACTGTGTATGCCTTCCCTAGATGAATTCTCCACTCTACCAGTGCCCTGTACAAACCCATCAAGGGCTTCCCATGCCACACTATGCCCAACAGGATTGACCTTGGGTTCTCTGACCTGTTTGCCTGCCACACTTTGCTCACTAGACAGTGCCACATTCCATTCTTTCCACTCACAGATGCCCTGAGACTATTCTCACTTCTCAAATACTGTTCCCACGGACCTTTCAAACCCATTCCTTCAAGCAAGTCACACACTGGAGTTCAAGAGCCCAACGAGGACCCACAAACAGCCTTATTTGATCACATCATTATTATGACTTATTACAATTGTTGTCAACATTTAAAACTTTGTACATACAGATATCACATAAAACTCTAGATAATACCCTGTCTCTCCAATCCCCATGGTAACATGTGCCAAAAGAGGAAAATCATCTTCATTCGATGGGGTGGGCACTTGTCACCTAGCCTCAACCTCTAATTTCTATCCCCTCTGCCTGGTCTCTAGGTCCATATTACTCTGTTATTTTCTTTTGCTCTAATTCCATGCAATAGTTTAGAACACCTACTAGATGTTACATAACATATATATAACAGTTGCTTGGTCCACTTCAACAAATTTGCAATAGCTGCTCTTGGTCCCAATTTTTGAAAGTTCAAGTGGAAAAAGTTCGGAGTTGAAAATCCAAGAGTAAGTGTCTGTTCACATCACACAGCCAGCAAAATAACCCTTCTTACCTATCATTGAATCTGATTCAGGGGTGTTCCATACTGCCAGTCACTTGCTTAACTCCTGATGACCAATTCAGGCTCTCAGATACTTTGAGACAAGGGAGGGAAGGACCCTTAAGTTTCAAGTGTTCCAGTCTCTGAAAAGTGTGGTTTGAATGAGAATAACTCCCATAAGCTCATATATTTGACTATTTGGTCAGCAGTTGGAGGAACTTTTTGGGAATAACTGGGAGCTGTGGCCTTGTTAAATCAAATATGTCACTGAGGGAAGAGCTTGAATTTTTTTTTAAAGTTCACAGCATCCCAACTCTAGTCCAAAAAGCCCCCATCCTTCCCCAACTGAAGGATCTAAACTCGTGCCCCAAAGAGCCAATCAGATCACACCCCCAAAAGTCAATCAGAACATGCCAAGAGAGCTAATCAGAGATCGTGCCCAAAGAACCCAACTCTCATCCAAAAAACCTCATCCCTCGGCAGCTCCAGCCATAGACTCTACCATCTAGAATAACTCCAATCCACGGGTCCTCAACTTTCGGTGGCATGAGCCACAGATTCCTTGGAGTAGTTATTTGGAGTAATGAATACGGAGTAGCGTATTCCCAGGTCAGGTGGCCACTGCCACACACTCCCACGAAATGATGAATCCCCGAGCCTGGGCAACAACGCCTACCGTGTTTCGCACAGCTAAAAAGCCAAGACCAAGCTTGGTCGAGCGCGAAAAGTGGCTCTGAAGCCCTTCCTCTGAGACCCCTCTCCCAGCGGCCCAGCTGCTACTAAAGATCATTTTACTAAAGCTATCTCCTCCTCCCTGCTCTCTGTGTCTCTCTCTCTCCATAAAATTCCTTGATCGTTTTTGCTCTAGTTTAATTTAAAACACTTTTCCTAAGCCATTTCTCCAAGAAGTAAGGAAGACTGGGCCGGAAATGCCCCACCCTTTCAAAACACTGGTCAAACACAGGCCACTTACAATTTCTCCTGTCAGCAGGCGGAAGTGCCCGCCCCTCGCAAACATCGGTTAGTCAAAATGCCTTCCGGGTTTCTATCACCCTGACAACAAGGGCTTATCTCTCCCCTTTCATTCCATGTGGGCTGTGCCATCTTGAATTAGCAACAGTAAAAAATCAACAGATGATTTAAACCTTATTAAGTTATGATTTTATTAGATGGCTTTAACTATTAAAATTAATGTTTTACTGCTAAAGTTATGTCCTACTTTACACAGATTGTGATTTACCCTGACGCTTTTCTCTTTAAATAAAGCAGCACTTTGATATTACAGGAACACATCTGAGAGATTTTTAAACTTTTAAGTTTTAGAGTTAATATTCTTAAGAAAACAGCTCTCTTTAAATAAAAGGTTATTTACTTGTGCTATAACAGGAACACAGGTAAAATATTTTATACTTTAAGGATAAATTTTAGAGTTAATATTCTTAAGGAAACAAGTATAAAATTTATAAAATTCTGGGATATTCTGAATTTTTTAACTGTTTTATAAATAAGGAAGCTTTAGTCAGATATATTATGATGCCTTTATTAAATCTCTTCCCACTTAAGGTCAGCTTGAAAATATCACTATAACCACTTATGATTTTTGCTGACTGTCCAACATCAGACTTTAGAAAATTACATTTTATGATTTAAAAACAGGTGTGTCTGATAAATAAGGATTGCAAATTCCTGGGATGCATTCAGGTTCACAATGATATTTGTTTAAACTTTAGTTAGATAATCTGAGTTATATAAAAACTGATAATCTATAATTACACAATAATCCCTTTTTATAACATTTTTGAGTTTATTAATTATGCTTAGTCTTCAACTCAAATTTTTAAGGCTCCAACTTAACAGATAAAAGCTATAACATCCTAACTCTATTCTTCATAAGAATATGTGCTATATATAATAGTTACTAGATAATTGATACATTATCACATATATAGTTAATAAATAATTGACATAGGACATTTAATAATGTGGTGTATTAATAATTTTATTAGTAAATTGATATTATAATTAATTATTATTGACTTGTAGTCACACAGGATGCTAAGATTCTTTAAATGTGTTCAGATGTATACTTACAATTTATACAGAGTACTAGCTGATACAATTAATTCCAAAAATAAGCTTTATTTGGCCTCTTGTTGTTTATATTCTAGTCGTACAGAATACCAATTAATTCCAAAAGAAAACTTCATTTAGTTCCCTACATATGTTTTCAAATTTAAGTCTAATACAAGTAACTAAAAACCAATATATGCTTAATATATTATATAGACATACTTAATACATTATAGATATGCTTGAGAGATTACAGTCCTCAATTCTTCCAGAGATCTGCCCAATGAATAGTTTGTCCTTCCTCAGATCTCTGATGACTATAGTTTTAGGAGAAACATCTACTAGTTCCTCCTTTATACAGCTCCTCTTACAAGGCTTCAGCTGCCTTCTCATTTCTCTTCACATATAAAATAAGGTCTCTAGCTAAAAAGGACAGCTTGCCTTGTTCCCAGACTCCAAGGGGGTAAATTCAACTAAAAAGTAACTTTTTCCATTCCTTTATTCAAAGGAATTTGCTTTATAATGTCTACACCTCTCTCATGGTAACTGATTAAATAAAGGTCTATATAAGTTCTGAGGACCTAAGAGATACTTTTAAGATTATATAGATACAAATTGTAAATGTATTAAAATATTTATAAATGATTGGTTATATTTGAATATCAAAGACTCAGAGTTTTAACATTGACAAAAATTCTAGATAAATGTTCTTAATGGTGTTCTGATAAGCTGGTACCACTATTACAGGACTTTAAATTTCCTTTGGTTGTCTCCAAAATACAAACTTAGAGATGCTTCTCACCAGACTAAAATATTTCTGTCCAATTTATATATCTAGTCCTCTAGACAGACAAAACGTTCATACTTCTTGCCCCAGGACTGTAACTTTAATGATTCAAAGGTATAAGTGTACACTTTAGTATAGATTACAAATGATGGTAACTTAAGATATCTATCCTTTTTTGTAAACTTAAAAAATGTTTCTCTTAAGCTTCAAAATGTCATAGATAGAACATACCAAACCTTCAAAACTCAACTTAAAATGGGCAATTACTCTCCCAATATTCAGTTATTAATGACCCTATGGCATGGCCCACTAGATGGAACATGGAAGCGACCAAACACCCTCCTCACAAAGGGAAAGGTTTTCCGATTATGTCTTCCCACAAGACCAACCCAGAGCTATCTAGGTTACAGCTCAAAATATTCAGCACATCCATGCTGATCAAAAAGATGGCCAGACTCTCTTTAGAAGAAAGTAGTACCCAAACAAACTTCACCCCATGGCTGATACTAATTCACAAAAACATTCTCCAACAGGAAGTTTAAGTCCAAAAGGAGATTTCATCCATGTCCTCCTGGCTGGCTCATCCCCCCCACCCCACTCCCTTAGGACTTCACAATGCTTCTCCTTCCCACAGTCCCCATCAACCTCTCTTTACAGGAGCTATAAGGAGGTAATCCCAAGTATTATCAAATGTCCCACTTGACACCCAGTTCCTGGTGCCTTCTTAATGTCACTGTTTCAGCTCCATGCTTTGCTTTCCCATCCACTTCTTACAGCTGTGCCTATTAATGTTATACAGGACAAATCTCCAATGACCCTTTTCACACAGATGCTGCAGGATATTCTCATCTTTGACCTACCAACCCCCTCTCTGCCTTACAAGACTGTCCTCTAAATCCAATACTATGTACTCTCTTAATGTCACTATTTCCAAACCTCCCTGTGCTTCTCTGATGCAAAGGGAATATTGATCCTTGTACCAACTCTTCCCTCCAAGGTTTTACACCCTTCTAAAGATTATTCCATGGGGTTACATATACAAGCCCAAAGAACTTGTCCAGCAGCTAAGAAAAGACCAAGAAAAGAGAAAGATCATCCTCCTACCCATTGGCTTCCACTGGAGCTATACTTGTCCACACACCATTTGACTGGTGACCTCCAAGACAAACTCAACTAAGCCATGACCTTCACCGCTGCTAGCCTCACATGTCTCCAAGGACAGATAACCCTCTTACAAGGGTTGTACGAGACTTGATAACCAAGACAAGGGGAAATTTGTGGAAGGGATGCTGGTTTTATATTAATGAATATAGGCTACTAGGACAAAACATACAAGCACCCAAAAACCTCTGGCAGGATCTACAGGCCCGCTATACCCCTAATGCCTTTATGCCTTGATATTCAACCCCCTAATTGTTTGGCTCTGTCCTCTCCTTGACCCTATCTTGGCAATTGGAACCATCCTTGCCCTAGCAGCTCCTTGTGTCACCCAGTTCTTCCAGGGGCAGATACACAACTTTACCAAAATTGCCATTTACAGGGTTCTAAGTAAATAGCAAACCATCTCCCAAATAGAGACTGATAATGATGATTATACCTCCCCCTTATAAATAAAAAACAAAGGAGGAACTGTGGGGCTAAGAGTGAGTTGAAGTATGCTTTGAACCCTGGAATCTCACCCTTAGAGCTGAAGGCATTTGGCTGCTCCCCACTTTCTTAGCCCTGGAAAAACCCAGCTAAATTCTAAATGCTGCCTGCTTCACCAAAGGTGGGTGGCAAATGAATATGGCCTGGTTGGTGCTTATCTGAATGCTGTAGCTGGAAGCCTATGAGACCACACCTTATGCAGAAGGTGTTTTTGCAGGAATTTGACCCTTAGACAATGAGTTCCACATGCAAATGGGGCTACTCTAGTATCTCTGTCTTAACCAATGGCCCTCCCATCCCTGGGTACCAAGGACCCTCCTCTGCCTTTTTCCTATAAATATAATCACCCTTGCTTCAATAAACTGAGTTGTTCCACTGACAACACTCTCCAGAGAATTCAGTTCATTCTCATTGTCTCACATATCTCCAATCTAAGACTGATGGGACCACCATTTAGCCATGCCACCACACAGCTTCCTGCCTGGGAGCACACCACTGGCCAGATGGAGCTACCTCGCAGGACCAGGAAGCCACCACGAAATTATTTTTAAACAACAATAGTAGCTGCCTGTGTAAACACACACACACACACACACACACACACGCTGAAATGTTAACCACAATCTAATTATCTAACATATCTGTCTTCTCACTTAGTCACCATTTCTTGTCTGGTTTTGGTGTGTGTGCATGTGTGTGTGTGTGTGTGTGTGTGAGAGAGAGAGAGAGAGAGAGAGAAAGAGAGAAGGGGGAAGATAACATATAAGATCTTCTTGCAGCTTTCTTTGGGGTTTATAAACTTTCAGAGGCAAGTTTTAAATGGGAAATTGCAATCAGCAGGCTATGTGTGCTTCAGAGAGGAGTGGCCATCTTCTGGTTTCCTCTCTGCTTTACCATGACCTCTGCAGATCCCATTGTTCCCTTTCTTTCACTTGGGCTTCAGCTAATCCTATGTGGGAAAAAAGAACTTGAACTACAGGCTTCTACACAACTCTAGTTCTTTTAAGTTGAGCATAAACAATGCTTAGTGTCCTCACTTTGAATGCTTTCCTCATCTCTCTCTGCCTCTGACACTCAGGATTTAGAAAGCCCTGAAGCCAAGTACAGTCAAGACCTAGATTCAAAAAAAAAAAAAGGTGACTTATTGGTGATGGTGGGGGAAATACTCTCGTGTACTCAGTGACCACTACTCAGAGTTACTGTTTGGGGCACATGACAAAGGGCCATTGTTAAGTTCAGCAGTTTTCTTTGGCCCCAGGTTCAATGAGACAAAAGAATTTTCCTTAGACTAACTGAGTTAAGGAAGGATTTGGACTCCAGACAGATCTTCCACACACATGGCTTGACACAAAGACTTTTCTTATTGTTTTTGGAAGCCCTAAGAAAATTAAGCACACACTCATTTTTTTAATAGTCCCATGAAAATGAGTCAGTTTATAGTGTATTTTGAACTGAGTTTTACATTCCTGTGGGCTGGTAGCTCTTGAATTGGTTAAAAACCTACTTCCCAAGGAGTAACTTGGAAACTTCTGGCTCTGATTTATAAAGGTCAGAATCTGCAGGATGTGATGGTACACACTTTTAGTCCCAGCACTCAGGAGGTAGAAGCAGGTTGGATCTTTGAGTTCGAGGTCAGTCTGGTCTACAGAGCTAGTTCCAGAACAGTTAGGACTACAAGAAGAAACCGGGTCTCTAAAAACCAAAATAAAAAAAAAAATTAAAGTAAGAATCCCTAGTCTTCTGGTCCCAAGGCTATACAGATCTGATTTCCCAGGGTGACCTCAGGTATACCTGAAGTCTTCTGCTTAGCATTTCAAATGCTTTAGACCCATTCATGTGTCCTATGACAGGTAACTACATAATCAGTCATCCAAAAATACCATGGCTTCAAAGTAGAACAGTCTGCTGCAGAATTGGAGCAAAGGTCAATAGGAACATTCATCTCTAGTCCATACAACATCAGATAGAGCATCAAGAAGGCCAAACTCTTCCAGTAAGTTTCAGATGCTTGTCTCCTGGTGTGGGAAGATTCAGGTACCAGAGAGTTGAACACCAAGGGCACATACTCTAGCTTTCCATGCCATCTCTCCACATGATCTTTCTCACATGCACAGGTCTTGGTTCAGGTCAGCTCAAGGTTACAAGGTATACATTCCAAGTCAGAGTGCTAGGCTGTATTTCCTCTCCTCACCTGACCTCGTGAAGTCACTTGTACCATAGTCTGTTGATCAAAGCAGGTTCAACCAAGTTCAAGAGAAAAGAGTACAGATCCCACCACCCATCACAGGTGCATCAAGTCCACAGCATGGGAGGAATGTGTAGGAAGGAGTGTATACTGGTGTCGCCATCCTTAAAATATACAACCTGGCACCCTCCCAAACTATCAAGCATATGTCAGTGCTCCCAGTATGGAAAAGGAGAATGAGCCTGACCAAAATGAAGTGACATGGGTGAGACAACATAACAGGCAGGTGATAGGACCAGATCTGGAAGCAAAGGAGCCTTGGAGGACTTAAAAGTTCTAGGAGCAGAGGGAAATTCTCCCTCTACCTCTGAGTCATGGCAATGGAGTTGAGCAAATGATACAGCTAGGAAGCAGGAGCTTCAGCTCATGCCCCAACATGAGAACAAGTATTTCAACAAATCAGCACTCCCAGTCTTATTACTAAATCCATTTAACATTGCTCACATGCATATGTATTTAGCACTGATTAGTTGGGCTCATATAACCTATCAGGGGACCTGTCCTTGAAGACTGATTCTCCCTTTCTTAGCAACCATTAATTCCCTGTAGCTCTTCTTCTAGGGGTGGGGCATTGTAAGATGTCACCCATCTATGCTGGCATGTCAACTGTTGTCACAGTGTAAGTCTTCAGTTGTTTATGTTTAAGCAACCATATGGTTGAGATCTCATGGGTTCAGTTCCAGGTCATTGAGAAGACACAAGCTCACAGCAGACTTCCTGTTCCTCTGGTTCTTAGGATCTTCCCATCTTTTCCCTTTTCACGATGTCCCCTGAGTCTTAGGTGGTGTAGGGGTTGTATTGTAAATGTATCAGCTGGGGTTGGGCACACTATAGTCAATTGTTCTCTGCATTTTGTCCAGTTGTGGGTTTCTGTAATGGTCTCTGTTGCTGAAAAAAATCACTAAAAATATTAAGAGCATTTAACCAGAACCTTTAATTTGTTAAATAGTAGTACTACTTAACAAATTAATAGTACCAATACTTCTCAAGATACATTTTTGTATTCTTTACCTATTTGGCATATACCATAATCTTTTTGTTCTAACAGGCTCTCTTCCTGATCAATTTTTACAGCTATGTAATTTACTAGCTAGTGGGTGTATCACAACAAATTTGACAATGTGGACTAATACAGTTCTCCTATATTATTAACTATAAAGAGGAACATTTGAAAATAAGATCTTTTTTTTCCATTTTGAATCGTTGCTTTAAGATATATTTTCAGATGAGAAATCACTGTACTGAAAAGTAAAAATAACTTAAAGCCTTTGATACATATTGCCAAATTCCTCTCTGACATTTCATTTTGAAGTCTGAGTTGGTTTCGTAATTAAGTTTTTGCCTGTTATTTCTTATAAACTATGGGTTTGTTTGAGGACAGAAGTTGTATGTTTCCAACTGATACCTCCATTTCTTATCACAGAGCCTTGCCACAGGGTATGTTTTAATAATTAATTAATTAATGAATAAAGTGATTTTGCTTATTCAAATTAGTACGATAAGCCCTGTCTTTTTATGTTCTCATTAGAATTGAGAATGCTCAGAGTAGATCCAAAGGACAACTTCCTGAGCAGATACTGCCCATGATCTTTCTAGAAATTTTCCAGCTAGTGAAGATCTTATGTAGGCTGGCAAAACTCATGTTTCTGATTTCTTGTTCAACATTAATTCTTCCTAGCATGGGCGCACATGTGGAAAAGATACATATTTAGAAGCAGTCTTTATTAACAAAAACAGTATGCATTTTGAAAAAAAAATGTTCTACCTATATTGCTGTAAAACAAACCACACTAAAATATAGTCATTTAAAGAAACGTGTTTAGTTCCTGGCTTTTAAGGCAATATTTTCACCTAGGGTTAGCTAGACAGAAGTCTGGTCTTAAGCAATTGTTTCATATCTGCTGGGTAGGAGGCTTCGAGTTGAGAATGCCTTCCATCACTCTCCAGCAGGCTTGACCAAGCTGACTGACCTAGGATCACTCAGGGTTCCAGAAGCAGGAGAAAAGAAGCACACAGGGCTTCCTAAGGCCACTTCCACTGTATTCCTTCACCCAGACCGCAGCAGGAGCCCAGCCCAAATTTACAGGCTGAGGGATGACTCCACCCCTTAGACAGAGGCACTGCCAAGCCACATTGCATGGGCTGCAAGGCAGAAAAGGAAGGAATGAAGAATCAGACATTTTTGCTATTGACCACAGTATTTTCCCCAAGTAGCCAAATGAGTTGTTTCACTGGGTGGGATCACCTAATCCTGTCCATGTCAAACCTGAGAGTTCTTTGCCCTCAGAGATTTATAAAGTGTCTTAGAGATGAGAGGGATTTTAAATGGCATTGCCTTGGCTAATTTCTTCTGTACTATCACTTTAGGAAGACGGGGCAGAAAATCTCCTTCCCTCAGTTTGTAAGTAGAGGACAAGTCCCAAGTAAGCTTCCCTACCTGGGGAGCCGTTGGGCCTGACCATCCTCTACGTGTGTCCTGATCATAGAAGAACCTACTGAGCATCCTTACTTTCAGGAATGAAAGGCACAATTATATTCATTTCTAAATTATCTGTCATTATTCAGAAATTAGTTTCAAGGGTTAGGGAGAGGTAAAATTAGAACAGCTGTTATCATGATGTTATCAGAAATGTTACCATTTCTACCCATCTTGGTTTGGTAATGGCACTTTGAGCCTGACAACACTAATCTGCTGGATTTGTGCCCTGAGCTCACAGAGTCTCCCAAATGCTAACCTTTCTCATTGCAGTGGCTGTCTATAAGCTGTGATTACAGGGGGCAGGGAGGAGATAGCCCTGCACCCACCCCCACACCCTGCTAGCTGGAAACTCTGTTAGTGGAAATCCAGGCTATTTCCTTCACAGTACAAGCTCTGCCTGAATGTGTAAGCCACCAAGACATTATTATTATTATACTAATTCTGCACTACATTACAGAAATATGTGCTTATACACAGTGTGCACATTTCTGCAATGGGAAACTAAAAATTCCTTTCACAGTAAGAAAGTACAATCTATGAGGAAAGATATTATTATTCTATCATTATATGTTTGTGTATATAATGTATAATTATATATAGAATATACGTTTAGTACATAACCCTACATAGCACATAATATTTTGTATAAAAATAAGTCTGTGATATAATCTAATGATAACTTTCAACAAACAGAACATACAAGACTCTAGACATCAGACAAGGAAGAATAATAATTTCTAAGAGGCAGGAAACAAATTAAATAAGTCATACAGTTTCCTCAGTTACTGCCTTAACAATGTTGGCAAGCATGGAAAGGGATAATCTGGGTGTGGTTACTGTTGTCTGTCTTGTGCCCAGCAAGGGACAGTAATGACCTCCAGCTTCATTCCTACAAGTCAAAATCTTTGACCTTTCTGTATTCTACTCCCTTACCGTTGCCCTACACAACCAAAAATTTCACCATTTTACTGCCAAGTAAAGCAAGCATCATGACACAAAATGGAGATTCCAACTTGAAGGATATTCAGCTGTTACCACTTTATTTTCAGACTACACACAAAAGAAACCCCACAATTTATAGCCATTGTCTCAGTTGCTCCTCATGATTGTCCAATCTATCACTTGGCATGATTTCCACTTGAGATAACATAAATCCCAGGCCAAAAGTAGTCTAAACAATAATGGGACTTATTTTCTCTGACACCCCAAAATCTCGAAACAAGGCAGTTTCGCAAATGGCTAGTTCATTTCTCAGCAGCATTCCTCCTCCTCTCCCCTCATCCCTGCTGCTCAGCTTTGTATCTCCCGGTCCAAGATGGCTGCTGCATGTACAGATGCTCTATGTGGACACAATGTCCTCCAGAACAGACATGCACTCTGGTCCTTTTAAAATCCCTGTGGGGAAGTAGCAGAGCATCCCCCGAAATCCTCATTTTTCTGCCTCAGAATCCAGTTCTGATTTCGTCATTGTAAGCAGAGGCTCATATGCTCCTGCCGTGGCTTTGGTTAATGACCGAGGTGATTTGTTGACTCATTTTCAGCAGGGAATTTAAAGCCATAATTATCAGGTGTGGCTTCTCCCAAAGAAGAAGTATAAATTTAGCTGCTACCTGCAGCTTTCTGCTGTGACTGTGGAAGAGATCCGCTCAACACCACATAGAAAACACTAATTGTGTCACACAGTTTGGGACAAACTAATTATCTGCTGTTGCAGCTGCAAATGCTGAAACATAACTAAAGACCGGACTGGAGGAATCCGTACTTTGTTTATGACTACAACAGAGAGCCCAGACTGGCTGAGCAGGTCTGCAAGCTCAGTGCCTGTGGCAAAAAAAAAAAAA
The DNA here is from genome assembly GCA_026225945.1 of Cricetomys ansorgei. Taxonomy (NCBI): domain Eukaryota; kingdom Metazoa; phylum Chordata; class Mammalia; order Rodentia; family Nesomyidae; genus Cricetomys; species Cricetomys ansorgei. The sequence continues at coordinate 42,880 of JAMJFZ010003815.1, read as the reverse complement.
AAAAAAAAAAAAAGTACAGCCATCCACTCTCCAGCTGATTATTTATGCCTCACTATAATGAAAACTAAGCAAAGGAAAACAAGAAATTGAATGCAGTCAGGCTCCAAGGACTGCATCCAGAGTTTAAGAGAAAATGGAGCACATTGGTCAAGGACACAGATCATGGCACCTCCCTGGCAGAGCATGAGTCCTTTACTGGGCATACTCTGTACTCTTAGCCAGTTTGCTTAGCTTCTCAAATCTTCACTTTCCCAATCTATAAAAGAAGAGTGGTGCTTATAGCATTCTTTCTGGGAAGAGAACATAAAAGTTCTGGAAACTGTCACACATGTAGTACTGGCTGTAACTTTCATTCATTGCCTTTTTAATGGGATGCTTCTAACAATCCTTTAAGACAACTGGAGCTGGGACATTGAGATAGCTTAAGGATGATAGAAGATGATTGGGAGGGACCAAGTTAATGGTTCCAAAATGGTGTTTTCCTACCTGCCCCCTGCCAGGAACTCACAGCAGTTGCATAAGCAGACAGCAGTGGAGTGAGCAGATGGATTAACAGGTTACCTGGTTGATTGCCCTCCTAATCCACAGAGAACACAGTTTCTTCTTTTTAATCTCTGCTGGTCCAAATTCCTCGCTCCTTATCACTGAGAACCAAATCCAGATCCCAGCAATTTGCAAAGGGACAGTTCCAGTTCTGTGCACCTCTCTGAGGTTTTCTCTTCTCCTTTGTCCCCTCACTTTGGTCTATGGCATCTTTTTGTTCTTTCTACCCAGTCAAGTTCATCTCCACCTGAGGACTTTTGTCCATCTTCTTATTCAGAATTCAAGTTACATGTCACTCTCATGCTACACATTCTGAAGTAACCATTGGCCATTCATCACTAGGTTACTTTAACTCCTTATAAAATTTATTATTTGGTTATCCGTTTGTCACAGTTCTCCATGCATATATAAGACTCTTAAGAACAGGGATCATCTCTAGTTATGTCTCCAGATTCTAGAATAGTCCTTGGCATACAGTAGATACACTAGAAAAATATGGCAAATGAATGAATGAATGAATGAATGAGATAAGATTAGATATGATGAGATGGGATGGCAGGGGACAGGATGGGATCAGATGGGATGGGATCGGATTGGATCAGATGGGATCAGATGGAATGAGACTGGATGGGATGAGGAGAGATGAGATCAGATGAGATGGGATGTACAGGAACCTCTTGCTTCCAGCTCCAGTGCCCTTTCTCCCATTGTCTCTTGGAGACCTACTGCTAGTGCATGTTGGTAGTGATTTTGTGGGGATTTAAGGCAAGTTCCCCTCAGATTTGCTGAATGATAAAAAGCAACCATCTCTGAGTAGACCAACCAAAATGGCTTTACAGTATGTGGATATATTCTTTAACTTTTTAGTAATTATAATTGTTATTTGACAATCCTATAAATGTATGTAATGCATTCTGGTTAATCCCACCTCTACCCCAGCTTACTCCATCGCACCCCTGTCAACTCCACTTCTTTCCTGTAAGCCCCTTTTGATATTCATATTTTTGTTTTATTTTGAGAGCCACTGAGTTTAGCCAGAACAGTCTGTGTGGCCATGGGTATGGAACTATCTAATGCAACTGATGGCTCACCAGTGTGCACATATCTAAGGATAATTACTGCCCCTTCCCTAGAATCCATCAATAGCCAAAAGTTCAACATGAGCAGGTAGGTCCCTATGAAGCTTTCTGCTATCTATGAAGGCTACAAGCCCAGTGTTATTATGCAGGAGCAATGCAGGCAATCACCGTTGCTGTGGGTACATGATTGCAATAGTTGTGTCATGCTCAGAGGGTAGCATTTTGCAGCCCTTCTCCCTGGCTTCTGGCTTTTACCTTCTTTCCATTTACTTTCACAATATTTCTCAAGCCTTTGAGCATCCTGTTTACGGTTAAGCACTCAACTTCCCCTTATTCTCAGCCCCCCTGATCATAAGAGCCTCTGTATCTCCTGCCATTCATTTTATAGAGCAGTTTCTCTGATTTAGGCTGAGTAGCATTTGTCTATGGGTATAAACATAGATATTTTAAAAGTAGTTTGACACCATGTCAGTTCAGCTAAGCAACAGTGGTAAGTTCTTCCCAGGGCTTATGATCTCCCCAGCCATGGGTTTTTGACTGGATTTATAGTACCAGGTATGAAATCACTCCTGCACAGTGGGCTTCAAGTCTAATCGTAGAGAGATTGGTTGCCTCTATAATAGTCATGTCACTGCTGCAGTGGCTGGCACGAATTATCTGGTGGGTTAATACTGTAGTTAGTAAGCTTCACTGATGAGTGAGCCAGATGGATGCCTTGTCTCTCCTAGTAGCCTACATAGCATCTCCCAGCATTATGAAAGCTAGACATCAGGAGGGAAACTTCCAGCTCAGATCTAGCTTATGTATATAGTATCTTCACAATAGTCATATCATCTAGTTCTGGTGGGCAACCAAGAGGAAAGACAAAAGCCTATGTTGTTTTCAGAACTTCTAGATAATGCAGTCCCCAAAAGCCATGGGTTATCAAACAAAAATCCCAGTCCCAGGTATGGGATAAAACTGTTGGTCAGGGAGGCTCCAAGGGGTAATGATTTTTAAAAGACATCTCTTCTTGGGATGACACAGCTTTGGTCAGAGTCAAATTCCCTGACTGGTGTGCCCACCTGCAGTGTATAGCTAACAGATTGAGAGACTATCTAGTATCTAGTATCTAGTATCTATCTAGTATCTAGTATCTAGTATCAGAGGATAATGAATCAAGAATCAAAAGTTTGTTCCAAGCAATGGGTCAAATTACATCTGGAGTGTTTTGTTGCTCTGTGCCTCCTGCTTAAAAAATAAACAAGTTAGAATACTTAAGTAGTGAGACTCTTAGGCAGTATTTTAGCTTTAAAAGTTTTCCTAAGTGGCTGGATAGGCAATTACAAAATCATAAGCACCATCACAAAAAAGGACAGACTTCATTCATCTGTTCACCAAATCTCCATCAAATGTCTGTGGTGTGTTCTTATGTTGGAACTGTAGTAATAAAAATAATGAACATATAAAATATCTACTGTCAAAACACTGATAGAGTAAGATAAGTTAAGATGTGGTGAGAAAGTTGAGCCAAAATAGATCAGAGTTATAAAGAAAAGTAAATGGCTGAAGAGAAGGCTCCTCAGAGGCAGCTAGTACAGTTGGATGTTTAGAAAAGAATCTTCAAACATTGGACATGACATTGGAGCCAAAACAATGTGAAAAGAAGTAAATCTTTATAAATAAATATTTTACAATGCCCATCTACTTCTGCCCTTGTAAATAAATAAATAGGAGAGGAGAAAAAGCCCAAGTAAATATTTCAGACCTATGAGGAAATAAAATTACCGTATGAACAACTGGTTCTGAGGATGAATGGATTAAAGAGCAGCAAGAGATATCTATGCTCTCTGAATAGAAACATTATCAACTGGTAGGGATATGGGAGACAGGATGTAACCCAAGACAAGTGCTTCTAGATCCAAAGATGGGTTAGTTCATTAACAGGGTGCTGAGTGTTTGGTACTGGAGGGTACAAGATGGAGGCTAATTTTATGTGACAATTCAACTGCACCACATTGTGCCCAGATACCTGGCTAAACATTATTCCAGGATGTTTGTGATGGTATGAGGGGATAGGATTAACTTTTAAGTCTTCAGATTGAGAAAAGATCATATTCATCAGTGTGGGAGTCTTAACGCAACCCATTGCAGGCCTGGATAAAACCAAAAGACTGAGAGAAGACATCTCGGCCTGTGTTCAAGATGAGTCATCTCTCTTCTCCTGGCGGCTTAAGACTTGCACTTTGGGCCTCAGTTCTTGGGCCTTGGACTCAGGCTAGGATGAGACCATCAGCATTCCTGGTTTCCCATTTACTGACTGTAGATATAGGGTTCCATAGCCTCCATGGTCATGTAAGCCACTTTCTCATAGAAAGCTCCTTATTACAAATCCAGGTGTGTATATGTCTTCTTTATCTGAGAAACCAGGCTAATGTAGAGAAGTAGAGAGGTATATTGCAATGAGAATCTCTGGAATCTGACATGCCCACTTTACAGAACTCACCTAGCCCTCCTGATATACATTCAGCCCAACAGGTTAGACTTAAAAGTTGTTCCTATGGTAATTTTATTCCCTTGTGGACTGGAAACATTTACCTGCTTATTTTCTGCTTACTCTTCCATTTATTTATTAATTACAGAAACAGCATTGGTGGAAATGGTAAAATATTCAACTATTTGTAAACAAAAAAAGTTTTACATTTAAAACCAAAGATCTTCCACTGACTCATTTTCCCCATGGGTAACTACTGTGAACAATTTCTGGACATATCCTTCCAGAAAAAGCACAGTAGAATAAAAGGCCAGTAGAAAATCAACCTTCCCCTGGCCTAATACAAGCCCTGACACTCAGACTTGAAAAATTCCTGCCCCCATGTCTCAGGGCTAAGAGCCAAACAATGTTTCCTGACATATGGTACTTTTCCACTAGCTCACTGCACATGCCCCAGAAACCCTATAAAAGCCCTCCCCTCCACCCAGCCCTCTGCTGTCTCTATCCTCTTCAGAATCAGTCACTATTCTGTTCTCCTCAATAAATCTCTTGTGTGAGGTTTGTTGTGTGGTGTGACTTTGTGGTATTCCTTGGCTCCTGACTGCCAAGTTTCCCTTGTGACAGGAAAAAGAAATTAACAATATCAGGATAAATATACATTCCATTAGTTCCTTGCCTTCTACACTTAGCCTATAAGATGCTTTTTTCATGTCCATTTAGAAATGGACTTTTTGGATTATATAGAAGGCCAAAGCGTGACAAAAATCATTTCTTTGCTGGTAGAAATATTTTTTTTAACTTTCATAATCTAGGGAACAGAAGTTGAAAATTAGCCTCTGTGTGTTGAGGCTTTATACAGAGCCTGTCATTGGCATTTAAATTGTGCCTTTCTGTCAATCAACCCATGCTGGACATGAAGACCAAGTAAGTGCCCTCCTCTGTCTTTCCTTCTCTTTCCTCCACCTCTTAGCTTTCTTCTTCCTTTGCTCTTCTATTTTCCTCTGACAGTTGTGCTGAGTCCAGCACTGAGATAAGTAGGATCTTGGCTTCGGTGTGGTACTGGTAAAACAACATGAATCTTAAGGTCATACTTGAATCTGAGTCCTAACTTGGTCATGTGCTACTTACATGACCTGACTGTGTAAGCAGTGTCTAAAATGTTTCCTAATGACCATTTTCTCCTTCTATCTCATCCACGTTTGACTTCTTTCTCTAAAGTGGAGACTGAAGGTAGAGATTTATAACATGCCCTGCTATAAATTATTGCCCTGGTCAAAGTTACTCCATACTGTATGTAATAGTGGATTTCAAGTGCCTTATCCTGAGTGACTCCAATTTACAACCAACAGTTCCACTTTTAGTACAAATGCAGAAGAATAACTTTATATCTTATCTGGGAAACTAGAAAACTACCATCTATCCAGCATAAACCACAGGGCATCAAACAATACATAAATTATTCAGACAAACCAAAATTTACCATCCATGAACTTGTTGAAGTTAATCACAACACAAGGGCACAGGGGCATGTCAAGACCATATCAGAAAAACCAAACCTGTAAAACTGGAAAGATGAGCACAAACAGTTACTCACCCCAGATAAGGAACTATTTGCAGGCCAAAGTAAGAATTCCATCAAGTCCAATTTGGTGAACCAATTGTTTATTGGACTTACTTATAGGAGAATGGGCAAGGGGTTACTTACAGAAATGTTTTAGAAATAACATCAAAAGCCACTCTAGCATGGGTCATGACTTACAAAACTGCAACTCAGGAGTTTTCTATAGTACTTATATTCAGTTTGGCAAGAAAAGGAGATACTTCAGACAACTCTGTCAGTTGATGGTGTGCCACTAGGGAAAGAAAAGTCAACTCTTATGGGACTAGAAGACTCAGTGTGGCTCCACTGGTGGCTCTGGGGCTTTTCCAAATAATGCCACAAGAACATTTATATTCTTATACTCATAAAAATAATAACCATTAAGAGATATTCAGTACTTGCCCTGCACATATCCTGTGGGAAGGTATTTATTGACTTTCTTTTTTCATCTTCTCAATAAATCGAGGGAGTGGGAATTATTATAGTCGTTTCACTGAGAACATCTCCCATAGGCCCCTGTATTTGAACAATTGGTCCCCAGTTGGTAGTGCTGCTTGAGGAGGCTTAGGAGGTGTGGTCTTGATGCAGGGAATATGTCACTGGGGACAGGCTTTCAGATCTAAAATACTTTCTCTGATTCCAGTTCACTTTCTCTGTTTCATGCACCAAGTTTGCACTCTGTTCTGCCATGCTGCCAAGCCATGAATCTCTGGAACCATAAGCCCAAATAAACTCTTTCTTCTGTAAGTTGTATTGATCCTGGTGTTTTATCACAGCAATAGAAAAGTAACTAAAACTATTATTATTATTATTATTATTATTATTATTATTATTATTATTATTTCTGCTACAGGGAAGCAAACTGTGGGGAAAGGAAGTAAAATAATTGGCCCAAGATTCCATTCATAGAAGCAAAATTCTAGCTCTCAGTAGCCTGGACAGTAGATTAGACTACTTTGGATAATATTTTATGGCCAACAGGAATAAGGACTATGCTGCCCTCACTCTTATAAGAGTACTAAGCCAACCCAATAGCAAAAAAGTTTCTTCTGGGCAGAACAGTACCTTCTATTGGCTCTTCCATGTCAGGCGTGAGTAAGACTTAAAAGGCAAGAAACATCTACAATGCAAACTGAATTATTAAAACAGAGTACGGTGAGCTTCTGCCCTCTCTAATGTCTTTTCCTAGAGCTTCATGTGCACAGATGCTGAAATAAGTGAAGGTGTTTTATTGGGAGATCCAGGACTAGTACAATATGGTATTATATGTTAGCTGTGAGTTAATATTTGCAGCTAGGAAGTTTAATAAGACTAGATTACTCTGAGATCCTTTTCTTCCCCCTTTTCTACTCTTGATATCCTACTATTGTCCATCTGTCTGTCTGTCTGTCTTTCTATCTATCTATCCTTCCTTCCATTCTTACTTCTTTCTTTCTTTTCTCCCTTCCTCCCTAACACAACTCAGGTTTTGTTCTATCTCTGACACATCAGACTCCTTAGTAGTTGACATCATCCCCAGTTCCAGAGATGGGTTTGGCTAGTTTTAGGATGATCCTATTCCCTCATCCTATTGCTGATGTGTTGCGGAATGGTCAAGCCCTAGTTCTGACCTATGAAACATCAGAGAGAAGTCTTCTGCGTAGGTGGTGGAATGGAGAGTTGCAGAATACCATTGACTCGAGGAATGAATCACCGAAAGAAATGTGACCCTTTGCTCTCTAGATCTTGTCATTTTGGGATGGAATACTTGAAGCTACTGCCACTCTCTTGACACCTGCCTTAGATGCCAAGTAATGGTATCAGAACAGAGGAGAGGGAGAGAAACTGGCCCTGCTTGCTATTGTTGAATAGCTGTTACAACCAGATTCAGATCTGCCCTGGCCCCTGGAATTCCTGATTTGCAAAATAATGAATTCTCTTTTGTTTAAGCCAGCTTGAGTCAGGGTTTTGTTCCCAGCCATGAAAAGCATCCTGACTAATGGAGGATTTGAAACAGACTCTCCTCCCAGGCTCAGCAGCTGAGCTGAATGCCACTAAGAATAATTACCAACAATCTGCCTCAGAGGCTGCACACACAGTCTGGGGTGAAGGGATGGAATACAAGAGGCTTAAAGGAGAGGAATGGTGGGAATGGAGGAATAAGGAAAAAGCAACATAATGAAAGGAGTTACAGTATAGAGTGTGCTAGGATCCTGAGCTAGGCTGTATATCCATGTATATCCATGTATATGTGTATACATAGGCAGGCCGAATAAACCAGAGCTGTCACTGCAGCACCATCATCCTCTTTATTCTGAATGTGCTAAACCTCAGAAGCTCTATATCAGTGGATCCAAAACTTCCTAATGCTGGGAACCCTTAATACAGTTCTTCATGTTGTGGTGATACCCCCAACCATAAAATTATTTTACAGATGGTCTCAGAAGACCCCTGTGAAAGGGTCATTCAAGCCCCAAAAGGCTCACAACCCACAGACTGAGAACCATTGCTCTATATAGTGCCCCAACAGCCAACACCTAATCATCCCTTTTCTAGTCATATCATCCTTCGTTCCACAACATACAGTAGATTACTGGAACTGCAGATTGTAGACCCCTGTGGAGTCCTAAGTGACCAAGAAATTCAAACCCCTCACTTCATGTTTAGAGATACAAGGTGCAAGAAGAGGGAGTGGATAACCTTATGGAAGAACCAAAACTGATACTAGGTGCCCTGTGCCATCCGTAGAACAATTTTCCCAAATTCACATCAAGAAATTTTAGGTGGTGAAATTATCTTAGGAAGGGCAGCACTAACAAGTCATATTGTTTTCTACTAGAAAGACTTCTCACAGTTTTTTGTTTGATTTGTTTGTTTACTTGCTGGCATGCCTAAAATGACAATGAGTTTCTAAACTTGAAATACAGTAGACACTCTTTCTCAAGTCTATTAGCCCATGGGACATTGCTTTTCCCAGAGCCTCTTCCAGGAATAGTATTCTATAAATTACACAGTAGCAAATGCACAGAAAAACTTGCCTCCGGAAGAAGAAAATCAAAATCTAAAGAGAAGCAGAGTTAGGAAGGAGTGAAGTAGACAATGAGTGGATGGATGGGTAGATGGATGGATGATGGGGCTATAGGTGTATGGTTGGATATACAGTTGGAAAAAGACACTATAATCTGAGTTCCTAACTTAAAACAGACTTGTTACATTGCCCTATATATTTCTACCATTCGGTTAGTACAGGTTTCATATGGATTGGGTTTGTCTTTGCTTTTTGTTTTGTGGTGGTGGTGGGTTTTATATTTATATTGAATAACAAATGATCCCCAATTTTCAATAATTCACCTCAAAAATGTGTACACCATACTTTCAGACCAATGAGGCCAAGCTGGACCCTACACTTCTGTTTATGGTCAGATCTTCTTTGTCTGTCCTTAATTCCAAAACCCAGAATGGAGGGAGTAGCACTTCTTCCTAACAGTCCTGGTGTCAAGAGGAAGTCAGAGAACTGCTATGAGTTGTTTTTGGGGGATCTCAGACTAAACCTGCAATAATCACATCTAGCTACACAACACTGACCAAAACTAGTCTTACTAGCAGAGCCTAAGCTCCACAAAGGAAGAAAACTGCAGCCTGCTCATAGGGAAATCAAGACAAGGAAGATCATGGGTAATTTTTTAATTCACACACACAAATAAATGAGTCTCCTATGACTCAAAACATACAGAGCTCTGAAATTTTCAACCAGATGGTAGTTTGGGTGTACCTAGAAAATATTTAGTAGCTAGACAAAATGGGATGCTTTGCCAACCTTGACTATTCCTCACTTTCAAGACATCCCTCTCTCTCCTCCACTCATCTTTGCTTCTGTCTTTTTTATCAGGTTTGACAAGCTGTTGATTTTTTTTATATGGTTAATACAGACTTTTATGGTGTTGCTGGCCATGGCTGACTACTCCAAGCTTTCCACATGATGAAATGGTCTGGGAGACAGCATCTCAGTGTTGGCTAAGTTGACATATTTGCACATCAGAGGTTGTTTGTTCAGATTGTTGGGGTTTTTGTTACAGTCATTCCTTTCTGGAAACGAACTTCACTGGGAAGAATGACATCAACAACGGGAAGCATAAATTTCATAAGCCTAAGACATTGGTGGCAGAGATGGAAATCATTAGACATGTTAGGGATCTTAAGTGAATTCACTTAATTCAAGTGACCAAATTCATGTTTAATTATGAAGGAATGCAAATTCAAAGAATGCAACCTTTTTTCTAAAACTATATTGCTTAAGGCTATTGTAAAGTGAATCATATTTAAGAAATACGTTTTATTTCTTTAATCCTCTGGGGATGGAGACTCCTTGGTGATAGGTAAAGTTCTGCTATGACTTTCAGATATATTTTGTGGCGACCTCACTAAAGGAAAAGAAAGGGCTTTCTACAGAGATCTATAAAACTTTTAATATGAATTGTTCTGTTCACCTGCCAATTAGTGAGCATAATTTAAGGTAGCATATTAATCAATTCATATATGTATGCATTGTTACATACAGTGATCTAGTTCTAAGCCCAGTGGGGAACTTTGGGCAGCAGCTTTCCCCTCTGTAACACTGACGGATGATATTTGGACATAACATGATTGTTGAGGAGCTCAACTGAAATAATAATAGGCTCAATATTCTTGTTGTGAATCAAATATAAGCTTTATATACATGTAGTAGTTATTTTTTCAGTGTCAGCTTAACTGGATTTAGAGACACATAGGAGACACACTCTTGGGCCTGTTTGTGAGGGCACTTCCAGAAAGAATTAACTGAACACAGAAAATCCATCTCGGACATGGACAGAACTGTCCATGGACTGACATCCCAGATGAAATAAAGTGAAAATGAGAAATTAGGCAGAGTTTTCATCACTCTTCTTTCTGTTTTCTGACCACTAAGATGTGAACAAGCAGCCTTGTGCACCTACAACCACAGAAACAAGATGCTCATGCAGCTATGCCTTCTCCAACAAGATGAGCTGTAACTCTACAAACTGTGAGCCAAAATAAATCCTCCCTCCCTTAAGTTGCTCCTTGTCATATATTCGGTCATTGTGATAACAGGATTAATATGCTGTGTTAAGACACTGCTCACAGACTCTGTGAGTGTCAATTGTCTTCTACAGAGAAGGGAATTAAAGCATAGAGATTGTAAGGAAAATCTCAAAGTCATAAATGCTAGCGATAGAGTGGGACGAACACACAAGCCATTGGGAACATAATCTATGCTCCTATCCTCTCTACCATTATAGCTCTTAGACGAAATAAGTGTGTAAAGTGGACAGATTCTCAGGACAAACATTCATCATCTCTCTTCACCTCACAGAGAACTTGAGCAATCACTGGATCTCTCATACATGCAGTTGTATGATTCGCCTGTCTTCTTGATGATACAGGTTGCGGGGGTAGGGGATGGTGCAGGGGGGGTTGGCTCTGCCCTCTTCCATCTCTGTGACCTTGATCAAATCATCAAGCTCACTTCTTCTCTACTTCTTCACCTATGGAAGACTGCTGACAATGTTCTCTCCTAATATCCTGCAGAATTACTGTGAGGTCCGAATAATAAGTACAAAAGTCCCAAGGACCTTTAAATTCTCTGCAGATGCTGTTTCTTTCATTACTACAAAAAGCTGCACAAGGTCTCTCTAAGTAACATGCCAACTAACCTCTCTGAAACTCAGTCTCCCAACAAGCCACAGCTCATTCTGATGGGGCCATTTTGGCTCAAGACACATTTGGAGTGCTTCTGGGAAACTGCCTAACTGCCTTCCTAGTTGGCTTATAAATCAAGTGATAAAACTGGTATTTTGGCCTCACAGACATCCCTCTATTTCATTTTGGGAGCCAAAAATGGTGCTTCAGAGCTTGCTCTCCTGTCTTATTCATAAGAGGCAGTTCAGAATGAATTATGTCTATTTTTTAAAAAATCAAATCCACCCCCAGAGGGGGAAGCCTTGCCTCATGGAGACCATCAGAGAAGTCTAATGTGGGAAACCAAAAGCAATATCATCATTTCACAGTCACATCTTATGTACATACAACCGAAACGGCAACTGTGCCCGCATGAACGCCCTCACTGGCTCTGGCAGCAATAGCAGGAAATCTATCCTTTGAATCACTTCTGACTTGAAAATTTTCCTTGTAGTCATACCATCTAAGCCACTTGAATCATCATTCAATTCATTCCTTCAAAAAGGTATTCTCTAGATGGTCGTGGTGGCTAATGCCATAATCCCAGAATTTGGAGGCTAAGACAAAGGATGGCCGCATGTTAGAGACCAGATGGGGTAAATATCAAGTACAGGCCAGCCAACGCTACATAGTAAAAGCCTATCTCAAAAAAACAAACAAAAAAACCACTCTGTTCTCAAAACACACTCTAATTACAGGCCCAGGCCGTGAACACACAAGAACAAGAAAAGTGTGGTAAGTGTGGTGCCTACTCTTAGAGAAGTGTGAGACAGCAGTGAGACATCAGAAGGCCCAGGTGAGGAAGCCTGTTCCAGGAGCAATCTGGGTGACAAGCACTGAGCTGGGCTTAAAATGGCCAGTAATAGTTTCAGAGGTACAGAGGACAGAAAGCTTTGGGGAAATTTCCTTGCACACCTAGTTTCCTGATGTGAAAGGGTGTGGTCCCTTTGAACCAGAGTAAAATTGATAGAAAATGGGGTCCAAAACCAAAGTGGAGAGTTTGGCCCCCTTGGTACAGACCTGCACACCAAATGCTACCAGATGATAACATTCCAAGTTCAAGCTATAGGAAGACTCTTGCCAAAAGGATTCATCTTCAGCTTCACTGGAAGAGTCTAGCAAACATTCCTGCATATCTTAGGAATGAGCTGCCTTCTAAGTTGCATCTGCCAGGTCATGTGGATGCTCAGACTCTTGATATTCAGGTTCCCTTACAATGTCCCTACTTCCCTCATTTGTGTTGCTCCCTTTGTTCTTGTTTGGTCATCTTGCTTCTTAGCTACTTGGTGCCATTTCCTGTTCCCAAGTACAGAAGTTCTTAAATTGGGATGCACGACTTGTTTGTGGGATTTCAGGAAAGATTCCTGAACTCAAAGGAGATCATATATATATATATATATATATATATGATCTATGTGATATATATATAGGGAGGGGATAGAGACAGAGAATCCATAAAGAGGTAAAATACTCCTTCTTTAATAGTATATGTATGTATATATATACATATATATGTATATAAACATATATATGTGTATATGCATACACATATGTATGTATATATATGTATAACGTTTCATGTATGTGTGTGTGTATATATATATATATATACATATATATATATATATATATCATGACAAATTTAAGTCTTCTTTTACCCCATAGGGAGGACAACAAACCATAGTGGAGTTAGTGGTGCTTTCCACCTTTGGTATCACCATAGCATGAATATCTCATACTTCTTATAAAAGTTCTCTTACAGAATCTCAGAATGTGTTTGCATTTCTTTGGGCTTTGAAATTTCAATCCTTATTTGACTTGCCACTGGATCTAACTATTTAACACTTAACAAAGCACAGCCATTTTTATTTCATAAGTGGTGTTTGATTCTCGTTTTTAATAGCATTGGTTTCCTTCATAATCTTATTTAATGTATATTCTTAACTCATTACTTCAAGGAAGGGCCTACTACACAATAAATACTAATAATCCTTATATGGGAACTGTTCTCTGTGCTTTAAATATAAATTAACATGTTTCATTCTGGCCATCACTGACACAATCAATGATGTCATTGTTACAGATTAGGAAATTTAATCAAAAAGGCTAAGTCAACTTAGTCACTGCCAGACAGCCAGTGAGCAGCAGCACAGGGCTGGTTATATGGTCATGTTCTCAGACTCTTAATTGCCCTGCCTTCCACAGGATTCTAGAAGAGATACAGAGCCAGAAGCTCAAGCCTCAGTTTGGTCTTATGAGAAGAGCAGAAGAAAAATAATCCTATCTATCCTGGGGGAAGATAAGAGCTAATTTTATAGTTGGGGTCACCACAACATGAGGAACTGTATTAAAAGATCACAGCATTAAAAAGACTGAGAGCCACTGCTCTATGACATAAAGAAAAACAAGTATATGGGGCTGGCTGTCAGTTTGGGAGGGTTCCCACAACCCTACAGTAATTCTCTATTGTTCATAATAACTAATGTCAATCTAACGTCCAAACTAATGTCAATCATAGAGTCATCCTGCATGTGCCCATTTTAATTCCTCTGTGCCCTTCCTTCCTCTGCCTACACCCCTCCTATTCTATTTACTTGAAAGACTCTTAGTATCTGGCACAGGATCAGATATACACAGAACTCAATATACATTATCCATTCTGTATGCCTGCTCTGCAAAACCCAGCCAGGCTCCCTGGGGACATAGTACCCACTTTCCTTGTCTACTCTACTTTACTTTAACCTCCATACCATAATGGGCAAACTGTATCATGATCATTTGTTCGTGCATAGATCACACCTCTCTAGTTGATGCCCCAAACTACATGTTGGATTAATGAATAAATAATATCTTTATCTGCCCTAGGATCTACACTCACAAAGGCATACTCACAGAAAGCAATACTCCTCAAAGAGCCAGGTCAAGTAATATTTTGCTGAGAAGGAAAATATAACACCCCCCTCTTGCAAAGAAAAATTACTACTCACTGATTTCTTAATTGGTGTTTGGCAGTGTATTCTCTTTCTAAATACATTGCATCCCTTACCATCAAATGTAAGGTGTTAGGGTAACTCTCCCAAGGTCAAGGATAAACAGACAGTATGGAAAGGCTAAGTGGCACACAAAGACCTTTCTGGATAATCATTAGAAAACCAGTAAAGCCTGTCTGAGGCAGGCACAAAGCTCACCCAAAACACATAGGTTAGAATTTATAAAAAAAAAAAGTGAATTTGGGCAGAAATCTCTTTACAAAAGGATTTCAAGGTGATACTGTAAAGAGCATACACTGTGCACACAGGTTAAACTTTCTGAGATCTCTTTCCTTTGATTAGATTAGTGGAAAGCCACCTTCACTCCCAGGAGCCAGGAAATCAGCGACTGTCCTTAATTCGTAGCAGGACCCCTTTGTGCTAACCCCTGCAATCCGTCTTCCTCTAATTGCTGGAAACACACCCGGGAGAGGACCCCCACACCAGGAGACCACAGGGCACACTGACAGCCAGCGAAAAGCACTTGCTTTGGGCTGAGGTCAGGGGCTGCATTTCACATTTGCCTGGATGCCTGGGTGGTCTTTAGGGCTGATGCCAAGGAGCACACATTGTAGCAATTTAGCAGAGAGACCACAGACGTGGTTAGAGCAGTAAAGCATAAAGTAGGTTTTGAGATTGGCTCCAAGCCCCCCCTCTGCCAGCTTCCCTTTGCTACCCACAAGATGAGAAGGTACTTCTGGCCAAGGACATGGGGGTCTCTTCCAGGCACCCTTCTCTGTGCTGGTTACCAGGCATCATTGCTGACTTCCCTCGGCCTTGGTTCACTCAGATATAAGATTAGGAGTTAGAATGTTTACCACTTAGCATTCAGTATCTTGTTGAGGTGCTCAGACTACTGAAGTTGGTGGCAGAGAAAGAGAATAATCTTTGTTTCCCAGGAAGCTGAGAGACACATCCTATACAGTGACTGTTTATATTTAATAGCTGTACTGTTCCAGAAACTTCTGTAGACACACAGAGAGAGATTGAAAAGATAACAGCCTCAGCTGTTGTAACTCTGACATAAGCCTGGTTTTCAATGTCCCTTAGTATACAAGGACCAAAGAGAAGGAGATGGGGTTGTTAGAGAAGCATGAGCCCCGTGGGAAGGACAGAGGCTTCATGATCTGAGTCCAGTAAGCCTCCAGGTCCAAAGGCCAAAGGCCTGGGTCAAATTAAACCTAAAGCCACCTTTTAGAAAGGACACTGTTCTATTTTCATTCTGTTGCTGGGATGAAATTCCTCAACAAAAAGTAACTTAGGTTAAGAGATATCTCCACTCACAATTCTAGGTTACAGACCATCATAATAAAGAAGTCACAATAACAGGAGTTTGAAGTAGTACTCACACAAAGTCAAGAACAGAGGAGAATGAATTCATGCATGCTTATTTCCTCAGCTCACTTTATAAAACTTTCATGGAGTCCAGGACCCAAACGTATGATACCGCCCATAGTGGACTGGAGCTTACATCTCAATTAACCCATTTGAAGAAAGAAAGAAAGAAAGAAAGAAAGAAAGAAAGAAAGAGAAGAGAGAGAGAGAGAGAGAGAAGAGAGAGAGAGAGAAGAAAGAAAGAAAGAAAGAAAGAAAGAGAAAGAAAGAAAGAAAGAAAGAAAGAAAGAAAGAAAGAAAGAAAGAAAGAAAGGGAAGGAAGAAAGAGAGAGAGAAAGAGGGCGGAAGGAAGGAAGGAAGGAAGGAAGGAAGGAAGGAAGGAAGGAAGGAAGGAAGGGAGGGAGGAAGGAAGGAAGGAAGGGAGGGAGGGAGAGAGAGGGAGAAAATTCCTCACAGGCATGCTCATAGGCAAATCACCTATCCAGGTAACCTCTCAGTGAAACTCTCACCTAGATGATTCTAGGCTGTGTTATGTTGACTTTTCAAACTAACCATCACAAGCACCATGCAAAAACTGACATGTGCCAGACCTCTGCCAAGCACATTAAATGTATACCAGACTGTGGTGAAAGTGAGCTTAGACTGAATGAAAATGACCTTTGACTCCATAAAAGGCATCACTGACCCATTTGAGAAGCAACCAGGTGATACCACAGAAGCCAAGGATATGAGCTTCGGAGTCAGGCAACTAGGTGATGCTTTACCTACCATGAGGCTCAGTTTGTCCAAGTGAGAACCTAGCATGTCTCCCTCCGAGGTTAATTTGGGAAGATAAATATCAATATGAATTAAACTGATTAGTGCAATGTCTTAATGTCAACTAGAGCTGTTGTGAAAGGACAGATTTAGATAATCTATAACATATCTGAGACACTGGAATGTTGTCAAATGTTAGCTTCCTGGCCCCCGTAGCTCTCCCCCTGAGCTGCATATGAGACCTGTATTCCTAGGACTTAGCACAGAGTAAATCTTCCACAGTCTTTGGCTTAAATGAGGGAAATGAGGCTGCTGAGCTGGTGCATTGCCTCTTTGGGTTTGTTGTTATTTTGTGCTATAGCATCTTTAGCTATACATGAGAACAGCCCTACACACACACACACACACACACACACACACACACACACACACACCAGCAGCATCTCAGCAGTCTCTGTGTTCCAGAAGACAGCATCTATCCTGAGATGTCCTCCCCTGCCCCAGTACAATTCCTTGTTATTACCCTAGGAGAGCTGAGCTGACAACCAGCGCAGACACTCTCCAGGCTGCCCCACAGGCCATGCTATCTTCTCCTTCACCTGATGGTGACCCAGTGATTTGGGCCCTGCTGTGCCTGACCAGACACTGCTGCATCTCCAGCCAGAGCAGCAGCACTCCGGGAGTTAAAAGGAAAACAGGAAGGACTCTAAACTGAGAAAGAATTTTTTAATGGACTTTCATATGGCAGCCACACAAAGGCACAGACAAAAATAGCTACTGCAAATTGCTTCCCTGCAAAGCTCCCTTCCCAAAGAGATGCATATCTTCAGGGAGACTTGCTTGTCTGGGAAGAGCTGACCATCAGAGAATAGCAGAGCAGGGCAAAAGGTTCACGGTGGGTGGGGTGCTCTGGGGCAGCCCTGTCTACAAGGAGCAGCTGCTGGAGCTGGGAACATGGAGACCTCAGAACCTACCTCCACCCACACACTTGCATAGAACCCAGGAGGGAATAAACACACACACACATACCCCGCTAGAAGAAAAGTTGGTGTTGGTTTTCTCTGCTTTCCTCAGTAAGTGCCACTTTCAGGCATAGATTTACGGTCCTCTGGGTCTGGTATTAAGAGACCACTGCTAATGCCAGATGATGGGTCCTTTTTCCTTGCTAAGGAAATTAAAGCCCTGCTTCAACACAGCATACATTTTAGTCCAGCTAAAGTCAACAACCCTGTGCTAAAGGTCAGCTACAGGCCAGGTCAGTTTGCTGAGTTCTTGGGGACAGGAAAGTGTCGTCACATACCGTGAGTCGTTATTACCTGTACTTAGGAGTTGACTTCAGGCAAGCCCACAGTCAGGACTCAAAACCTTCCCAAACTCTCGCTCAGGGATGTTTGGTTTCATTAAAGGCAATATTGATAGTATCCCCCCCACCCCGTAGGATCCGGTAATCACTCTCAACACCCCGCTTTCTTTTAGCAACAGATTCATACAGTTCCAACTGCTAAACCACTCAGAAAACCATCCTTCTCCACAAGGTCCTTGCTGCTATAAGTCATAAACGTGCCACATTTATGATTCCTTCCCAGGCTTCTGCTGGAACCTCCGTGACGGACTCCTTGGCCTTCAGTTCCCCTGCTTCCTAATTCTTTTCAGTCTGTCTGTAGAACCATCTTTCTCTAATAGAGTCTCGTCACATCCCAACCATCTTTACCACATCCCACGTGCACCATTTCCTCTGATACTCGGTCTTACGCTTTTGTTTGTAGTTCCAAAGTCTGTGGTCAGTGGTTAGCTAGTAGTAGACAGAGTGAGGAATCCAGGGGTCTTAGGGCCTCAGGAGAAATCTGGTCAGAAAATTGTAGAAATAGGAGAGCATTTATTCCTTTCTACCAGCCCCAAGTATGTTATGCTCCCCAGAAATGGCACTTTTCAATTATCATGTTCACGTAGTAATGAGAGTCATGGAGAAGCACCCTCACCGTGAAGAAGCACCCACCCGCACCATAGAGCAAGACCCTCACCAAAGGACAGCACTTACTCTCACCATAGAATCCTCATAGAGTAGCACCCATCACCATGCAGAAACACTTCACTATGGAGCAGCACCTTCACTATGGAGCAGCACCCTCAACATGGACAAGCACCCCTTACCCATGAGTGTGAAGGAATCTCTTTTGCCAAATAGCCAAGAATATTCAGCACAAACAAGAAAAAAATAAATAAACCCAGGTTGTAACAATCTGATAGATTTGGAGGTTGACGGTGTCTGCGGCATGAAAAAGCCACCACTGACTGAAACCATCGTAGCTACTGAGACTGGGGTGAAAATCAAAGCATTAGAGGAAGTACCGTGAAACACACCATCAGAAAACACATCATCAGAATGTGAATGATGGTAGCATAAGACACCTGAGAGGTGATGCAGTGGTGTTCCTCTTTTTCACTAGCTCCTCTCCCACCCATTGACCCAGGTTTTGCATTCATCTCTGCCCTTAAATGTCAGAGCCTGGTTCAATTGTACAATTTACTCTATTTGCTCACTGGCAAAATAAAGATTGCCCTTTCTACTTCATACATCACAATACAGGCTGCTTTGTGACCTACATTCTCTATTTTCCACCAGGTTGTTATAGAGTCATTGGAGGATGTCCAATTATTAACCAAAACTCTATTTTGAGTGAAGAGAAGGTCATTTCAACTTTGTAATAATTGTTTCTTTCCATTTTCTATTCTACTGAGCCTCCATGCTCCATCAACATCTACCTCAGTTTCCGACTGTCACAGAAATCATCTAAACATCTAAGAGAGCTGGAAAAATTTGAATTTCTACTGAAATATTTATTGAGTGGATTGAATTTACTATATTGCATATTGTTTTGGAACATTCTGGTGCTGCCTTGTATGCTGTATTAGCCTCTTAATTCAACACTGCTGTGAAATACCTGACAAGAAGCAACATACCAGAGAACTTATTTAGGGTCACATTTTGAGAGGGTGCAGTCTGCCATGATGGCTAAGGCATGGACAGCAGAGGGAGCATAGGGCAGCTGGTCACCTAGCATCTGTGGTCCAGAAGCAGACACAGATGAGTGCTAGCATCCATCTGGCTTTCCCTTTTCCTTTTTTTATCCAGTCCAAGACCCAGCCAATGAAATGGTGCCACCTACATAGGGGTGCAGGTCATCCGCTTCCATGAATCCTCCCTGGAAACACAGTCACAGAGTCCCCTAAACGCGTGCTTCACAAACTCTCTAGGCATTTCTTAATTGAGTTCATAGTTGAAATTTAGTCTCTTAGCACTCTCTTGAGTGCTAGGTTACCAGACAAGCCTTTCGTTTTATACTCTCCTGATCACTCCCTGCAGCATGGTAGCATATATTGTTACCTTTATCCCATTTTACAGATAAATAATAAACCATGGTGAACAAAGATTATGCAACTTGAACAACTAGTAAATGCTATATTCAGAAGTATCTGGTTCTTGTGCTGTCAAAGCCTAGAACCACGGGCTCTATTAGCCAGCTTCGGCCAGCTCACATTAGACTCAGAGAACTGATTTATATGCATCTTTTCTCAACCCTACAGACAGTGGCTTCATGCCTACAGTTTGCAATTAGCTGTACTGGGAATGTTATGGCACAGAAAGTGGTAAGCAGGAATGAGGTTCCTCTTCTGGGCATAGTTATTAAACATTTAGCAACACATTAGACAGGTGTGGTGTAGTAGCTGGATAAATGTATGTGGAGGGAGAGGGCTAGGGGGAGAAGGGATGGGCTAGTAATTTCTGGTTTTCTTGAGGCTTTTAGTATATTGATCTTCATAATAGAAAGACCATCCTAGGATAAAGTCAGCTCAGATGGACAACTAGAGGGAGACCGAAGGAGAATCTCTGTAAAGTGAATCTCTTCCAACAATCTAGGACCTAAAGCCCAAGGCTCCTTTCAACATCCACATAAAGAATTTGTGTGTCAGACGCTGTTCATAGAGTTTCAAGATTTTAGGCTGAAATTCTACCATTCCAGTTGGAGCTATGGGACTTACTAGCCCCTGAATGAACCCAGTATGTGGAAATAGAGCATAAACAGAACAAGATCTGGAGGGTGCCCAATTCCAAAGAAGTCTCCCTGTCTTAAAGTACTTCTCTGCCGCTATGATAAATATTCTG
The DNA here is from genome assembly GCA_026225945.1 of Cricetomys ansorgei. Classification (NCBI taxonomy): domain Eukaryota; kingdom Metazoa; phylum Chordata; class Mammalia; order Rodentia; family Nesomyidae; genus Cricetomys; species Cricetomys ansorgei. The sequence goes on along the minus strand of JAMJFZ010003815.1, from coordinate 22,182 downwards.
ACCTAAAACAACTCGGGAAGGAAAGGACCCATTTGTCTTACACTTCCATGTCACACAGAGGGAAGCCAAGGCAGGAACCTGGAGGCAGGGTCCAAAGTTGGGGTCATGAAGGAGTGCTGTTCGTTGGTTCAGTCCCAGGCCCATGTTCAGCTACATTCCTTATACAGCCTAGTCCCAGCTTCCCAAGGGATGATGCCACCCACAGTGGACTGGGTCCTCTCAACATCAATCATTAATCTAGAAAATGTCCTACAAACATAATCATAGGACAATTTGAAGAAGACAATTATCAGCGGGGTTCCCTCTACCTGAATGTGTCAAGTTGTCACCCATAATTAGCTATCACAGGTTTCTTTGGGTGTCCCATAGGGTGAGCTCAAGAGCATCAGTGTGGTGGGTGTTGCTTCAGTCACTGCTCAAATCTGGAACACACCTTGCACTCTGACCCACCCTACATGCAGGGCATAGTAGGCAAGGCCCCATGTATGGGAGGAGAGCCAGCTTGCATCTATTACATGTTTAGCTCAGGCCACAGGATAACCCCTGGGTAGTCTCTGGGTGTTCAAATGGGGTATTGAATGGTGGCCTCACCCTCTGTATCCCAGTGGGATACATAAGCTGTCCACACTTTAGATGTCTAGGTGCCATCTATTTGCATTAGTTTAACTGACTGGATCCTCCCAGAAAATCTAATGAAGTGAGTTTCTCATTATCTTTCTTCTCATTCTCCAGAAAGAAAGACTGAGGCACAGAATGGTTACTTGAGAAGGTCTCATGAAGTAACAGCAAAGATGCAAAAACCAAGTAGTCTGTTTCTTTCCTCCCATGTACTTACTCCCAACATGCTATCCTGCCCAAGATGTGGATAAACTGTATCTACCTCATAAAGATTTTATGAGAACTAGAAGTAACATGTTAATTTGTATGTACAAAGCTAAAAAAAAAAAAAAGACAGCTAGCCATATTCATTCATTTGTTAACAGATATTTCCCCAAGGTCTATTTTCCCAAGACCCTGAGATATGCATAAAGGATATCAAGATGCATTAGAACGAAGCTAACCTCTAAAATCTCTCAATCCAAGCAGAGACACAGGCAGGCAAGGACACAATAACAATATGTATGCATTCAAAGAAGCCAGAGGATGGGGGCGAGAGCAGAGATAGGGTTGGAACTATAGCCATACATCAGTATGGCTGTGGCATGCATCTTATAGACATGACCCTCAAGCAGCCCCTGAAGGTTCCAACAGAATATACCAAGGGTGATAAGTGAGTGAAGCAGTCATTAAGGCAGAAGGAATAGCAAATATGGGTTGTTGTTGCTTTTTTTAAGACAGATAAAGAAGCCATGTCTTATGTGTTTGGAGAGGTGTGAAGAGTCTGTTGTCACCAGAGCAGAGAGTACCAAGAGATGGAAGGGTCATTGAGGACATGAGCAGGTCACTTGTCAGAAGATGGGCTCTCTTTCCCTGATATATTTTGCTAATCATAACATATTGGATTTGGTTCTGAGAGGAATGAGGAGTCCCATGGCCAATGGGTTATGGTGTGCAGGATCTGTGTATACAAGGGCAGACTGAGAACTGAAGGGAAGAGATGCTAAAGAATCAACTCAGGAGTGTGTGTAGGGGGTAGGGGGGGCAAGTTGAAACCAAACAGTGAGACAGAGCATTCAGCTCCTTCCCCTGCCTTCATTCTCTTCCCTGCCTCTGGGATTAACTATTCTTTAAAGTACAATTTGTATTTGTTTAGTTAGTTTTCCATTGTTGTGACAACAGCTACAATTTAAGGGAGTATAGTGGTTAGTTTTAACTTTCAACTTGACACAACCTTGAATCCTGACATACAAGCTTCTTTACATTTTATCTATGCAAAAGCATGATTTTCTTCTATGTTTATGCACTGCAAAATTCTATCATGAATAAATAATTTCACACACACACACACACACACACACCATATAAAGAAAGCCCTTGGGGGTGGGCAGCCCTCATCAGAAACAGAACCAACCAGAACCTCTATTTTGAACTATTCTGGACTCTGTGTGGATTGAATGTGTGTGGCACACAGATGATATTATGAGTGAATATGCATTATCTACATGAGCACAGAGCCATGTAAATGACCCCAGTGCCTCAGTTTCCTGGCTGCTGGTATGTATCTATCAGAACACACATCCTCCCTGATCTCAGCTTTTCTGTGCATGTATCTTCCTGCTTTCTTCACTTCCTTGTTGGCCCAGTCAGGTCAACTCCAAAGCTGTGCAATCCACAGCAAATACAAAATCCTCTTAGGCTCATGTGTTTGGATATTGGTCTTCAGCTGGGGATGCTGTTTGGACACCTTTAAGAAGTAGAACCTTGCCTAAAAGTCACAAAGGCCAAGATTTCTTGGCCTGTCCCACTTCCTGCCCAATTTGCTATCTGACTACCAATGCAGTACAACATTGGACCAAGACAGGACTAGCAACAGGACCTCCCACTCCTGGTATTCTGCCTTCCTGTAATTAAAGAAACCCTCTTCCCTTAAGTTACTTTTGTGCCAAGTATGTGATCACAGCAGTGGGAAAAGTAACCAATGTGGAATCCTAGTCTCCAGAACCCTGGAAAATTAACTTTTTTTGCTTAAATCCCCCAACATTCAGAATTTTGTTATGCCAGTCTGTAGCCATAGATTCAGGGGAAAAGTCAGTTTATTCTTTCCTAAAGAAATCCCCAATTTGAGTCCTGGAGTGTTTTGGCCTCTGAGACTTACTGCTGACTGACTCGCTCTGGCTAGCTCCTTCTGAACTCAGCTGTGCTGAACTCAACTGCTTCTCCTGGTTGGCTGATTCAACTCACTCGCTGTTCTAGCTCAAACTCTTCTCCAAGCTGACTGGTCCAAACTGACCTTCTGAGCCAGCTGACTGTTTCTGACTGAACTCTTCTGACTCTGGCTGACTCCTACAACTTCTCTGACTGAACTACCCTGCTAGGCTTCAAACTGACTCTTGCTGTTAACTGACTCTCCCAAACTCACTCTTCCGGTTTGATACTGACTCCTTCTACTGAACTACCTCTGTATCTTATCTGACTGATTCTCTGACTACTTCTTAGTCTTATCTCAAAGATTCTCTGACTACCTCTGTGTTTTACTGATTCTCTGACTGCTTGGCTCTCTGAGTTGAGAGCCTGCTTTTATATCATGAGAGCTTGGAGTATCCTCATTCTGACTCACTCTGCTAACTCTTCCTCTGATTCATCACTTTGCCTGCTCTTTGCTCTGATTCATCTCAGACTCTTCCTGTCTGACACTGACTCCTGGCTCTGCTTCCTGTCTCTTCTTCTTCCTCTGCTTCTACTTGCTTCTTGGGGATTAAAGATGTATGCTCACTCTGTACTTCACTCTGCCTCTGACTTTCCACTTCTCAGATGACTAGCATGTTCTGACTCAATCTCCTTCCATTCTCTCAATGTCTACTGCTTCTCTTTTAACTCTGAATTGAATGTGAACTCTGAACTGAGAACCATGAACTGAAAGCTGTGAACTGAGAACCGTGATCTACTTCTGAACTGACTGCTTCCTTATACATCCCGAGAGTTGGGATTAAAGGCAAGTGCTACCATTGCCTTCTTCACTGGGTTTAAATGTGTGTGCTAGCATTCTTTCTACCCTAGAGCAGACATGTTGCTGGATTAAAAGATTAAATATTCCTCTACACCAGTCCAAGTAAACTCATGCAGATGGCTTTTATTTTTAAGTCTTTTAATACAGTGAAATATATGGTTGGTTTCCTAATGCCTTGCTAACTTTGCATATCTAGCATAAACATTACTTGGCTATGATGTTGTCTTTCTATATATTGATAATTTTTAATTGCTAACATTTATTGAGGGGTTTTTCATCTAGATTGATGAAGTTTATTTTTCTTATACTGTCTTTGTCTTATTTGGGCATCTGCATAGTATTGATTTCGTGAAATGATTGAAAAAGTGTTCATTCCTATGCTATTTTCATATTCCTTTTGTATAAAAGGAATCCTTTTTTTTTTTTTTTTAATGTCAACAGAATTTACCATGATATTCTCCAGACCTTCTAGGAGGATTTTTTTTTTTTTGGAAGACTTTATTGCCTCTCAGAGAAAAAAACACTTTTTTTTAAATTTAAGTTTAATTCATATAATACATCTCAAAAACCCCTCTTCCCCTCCCTCCACTCCCCCAAGCTTGCCTAATCATCCCTCTCCTCCTAATCTACCCTCCCCATTCCTACCCACTTATCCTCACCCCTGCTTCTCCCCATAGAAGAGAGCAGTCCTCCCAGGGTTACAGCTCAAACAGGGCGCAAGATGGAACAAGGCTAATCACTTTATTTTTGAGCCGGTTTTCTGCACCCCAACTCCTACAGAGTGATACAATGAGGAAAGGTGACATTTGCATACATGTTGCATTGTGACAGAAGACAGAAACCCACCTGGTGCTGAGAGAAATTGATTCTTTTATAACAAGCACAAAGGACACTTCCCCTTTGCTGCAGTGAGACATTATCTCAACCTTCCATGCCACAGGCAGACCTGACCTTGGCTCTAGAAAAGAAAAGAAAGCTATATTTTTTTAAGACTGTTAGCTACAAATACATCCTTGACAACAGTCTAAAGTAAAAGCAGTCAGTGCCTCTTATTGCAAAGCATGCTGGAACAAGAGAGCCCATGGAGAAATGCTTTCAACAAGCTGTTAGGAGTTTGGTCCTTGTTTACTGTACAACAGCTGAGGAGAAAAGGGACTTACGTCACTTTCAATGTTTATGAACTTAGCATTCTCTTGCCAAGTGCTTGTTGTATGAAGTTGGGCCTGGTACTGACTGCATCCTCCAACATTCATCTATCAGTCTGAAATGTATCAGTAGGGCTTTCCGTCAGCTTTCTCTGCTCCTGTTCATTTCTGATGCCCGTTTCAATACTTACTTGTCAAAGCTTGACAGTGATTCATCCCAATAAAGGCTTCAGGAACCCAATCACTTCACAATTGGGATATTGCTTCAGCCTTAAAAATCGCAGCAATCTCTTACTTTCTGTTTGGAAATAAAATACAAGCCATAGAAATATGATTCTTCATACCACTAAGAGTAAATAACACAATTTTGGTACTATCTATATAAAATAAAAGCAATTTATTTCTGAGTTATGTTGTTCTGACAGTAAATTCAAATTTTATAATAATTCATGACTGGCATGAAAACACAAGCCGATTACAAGTGTACAGCTTCTTTTTCTTATTTAGAATTAATTGCTGTGGAGAGCAAAGTGGTTTTGGGTACAAAATAATTTGTATTTTGAGGCACCCCTGGATGGCTGTACTCTGGTTAGCTCCGTCATTCACTTAGGTTTTCTTTTGCTTCAGCCACACAGTTCAGAGAAAATCTTGATGTGCATTTAAAAAAATTATTTGAAAATAGCTAATACAGTAATGAGACATTCTGAAGTTATAAACCTGTTTTCACTTTCTTTTAGATGGGAAACATTCTTTAGCCCCTCTTTAGAAAGTGTACTGGCAACAGATTCGCTTAGATTTCTTTCATCTGAGAATGTCTTTATTTCCCTCTTTTCATTCCTAAACAATAGTCCCTCCAGGTAGAGTTTGCAACAAGCAGCTGTTTTTCTTCAGTGTTCAGAAAGAGCTGTGCAAGTGGTTTTCCTCTTGGCCTGCCTGACTCCTGGTAAGACAGCCTCTACTACTCTAGTAAACTTTCTTAAGCAAATAATCTTGTTTCTCAATGGCTTTTTTTCCAAGATTTTTTTGCTTTGCTTTCAGTTTTCTGGAAGTTTAATTCACAAGATTTCTTGAATGTCCTTTGCATTTATCTACAGGATTTTCTTAGCTTCTTGAATTTGTATGATGGTATTGATTTGTAAAGGAACGCTTTGTCAAAGAAGCTTTCTGTGCTATAAAGCTCCTCCCCTTCTTGTAGTTACATGCCACTTGGACTTCTGGGAACAGCTTGAAGGGAGGTATATAAGAAAAAGTGACAGTTGGACAAGCAATTGGGAAAGAGACAGGGGAAGACCGAACACCAGAGTTAGCTGAGTGGTGTCAGGAAAAATGAACTCCAAAATCTGATGATCGGAAAGCAGACAGAAACGAGGCTCAGATAAAGACAGATTTTTCTAGAGAATAAGAAAGAAGGCAGAAATTACTGAGATAACAGGAGGAAAAATGATATTGGAAAAAAGGAGCTTAGAGTTAGTTCAGTTCTCCAGGCTTAGACAGATTAGTTTCGTTTTGTTTCCTTTCCTTTCTTTCCCTTTCCTTTTCTTCCTAACCCTTTGAGCCAACTGAGGTTTTAAAAGTTACAAGTTAGAAATCTTTCAGCCAGGAACAGAGAGGCAGAGTCAAGTTACCAGTGAAAAAGTAACAGCAGCCTTTGAGAGCCCAGACCCAAATGGCAGAAAACAATCATACAGATACACATCCACCTTTAAAAGAAAAACTGTTACAATTAATTTTCAATTTGGCAGAATCTAGAACCACCTGTAAGGTGGTCCTCGAGGAATGACTGTGAAAGGCGACCTTAATTGAGGTGGAAAGAACAGCCCACTGTTGGTGGCACCGTTCCCGGGCTGGGTTACTAAAGTGTGTAAGTGGAGAAAAGATGCTGAGCAGCAGAATGCACTCCGCACTCTCTACTTTATGATTGTGGATTTAAAGAACTACCTGCTTCAAGTTCCTGCTGCCTTGATTGCCTTGCCATAATATGCTGATTCAGGTTCAATACCACTTATTCTTTTGTTTAAATCAATCACCAGTTCTAGTCTGGAGCCCCGGAGTGTTCTTGCCTCGGTACAATCTAGTCTTAAGCCTTAGAACTGGAAGGCTTCAGCCTCAGCCTCTATAAAATCTAGAACACTTAAACCTCCATACAATCTAATTAACCTCCAAGACTCACTGCTTACTGAGCACTCTAACTAGCTTCTGAGCTCTGAGTCTTCTGGTTCAACTCACTCTTGTTCTGGCTCAAACTCTTTTCCAAGCTGACTAGTTCAAACTGACTTGAGCTAGCTGGCTTTTTCTGACCAAACACTTCTGACCTTGGCAGATTCTGGCTGACTGCCTCAGACTGAACTGCTCTGCTCAGCTTCAAACTGACTCACTCTTCCTGTCTGGTACTGACTTCTTCTGCCAAGCTGCCTCTGTGTCTCTGTAGCTCTCCCCAAGCCTGCCTGCTTCAGACTGCTCACTTCATACTGCCTGTTGTAACTGCCTGCTTCATACTGCCTCTGTAACCAACTGTTGTAACTGACTGTCATAGCTGACTCTTCCATCACTGACTTTGCTGTAACTGACTCTGCTAGTCTTCTGATTAGTTACTTTGCCTGTCCTTCACTGACTCATCTCAGATGTCACTTGTTGTGTAACACCTACTCTTTCTGAGCTTCTGCTTCCTGCGTCTGCTTCCACACTGTTTCTGTCTTGGGAATTAAAGGTATGGACTACCACTGTGTTCTGAATACTTGGATTAAAGATGTTTGCTATCACTGCTTTCTGAATATTGGAGTTAAAGGTGTGTACCAACATTCTTAACATTCTTGTTTACATTCCACCTAGACCACACAGGCCTCTGAATGTGATTCCTTCATATAGACCCCTGGAATATAGACTTTGCTTTTCACAGAAGTCTATTCTTCTACAATGATGGGCTGTACCTTGAACTATGAACTAAAACAAAACAAACCCTTTATCCATTAAGTGCTTGATTACAGAGTACTTTGTCACAGCAATAGAAAAAACTAAGACAACCTGTAAGTTAATATATTTCACTCCAATTAAAATGAATTAGCTATTATTTTGTTGAAATATTAGGTTCCTTTCTCTCTCAAACTATGATAATACAAATATGAACTCTTCATGTTATTGTCCCAGAATCACTATTACCTGTTAGATAGATAGAAAGATAGATAGATAGATAGATAGATAGATAGATAGATAGATAGATAGATAGATAGAATATCATGCTTTGAGGTAAATTCTGTTCAATTTCAAATTCCATATTGGCACCTCTACTCTACTACTGAGAATTTTTCTGGTGATTACTATTCTTTAGTTCTACTGTTTCCAACTGGCTTTTTAAAAAGTATCTCCATTTCTCTTCTGCACTTCCCTGTTGTTTTCAGTGCTGGGAATCAAGTTCCAGGCATTGGTTATCATCGCCCTGCACTGAGCCCCAATACAGCTCCCAAGAAGTTTTCTTCAAGAGCTTAACTTTCCTCAAGGCCTCCTACAGTTAGGTGACCCCAGCTACCCCTGCTTAAGTCTGCCTAAGCTACAGAACCTCCTGCCCAGAAGCCTGGTCAGACATCTGCTTAGGTCAACCTCTGTTTAGGCCTGCCTACACTACCTAGGAACCAAGCTTCAAGCGCCAGGCACGAGGCTGGACTCTAGCTTGAGGAATTGTGCTCCAAAATCCTGGCCTACCAGATTTTCAAAGAAGACCTAACACCTACATTTCCTCAAATTTCATAAAATAGAAAATGAAGGAACACTTCTATATTCTTTTCACTAACCCAGTACTAACCTGATACCAAGACCAACTAAAAATCCAACAAAACTGGAACCAAGACCAACTAAAAATTCAACAAAATAAAAGAAGTATAGGATAATCTCCCTCATAAACACAGACACAAAATTCCCAATAAAATATGTGCAAACTGAATTCAAGAAAAAATAAAAAGTCATCCACCATGACCAGGTCAGCTTCAACTCAGAGATGCAAGATAGTTCATCGTACATAAATCAATACATGTAATCCACCACCTAATGACTCAAGATGAGAAATCATGTGATCATCTCATTATATGTAGAAAGGGCCTTTGATGAAACCTAATATCCCTTCATGATGAAAGTTCTAGGAATATGGAGACCATAATGTCAACATGATAATGGCAATGTGTAACAAGCCCACAGCCAACATCATGCTAAAAAAAAAAAAAAAAAAAGCAAAGCATGATCACTTAGATCAGAAACAAGACATGGGTGTCTAAGTTTTTTACCTGACCAGTATAGTGCTTGAAGTCTTAGCTAAAGTAACAAGATAAGATAGAAAGGAATAAAGAGATACAGATAGGAAAAAAGGAAGCCAAAGTATCTTTGTTTGCATGTAGTATCATTCTGCATGTAAAAACCATAAAAGTTCCACCATAACACTCCCATTGCTGACAAAGGCTTTTAGCAAAGTAGTTGGACACAAAGTCAGCACAAAAACAATAGTAGCCTTCCTGTATACCAAGAGATAAACATGGAAGGAAATCAGGGAAATAATAACATTCACAATAGTGAAAAAAAAGCACGTAGAACACTGGAATAAATCTAATCATGGAACAAAAGACTTATACTATGAAAATTTTAAAGCGTTCAAGAGGAAATTGAAGAAGAGACTAAAAGACAGAAAGATCACCCATGCTTATGGATTGGTAGGATTAATATTGTGAAGGTGCCCATCCTACCAAAAGAAATCTATAGATTTAAATTATCCCCATCGAAAGTCCAATGTATTTAGGAAACACAAAAGACTCAGGATATCCACAAAAATCTTGAAAAACAAAAAACAGTGGTCAGGTTATCACCATCCCTGATTTCAAATTGTACTACAGAGCTATAGTAATGAAAGCAGTGTGGTACATTCACATTGATCAATGGGACACAATTGAAGACTCACATACAAGCCCACACTCCTGTAATCACCTGATTTTTGACAAAGAGGCCAAAAACACACAATGAAGAAAAATGAATCCCCAACAAACTGGATGGCTACATGTAGAAGAATGAAACTTAATCTTTATGTCTCACCCTGCATAAAACTTAACTCCAAATGGATTAAGGACCTCAACATAATACAGGAGACCTTGAATCCAATAGAGCAGAAAGTCGGTAATATACATTTGAACTCAGACCTCCAGCAGCATAGACATGAAGACTAATAATTGATAAACAGGGCCATATGACTAAAAGACAACAAAAGACACCAACATTTGAATGAAGAATCAAGTCTACATGATGGGGAAAATATCATTGCCAGCTATACATCTGACAGAGGATTGTTGTCTTGAATATATAAAAAATGCGAAAGAAAAAACAGAAACAAAAAACTAAACACTAAAAAAATACCCAACTTAAAAGTGGGCTATGAAGTTGAACAGAGTTCTCAAAAGAAGAGATACAAATAGAGGAGATAGTATTTTTTATATGTATTCAACATCCTTAGACACCAAGGAAATGCAAATCAGGACTACTCTGCGACTTCATTTTACCCCAGTTAGAATTGCTAAGATCAAAACAACAAATGATTTTTAAAAGTGCTGGCATGGATGTGGGAAAGCGGGACATTGATTCACTGTTGGTGGTAGTGCAAACTGGTATGGAATAGTTAGACATAAATTTGTCGTATGATTCAGATATACCACGCCTGGGCATATACACACAGTAGGTACACATCTACGACAGAGATACATGCTCATCCATGTTCTTTGATGCTCTACTCACAATGACCAAGAAATGGAAACAGCTTCAATATCCATAGTTACCTTTCTGTTGCTGTGATAAAACACCATGGCTGAGGGAATTTACAGAAGAGTTTATTTTAGTTTATGGTTCCAAAGGCTTAGCGTGCATAATGGCAGGGAAACATGGCAGCAAACAGCAGCCATGGTGGCAGGGAACTGAGTGCTCGCAACTTGTATTACAAGCATGAAGCAGAGAGAGCAAACTGGAAGTGGTGAGAGGATTTTGACTTTCAAAGTGCACCTCCATTGACATACAGTCCTCCATCAAGGTTGCATCTCCTAAGCCTCCCCAAACAGTACTACCAGATGGGAATCAGGTATTCAAATGCCTAAAACTATGGGAGATATGTCTCACTTACACCACCACAAATGGGTAATGAAAATGTAGCACGTTAATACAGTGGACTATGATTCACTTGTAAAGAAAAATGAAATTGCAGGTAATTTGATGGAGCTGAGTGAGGTAACCCTAACCCAGAAAAACAAATGCTGTATTTTTTTCCTCTTATAATGTGGATGTTAGCTTTGAATCTTTTGGTAACTGTGCTTGAATTGGGGAACCTATAGAAGCTAAAATAATGGTAAGGGGCCATGGAGGAGTGTTTCAAGAGAAAAGAGATAAAATTCAGGTGATATGAATGGGGAAATGGTAATAATGACACAGGAAGGGTTAAATGAACTCAGGAAAGGGAAGGCAAGTATAGAAGAGTAAGTGGGAAGGGAGATATATATATATATATTTATGATATATATACGTGTACACCATAGGCTAGCAAATAGAAAGCCTAGTGTCAGGTATGGGCTATTTCTTTTTGAGTTGTTGGTCAGTAGAATCCCAGAGACTGCCCCCTAAATCACAGACCATTTTGATTGCTCTTGTTTACCCTCCAGAATTTTATAATAAAACCATATTGCTTAGGATCCCATATGCTTGACTCATATGACAAGGATAAACCAAGCTAATACTAACTTGATATCTTCATCCCTACTGGCTATTTTTCACAGAACTGGAAAGTTTTATGCATGTTGTGAACCCTATGAGCTATAATAATGACTGGTCAGCAAAATATGCCCACTGGTACAATGGAGACATGAATGTTACAGGAGCAATCAACCACTTTCTAATTGGATTTAAGGCTCACTCCCCAAGATGGAACTCATGCCCAGTATTGTTATCAAAGCTAAATTCCTGCATCCAGCTAGGTCATAGACTCTAGGAGAGAACCTAATAATATTCTGTCATAGGGACAGAGTAATAAACTGACTCCAATTTCTTATCTTCATATTCATAGATGAGTGTATCTCTTAACCCTCCTCATGAAGCTTTTTTCTGTAGACAGCAGTTAGCACAGACCCACAGTGGCCAATTTCCAGAAAATAAGAAACTATGGGGTACTCAGCTCTAAATGGGACATCTATATCTCATCCCTCCACTAAGGCTCAGGGATCATCATGGAAGAACAGGTGGAAAAACAGTCATAGGCAGAGGTAGTGGAGGTCTGAAGCAATAAACATATTTGCCTGAAATGACAGCGCCATTGTAGATGTGAACTCACAGCAGCTGTGACTGAGTGCACAAGACCTCCACAAGATCAATCCAGCTAAAATCCCAGCATAAGAAACTGGGAGGGAACGGGGGTCTTATTTAACCAAAAAATAGTATGTACATATATAAAATTACCATACAACAAAAAATTAAAAATTAGTACTCATTTGTTAAAATACTTTTGATAGTTGCCTTAAAGTCTTTGTCAGATCGTTCTAACATCTGATTGAGCTCAGGGTTGGAATATATTACCTATCTTTCTAATTTACGTTGTGGTCTTCATGATTCATGCCATGATGAACAAGTGACATCATTGTATATATTTCAGATGGTATCTTAAGAGGCTCTTGATCATACTTCATATTTTTTTTAGCAAGCAGTCCCCTGTTATACTATAGATGAAGGGCCCAGTGGATATGTATATGTTTGGTTTCCTATTGGGTTCCATTCAACTAACTCACACTGCGACACTGCAGACGGGAAGACTGGAAGTTTAGCTGCAGCATCAGCACCCTGGCATCTTTCAGATGAAGATGGGACAGCATCTTGTATCACCTGATTGCCTTTCACTAAGCTTCTTCCCTCTAACCCTGGCATATCTCTTGCGAGTACAGTATCCACTCATACCACTTTTCTGTTGCAAAGTGGGAACCTAGGCTCACCTTGCTGGCTCTTGATAACAGCAGAGGAGAAAAGATAGTGATAATGAGCCCTACTTCTGCAACCTCACTCTGCCTCATTGACACAATCTCTAAAAGGGACTGCCTTACACTGACAGTGGCAGCGGTAGAATTGGAGACCTAACATGACCCTCCTTGCATTGTCTTGTTTGTATAATGTGAATAATACTGGATTCCTATTTGTGAGCATTCAGTTAGATAATATTTATAAAGCACATTTTTTAGGGCATATTAAACAGTAAACATTTATGAAATGATAGTTGTTATGATTAACAGTTGGTCTGGAAAATTAGCCAATTAATTCATTGCTAAGAACCAGAATAATAAATGAACAAGATGTCTCATTGCCCTCTGAGAACATGGCTCACATTAATATGATGTGTTGAACAGGAGGCTAGCGATAAAAACAACATACTAAGAAAGCTGGACAAAAATGTTTTTAGAGGAAGTGATACTAGAGGCAGGACTTGGAGAATCAGTACTTTTCCAGGTGGCAATGTGGGTGTAGGAGTGAAGGAGCATTACAGGCAGATGGAATTTTAAGAGCAAATCACAGAGCCGATATAGATTTAAAACATGCCTTCCAAACACTTTGTCATCAAGAGGTGAAGCTGATGTCACCTATTCTAAAATCTGAGTCATGTGACTGCCTTGGCAATAGAAGCCAATATAAGTGAATCTGGGTTTTTTTCCAAAGCCAGTCCACTTCCTGTATCTTTGAACACACTCTTGGAACTTGCTTGGTGTGTTGTGAGGAAGCCAAGCCACCACACACAGAGGCTACATATAGCTACCCCAACAGACAGCCCCAGCTGAAATCTCAGCCAACAGCTAGCACTGACTGCCAGCCATATGGATGTGCCACGTGGGAAGTGAAATCTCAGTCTCAGGTCAGCAGCCCTGACAGATGCTACACGAGTCAGAGCTGACCCTTCCTTGCTGAGCTCCACCCCCATGTGGATGCCTGAGCTAAATTAATGAGTACTTCTGTAAGCCATTAACTTTTGTGATAGCTTGCTAGGAAGCAATAGCTGAGAAAGTCAGCAGACTATTTATGAATTGGTGGTTAGTACGCCTTTGGAAGGAACAGACACAGAACTGGAGAAAACCTTCTCAGTGTCTCACACAGGAGAAGTGGGAGTGTAGAGTCATGAAGACCAAGTATGGAGTTGCAATTTCAGATTATCTCTGCACCCAGATTTCTCCTGTGACAATCCAAAGGAATTAGTAACATGATTACAAACAATATAATTAAAATATTAAAGATTTTTTCCAAATATATGTTGTCATCGACATGTATGTTTAGATTCAGTACAATCCCATTAGTATACCATGAAAGCTGTGTTTATGAAAGGTGCTTTAAGAGATTCTTTTCTGGAGAGTTGGCTTGGTGACTGAGAGTGCTTCCTGCTCTCCTAGACAAACCCAAGTTCAGTTTCAGCACCTCCTTGGAGCAACTTGAAACTGTCTACAATTCCAGCTCCAAGGGATCAGACATATTTTTCTAGCCTCTACAGTCACTCAAACATCTTTCTCTCTCTCTTTCCCTCTCTCTGTGTCTTACACACACACACACACACAACCACATAAATAAAAAAGAAAGAAATTATTTCCTATCCTCTCCATCCAAGTGAGTTAAAGATGTCCAAACTTAACCTCATTTCTGCTGCTTAGGGGAACTCCTGGATGCTCTGAGGATTCATGTCCAACCCACAAAACACTCTCTCCTGTCCTAGCAATTATATTAGGAGAATCTGACTCAGGGGAAAAGAGAGTTTGTGTTTTCCAAGAACCAAAACAACACTTTGACTTCAAAGCTTCCACACCTTCCATGAAGACTTGTCAGGCACAATCTGTTTACTGACTGGTTTGTCCCAGGCTCAGCATTCCTATAAATACATGTACATCATCTGTTTCCTTTATTTGGACCAGATGAATTTTGATAGATTGAACCTCTGTAATTATTTTTATAGAATCTGGATGTACAAAACTGTATACACAACTTCAGCAAAGGTCAATCTTGGTGGACAATGGAAAGAATGAGGTCATTTGTGATTTCTATCCATTCGACAAATGCTAGTTGATTGTGGGACTGGTTACAGAACACAGCAGGACTCTGGATAAATGAGGTGCTAGATCTAACAGAAGGATCTTGACCAAAAGGCTTTACAGAATAGAAAAGTAGCAAAGTCAAAGGCAGGGACAGATTCGATAACTACAGGCTATAGCACATGCCTGAAGGAAAAAACAGGATGTCATACTGCAGAAGAATGACATGGGGTCTACTTCAGACATGGTAGCCAGGAAATGTGACCTGAGAAGACAGTTGAAGGTGATGAGAGGAAGAATATCCCTAGGGACTTTGATATTTCCTAGAGTTTTGCTAGCTCAGCTGTATAATTTTACAAGTTCTTACCAATGGCCCACTAGAGTTAGTGATCCCGGTGGATAACTAACAACCAAAGTACAAGAAACCTCTTCTCATCTTTGTTGAAAAGCGTTTTCCGAGGTGGAGTTACCCCAAAGCATATCCTGTCACAAAAAAAAAACATGCACGAAAATGTTTTTATTAGAAAAACTTCTCAGGACAAAAACAATAGGAAAATGAGAGAATGGAAAGGAAAGTGGGGGAAGCCAAGCAAGGCTCCCCACTTATGAAGTGAAGTGTGACAGAGGAAACTGGGGCTCAGTTCCATAGGGAGATATGGAGACAGTACAGATCATATTCACCTCGTTCTTGTCAGAGAGCAAGGGGGTTACAGTACTGACATTGATCTAAAGCTAACTCCAAGATGATACAAATTCCTCCACAGCTTCTGGTCCTTGCAAGAAACAGTCCAAGCAGTTTGCAGCTGTCTAAAAGCACTTACCTGGCAGAGATTCAGGAACTGGCCGATGGGGGTGGGATTATGGCAGTCTCAAGAGTGTATTGAACATCCTTGGCTGCAAGTATATTTATTTTTTTCAACTGAGATTTCCAGTATTTATCACAGTCATTACTGTCTGTTGGGAGGTGATTGATGCCAGGGTGAAACTCCAGTTATCCATTGACAGCCTTGGTCAATACTGTATCAGAATTAAACCATCCTTAAAAGCACTGGACATTCTTCTCATAGGCTAAGAAAAGATCACCCTCACCAGGTAAATAAAGTCAAGGCAAACCCATTCCTATGCAGTAGAAGATTGCTTATCTTTGAGTTCACATAGGAAAAGAATCCCTATAGAACAATAAGTCTATATAATAAATTTAAAACATTATCCAGCCTAAAATTCACACTCTACTACCAAGATCAGTGAAAAACCACCCGCTATACATGATGGCTATACCCTCAGCATTAGCTAGAGAGGAGTGAGAAGATGCACACGACACACTGGCCTCCTCTCTGTTAATAGCTCTATGTGGGCAGTTCCAGGAAACTTATGTGTTTTGATTACTTTAAAACCTGCCTTAAGTTTTGGGACACCTAATATATCTAAAGTCTAAAAGTATATGTATATGGGTTTTTGGAGACTGGGTTTTGCTTTGTAACACAGGCTGGCTTCAAACTACTGGTGATTCTCCTGTCTCAACTTCCCAAGGGCTGGAACTACAGACATATGCCTCCAGAAAACATTAATGTGTAACTAAATTACATAAATGATCTTTTATTTAAGTTATTCATATCTGTGTTGCTTGCCTTTCTCTCACTATGACAAAATAAATGAGACGGCTGAATTATATGGAAGAAAGGTTTATCTGGCTCAGAGCTTTGGAGGTTTCAGCCCATGCTCAGTTGGCCTGTGTGAATGTAGCACACTATGGTGGGAAACTTGTGAAGAGAAGCTGCTCATTTCACTGTGTCTGAGAGGAGACGAGTGATAGGATGAAGCTAAGGCCTCAATAACCCCCAGTGTACTTTTCTCAATGCTCCAACTTCATTCCTTTGAGCTCCATATCCTAAAATTCCTCCTACTTCTCATTAGCACCCCAGCTAAGCTCCCAACCTATGGCCTCTGGTGGATACCAAATGCCAAACAATAGCATACGACTTCAACTAAAATATGCTTTTTCACCCAAAGCGAATAGGGAACAGATCTCCTCCTGTGACAATGTGTTCTCTACTGTTCTAGAATATAAGGACTTGTTTGAGAGGCAGGATTAAATTTTCAGAAAAATATAGAACAATACAGGATAGCATGCCCAGCACTGAGGTGGGTAGGCAATGAGAGCTAAAAGGGAGAAAATTCAGCACAAATCCTACCTACCTGAGCTCCACCAATGACGGAGACCGGACCGAGCAACAGCAACAACATGCAGTGTATTCTAATTGAAATAGAAGCAGTGGGAGCACATGGCAGAGCTGTCTTTCCTCTGTTACAGGGATGACTTGAGAGGACAAGTACTGACCAGAAGGAGTTGCCTATAGAAAATGGAATGACTATTTCAGGCAGAAAGCACAGCAAATGCAGGCTGAGTGTCCAGAGATCAAGACCATGGGGACTGAAAAGAAATTAATGACCTGTAGCGAAAGAAGAGAATGTCCATGGTGGTGGATAGCAATAAACAGGTAGACCAGGCAGTGTTCAGAGGCTAGCTTTTGATGATTCTTGATGGAAGTTCAGATTCTATCCTGAGCATTGAAGGATTAATTTTACAACTATCTCAGGAGGAAGCATCATTATTTTTATATTTAAAGAAACAAATTTAAGCTGGGCGCTGGTGGTACACACCTTTAATCCCAGACCTCGGGAGGCAAAGGCAGGTGGATCTCTGTGAGTTCAAGGCCAGCCTGGTCTACATTGAATTTCAGGGTAGCCAGAGTTACAATAGAGAAACCTTGAAGAAAAAAAAAAAAAAGACAGAAAGAAAAAAAGAAAAAGAAAAAAAAAGAAACTTAAAAGCATAGAAGGAAAACTCACTTGCTTTCAATGTAAAGTCATAAAATTAGCAGCTTCTGCAATGTATAAACTGCCTCCACATTCAGGGACATTTTATGTATGGGAAGGTTTCAAAAGCACAGCCCGAGAGCCTGTTAGTCCTCCTGAAGGGGAAGAACACTCATTCAGTAAGTCAGGAATCCAAAAATCCTAGAAGGTAGGGGTGCCCAATGCCAAACCCTTCCCTGAGGCTTCACTCTTCTATCTCAGGTTCTGGATAGGGAATCTAGCTTCCCACTGTTCAGTCAGACCCTAAGAATCCCTTTTACATGCTTGTGTGGGTCAAGTATACTTTTGATTACTAATATCTTCTAATGTAGATACTGACAACCAAGACCCCTGTGTGTCAGAAAGGGAGAGAGAGAGAGAGAGAGAGAGAGAGAGAGAGGGAGGAAGAAGGAAGAAGGAAGAAAGGAAGAGAAGGAAGGAGGGAGGGGAAGAAGAAAACAAAAGAAAAAAGAAAAGAAAAGAAAAGAAAAGAAAAGAAAAGAAAAGAAAAGAAAAGAAAAAGAAAAGAAAAGAAAAAAGAAAAGAGGAATCTAGCACTCTCTACACTAAAAGAGGAAAATGATGGCTGTTGCATATTCAGTATTTGATAAGCTCCTACTGTGTGCCCTCACACCACTATTCTGGGCCCTTGGAATATGGTGGTAAGGAAAATAGACTAATTCCATGCCCCTGTGTTGAGCATATTGCCATGAGGTTGGTATTTCTTTTCTTCCCAGATGCTGGGATCAAAGCCAGAGAGGATGACATACATTCATGCCCACACTTTCATATATTTGTCTTTGGGATATTATCATCTTGGATAAAATCTTTTAGAGCCTGTAAAGTTATGCAGGATCTCTAAAAATATAAACAAAGTGGATTTTATTCTCAGCATCATTTTTAGCCTTCTAATTGGTTTCTAAACTCGCACTTGAGACTTACCATAAAGTGTGAATAAACCCAGTCACAGCATTTGAAAAGCAATTAACAATAACAGTCTAACAGGAATACATTATTGCAGCCTCTGAGACCTTCTTCTGCTCCCAATCTATCAAGTCTCTGACCTTAGGCTGCTAACAGTAGATTCTGGCCAGTAACTCATTCTGTGCATAGCCTGGTTCTAGTTATCTGTTGAATGATGCAAAAGGCTGGAATATGACCTTCTCATCCAGATTTTAGTAACCTCCAGGGGATATGCTTTCCAAATACTTCTCTCTGGCTCCAAAACAAATGCAAAGAGAATTAGCAGCTTTTCTTCTGAATCTAGAAAACAGTGGTCGTTAGCAAGAACTGGAGTTGATACTAATGTTAAGGACGATGATGATGATGATGATGGCAAAGATGATGTAATGATAAAAACATTGCTCTTAATAGTACTTGACTTTGCCGTAGCATCTTACAGATTACCGTGTCTATAGCATCCTTCATTCTCACCCAACCCTGTAGAATGAGCTTGGCAGAAACTGTTAGAGATTTGGTGCAAGTTCAGGGGAACAATGCAAGTTTTCCAGTGAGAATTTAGGATCTAATGATTGGTTTTTGCCTTTAAAAAATATACAATACATGTTTATTCTTGAATTCATAGTAAACAAAAAGAAAAAGTAAAATAAATTTCCCCAACGATCAAAAATCCTACAACCTAGAGATGCAATATGATGAAATATGTGCACCTGTGGAGCTATTGAGACGGTTCATCAGGTAAAAGTGCTTCCCACGGAGCCTGATGCCCTGAGTTTGATCCCTAGACTCTATATGGTGGAAGGAGAGAGTTGTCCTCTAATTTCCACATGTACTCTATGGTATGTGCAAGTGCATGCACATACACACAAAAGTAAATAAATAAGCAAACAAACAAACAAATAAATCGGACACACACCAAATTAATCAATGTAATTAAATTAATGTACACATATATTTAAAGGAAACACACAGTATTTTCTCTTAGGCATGCTTACTCTTTTCACTTATTATTATATAATTGGCATTTTCTATGACAAAATATAAACCTATACAATCTTAATTTGATGTACTATATTTTTACAGAATAACTACTAAACATTTATTCTTAAGTTTTGGGCTATTATATATAATGTTGCAACATATAATGATGTACTTTTATTCTCAACATTTGTAGAATTTTCTGCTTATTTAAAATTACGTATTAGAATGCCTGTACCAACGCATGTGTAAGTACACACACATGCCCACACACATGTGTGTGGTCAGCTATATTGACTACATAGGAATAGCATGTTATTTATAACATGACATTACACATATTTCACATATATAGATTTTATTGGCTGTTTATTAACAGGTCTAGCAGTTCATATCCATCCCCAAACTGGATTTATATTGTCTTCCTTTCTTCCTGAATAATTTAGTTCAAAAGTCCATTTGGCAAGCTGCATGGAGGAGATGATACTTTGGAGACTCAGATCAAGTAAGAAAGGTGCCAAGTGGGATGCTGGCTCAGCAAAGATGGGGAAATGGCTATGACTGGGAGAGAGGAAGAAAGACTATGAACAAATAAATATTTGAGGACAATAAGAGTCTGACATCTCACTGTCACAAAGGGAGATAGTAAAAGGAAAGGACTAGAATGAAACATAGTGTTGAGTTAAAGACCGAAAGAGCCCAAGTGAAGGACATATGGGTGACACCTTGCTCCATACCTTGGTTTCTAAACAGCAGCCTCCGTTCAGCAGAAGCTATGTCCCTTAAAGAAAAGGCTGGCCCAGGGATTGACCAGAGAACACAGAAGAAGGTACATCTGGGTTGTCATATAGTAGTAAAAATACCAACACTAAAGACAATAATGTCCAAAGTGCTCAAAGAATTATGGAGGTGCATCAAAAAGACAGATGATCCAGCTTGAGAAAAATCCCACTGGCTAAATCTGAAGCAACTTCAGTATAAAAATAAAGACATTACAACAATAATGGACAAAGTAAGAATCTATACTTTTCCATTGATAAGAACAAGTGAATGGATGCATGAATGAATGTCAGATAGACAAAATGGTCTTCTTATATTATAATGTTGGGTAATAATTTAGAGAGAGTTGCAAAAATTGAAAATCAGCATTTCCAACTCAAAGTAGAAATTAATTCAGGCAAAAAACAAAACAAAACAACAACAACAAAAACCATTGGTACTAATAGATAAAAAACATAGAATTAGATAAGGAAGAAGATATTTATATTGTCTCAAATTCTGTCCCTACAAAAATAGTTGCTATGGCAAAGCATGAAGTATATGCCTACTCAGAACTCCCAGAACTCTAGAGATTAAGAGAGGATGATCATGAGTCTGAAGCCAGCCTGGGCTACATTGCCAGACCCTGTCTCAAAACTACAACAACAGCCTGACACCTCAACCAAGTACTCAGAGCTGCCATAAATAGTGGCTAAAGCAGCAGCACTTTCCATATGAGATACAGTACAAAAATCCCAGCATCCTCCTGTGAATCCCTGCCCAAAATGGATAACCTAAAACCAATCGTTAGATTCATCAGATGTACTCAGACAGAAGGACAGTCCTTAGGTACTTGATTTTTTTTAAAGATATGGTAAGCTCCCTTTTCACAGTCAGAACCTTACCCTGAACTTGACTAACTGCTCCCATCACAAATGAGCTTCATTATTGACTAGAATATTTTCTGCTATAAACTTTGGTAAAGAAATGTGATATTTAAAATGAAAGGAAAATATGTGGATGTTTTTTGTGTAACCAATGCCTGTGTAACCTACTGGTGCACAGCAGTCATGGTCGATAATAGCTACTACTGCTTGAATACTTACTGTGCTATAAATGCTGATTTTTAGCTTCTACTGATATAATCTTTCTTCCCCTCTAATCCATGGCTACAGTGAATTATATGCTCTTTCTTTATACTGAAGCAACCTTACTTTCATTCCTTCAATAAATCCAGCTCGTTCATGATGTATTTTTCTTTGGACATATTGTGCACTCTATTCTTTAACTACTTATTTATAATTCTTTTAGTATGTGCCATCATAATTGAAAGTTCTTGAGTACATTCTTTTAGTGTAATAATGTTTTTAACATGAACTAATTTAATCTGTATAGCCACCCTAAAAATCACACATTTTTTCTAGTAGTAACTTGTCCAGGGTCCTCACAGTGAGTATAGTTGCAATTTGGACTCAAGTATGACTCCTTGTACACTAGACCGGTACTGTTTCATACCATCCTTCACTTGAAAGACACAGCAAGAATCTCACCCCAAAAGATAAGGCCATGCGCTGGTGTAGATACTAGAGGTTGATACTAGTAGGCTTGCTACTTCTCAGGTCAAAGAAGAGAGCAGAGGGCCTCTGTCACTGTGTCCTGTATTTTCCCTGTAAATTGAGGTATTGGTATGGATAATCTCAAATATTCTTTCTAGATCTATATGTTTTCTTTCTAGGCTTATTCTGTTACTGAGTCTTAGCCAGTAAGTTTCCACTGTACAAGTGGCAGCATAACATGCACTAACTTTATGTCTAGGGGGTGG
>JAMJFZ010003814.1:45000-84103 GCA_026225945.1 Cricetomys ansorgei | reverse complement strand
GTGCTGTGCACCATCCTCATGCCAAGATGAAAGTTATCTGCCTGCATTGCCTTCTGCAATAGCCACAACCACCTCCAGAGACCACCTGACAGACGATAGAAGCTTCCTGGGAGAGCATCCCAACTGCATCCCAGGAGCTCTTATGCTTGAGTGCAAGGTCTCAATAAAGTCTCCTTCCGGTGCTACTGTTGGTCTTTTTGTAATCTTTATCTCCATTTGAGTGAAAGACCCACAACTGAGCCAGTACCACTAAGCCGAAGGAGGGAAGAAGGAGGTAGATAGACAATCGTGAGAAAATCTGTGATGACAGATTAGCTTTCCCGGTGCTGCTCAGGAAGCTGGTTCCCGATGAGGGATCTGGGAATCTGTGCACGAAAGTATCCTATGATCTGATTGCTTCTTTTGGAATAGATGGGTGGCTAAGTGGATGTGTATGTGGGTAGAAAGATGGATAGGTAGAAAACAGATGGTGAAAAAATAAATGGAAGATGAATAGAGAGATGGATAGACAGATGCCATCAACATATAGGTTGATAGAGTGGTGGTATTTGGATGAGTGGCTGAACAATGGACGGACAGATGGACGGATGGAAGGACAGATGGATGAGTGGATGGGTGATGGATGGATGGGTGGAAGAAAGGAGGGATGGGCAGATGGATGTACAAATAGGTAGATGGTGGACATCCCAGTGGATAGATAGATAGATAGATAGATAGATAGATAGATAGATAGACAGACAGACAGATAGCTGGGTGGATGGAAGAATGGATGGAGGGAAGAACAAACCGCTAGTTTTGGAGCATACAAGATGTTACATCCGTTCACAGTTGCTACTCAGCTAATCATCCTAAACACCCCTACAGGGGAGGTAAGCTCCAATATTTACAGATGAGGAAGCAAAGGCCAGGAGATGAAGTAATTTTTTCTGGGGAGACATGAATTTAAACCCAGATTCCATTTCCTGACTATCACCTCCTGTGCGGGCACCAGTCCAGCCCACCATCATGAGGGGGTGGCCTTTCTGGAGCCTCCAGCAACCCTGTGCCTAGTGACTGCAGCACAGTGTGGAGTGTCTTTATTGAAACCTGGAGCAAGCCACACTTGGTGTCTGCGAGTCCCTGAGAATCACTTCTCACCAAGCCACTCCAAGTTCAGAGAGGAGGCCATGCCAGCCACGACCCCGGGCTTCTGCTGGGGAAGGCCCCAGTGTCCCACACTTGGCTCCTGGCTCAGATCCTCATCTTGGTCAAACATTTGCCAATCTGACCTTTGGACAGAAATCAGCTTGCGGGTCTTCCGGAATATTTGAATAAACTGTAGCTACTTCCTCATCCTTGCTCTGGCTCGACCCTGGAGGGTGTGTCTGTGTGTTGTCCGTGTTGGCTCTGAGCTGCCTCCTCTTGCACAACAAGGAACTACAACCTGTCCAAGAATGAACGTGTCCCTCTAGCTCTGTGCCTGAGAGAGGCCACCCAGCTTATATGGACAGTGCACCCAGCAGGGTGCCTGAGAGAAGCCCCCATCACCTGGGTATACAACTGCTGGGTGTGGTGCCACACACAGTCCAACTGCCCCTGAGGCTCCCAGCTACACCCAGATATTATATCCTTGACCCCATCCCAACCCCCATCATCTCCTTGTCTGCTACCATATAGCTGGGAGCTAGGTGAAGAGGGCTCCATAAGCGGGAAATGTCCATTTTCAAGATGCCCTGGTAGTGTCATCCTGGGAGGGAAGCTAGACAAAGGAAGGCAAGGGGCCCTGTGTTTGCATTAGTCAGTATCAGATTGCAGAAACTGTGGGGTTTCTCTGGGTTGCTTTCAGCTCTTTCCTGTAACCTGTTGTCAGGACACGGGTGAGTGTGAAGATAGGGATGAGTAGCCCTTGGAGGGTGTGGTGGAATGTGCTGCTGTGAAAAGAAGATTGGTTTCTAGAACTCATAGGCACAGGCACACACAGACGCGCAGACACACACACAGGCACACACAGGCATAGGTGCACAGAGACACACACACAAAGGCACACACAGGTGCACAGAGACACACACACAGGCACACACAGGCATAGGTGCACAGAGACACACACAGGCACACACAGGTGCACACAGGCATAGGTGCACAGAGACACACAGGCACACACAGGTGCACAGAGACACACACACACAAAGGCACACACAAGTGCACACAGGCACACACAGGTGCACAGACACACACACACACACACACAGGCACACAGAGGAGCACACAAGTGCACAGAGACACACAGGCACACACACACACAGGTGCACAGAGACACACAAAGGCAAACACAGGCTCACAGAGAGACACACACAGGCACACACAGGTACACACAGACAGGCACAGGTACACACAAGTACACAGAAAGACACACAGGCACACACAGGTGCACAGAGAGACACACACAGGCAAACACAGGTACACACAGACAGGCACAGGTACACACAAGTACACAGAAAGACACACAGGCGCACACAGGTGCACAGAGAGACACACACAGGTGCACAGGCACACACACACACACAAGGTGCACAGAGACACACACAGGCACACACAGTCATACACAGGCACACATGCACAGGTGCACAGAGACAGACACAGGCACACAGAAGCATGCACAGGTGCACAGAGAGACACACACAGGCACACACAGGTGCACAGTGACACACGCACAGCCTGGATGAGAAGGGATCTTAGAACGGGCTGTGTGGTCATCTGAAGGAGAGATAAGCACTGATATCTAAGGACAGCTCCTGTTGGGAGACCTCCTAGGAGCTGACTGAACCAGGGGAGGCTTGCCAGTTGTTGTGGGCTAAGCAAGGATGCAGAATTGAAGCCAGGTTTCGTGGCACACGCCTGTAATCCAGCACTCCAGAAGTGAAAGTTTGAAGTCATCTTCAGTTGCAAAGTAAGTCAGATGCAGTACGAACTATACGAGATCCTGCTTAGAAAATAAATTGTAAAAAAAAAAAAAATCTGGAAGACATAAGTAAGGCTTTTTCTTCTGTTCTACTGTGGTCTTGCTGGCTTCTGGAAGGGAGTTATCATGAGGAGTAAGGAGACAAAGAATTTATTAACAAAATACTTGACCCTTGACATCAAGAGAAAATGGCAGATGGCAGGACACGGTAGAATCTGAAAGGCCAAATCCTTCACTAGAGACTTGAGTTTCTGGGTTCTGGAAGAAAAACTGGGATCAAGGAGAGAGCAGGAAGGAGAACACAGAGAAGAGTTCTGCAAGGCAGTCCATGGGAACAGAGCAAGGGCTTCCATAGCATCCAGATCTAGGGGCTAGAGAACAACAGACACTTTTCTCAGCATAACTAAGAGGCTGTCAGGAGTGCCTGTCCCCTGAGATGGCAGAGGGTCCGAGGCTGATGGGTCTCTTGCCCATCTGTCCTCCTCCCTCTGCCCTGGGCAATGGCTGTGTGTGTGTGTGTGTGTGTGTGTGTGTGTGTGTGTGTGTGTGTATGTGTGTGTGAGAGAGAGAGAGAGAGAGAGAGATCAGTGTACGTATGTACATGTGCACGTGTGTGTAGAGATTGGCCGTCAATCAAGCAATCTCATTTTTTTAAGACAGAATCTCCCACTGGCCTGGAGCTCACCTCTTAAGCTAGGCTGCTGGTCAGGGAGCCCCAGAGGTCCCCATCTCCTCCTCCCTAACAGTTGGACCTCTGGTGCTCGCTACTCTCCCTATCACATGGGTGCTGGGGTTCAAGATCAGATCCTCGTGCCTGTGTAGCAAGCACTTTACTGACTAAGCCGTCCCCCAGCCTCACACCTTGGCTTTGACCCTGGGCTGGCTTTACAGACCTCTCCCTGTGGCATTCCAGACAGCCACCCCAGAGGATTGGCCCCGGAGGGGGGGGACAGGGGTGGTTCTCCCAAAGAGGGTAGCTATCCCTCCATGGCCCTGCAGCCCAGCCACCTCAACTCACAGACAGCAAGCAGGAGTTTCTCAAACTTCAAAGGAAAGGGTACAATTTGCAATTGTCTCTCTCCCTGCAATGATTACCCGTTCTGGCAGGTGGCCTTTTATGAATCTGTTAGAACCCCGGTAGAGGGCGCTCACCAACCAAGCACCCACAGCGGCCAGTATGTTTCACTAGCCAGAGCAGGCAGAATGAAGACTCTTATTGTCCAGTTAGTGGCCATGACAAGTACATAAAACCTTCAAAGGGCTCCTGGCTACTGGCTGCACTGAGTCTTAATGAATATATACGTTTACTTTTGAGACGCTTTTAGGAAGGAGTGGGAGTTTCGCTGATAACCACACAGTAGAGTTGAAAGGACAGCAGTGATTCTAACTGTGGAGACACAGGAGGAAGTGCAGGCAAACTGCCCAGGCCTGGACTTCAAAGGCTTTGGGGTGACTTTGTTTTCTTTTTCATTTTAAAAAACTTCTTTATTTTTATTTTATGAATATTGGTGTTTGGCCTGCATGTAAGTGCACCTCGTACGTGCAGTGCCCGCAGAGGCCAGAAGGGGGCGTCAGAGCCTGTGGAACTGAAATTACAGTTGGCTGTGAGGTACAATGTGGGTGCTGGGAATCAAACCCTGGCCCTCTGGAAGAGCAGCCAGTCCTCTTAACCACTGAGATACCTCTCTATCGCATGAAGGACCATTTTTAAATCGATCATAGAGTTCTTTATGATTTGAAGAATGATCTATGGCTGCCATGCTTTTAGTTTTAAGAGAGTGAGATTATTAAGTATATAGAAAACCAAAGTAAAAGGATAAATAGCAGGAGACAGAAAGCAAAACATGGGGTGTCCAGATCCCCTCTGTTGACGGGGAGCCCTGTTGAGAGGCCGGAGTTCCCGATAGAGTGAGCCTTGGCAGAGCAGAGTGTTCCCTCTGGTGAGGCCTCCAAGTGAAAGAACAAATAGCAACAGATGAAGATGGCGTCATAAAATAGGTTCTCCTGGGGCTGGAGAGATGGCTCAGCAGTTAAGAGCACTGTTTGATCTTCCAGAGGAACCGGGTTCAATTCCCGGCACCCACACGGCAGCTCACAAAGGTCGGTGATTCCAGTACTAGGAGATCCACCCCCTCAGACAGACAGGCAAAACATCAATGCACATAAAGTAGAAATAATTAAATTTTAAAAATAGGTCCTCACAAGATCCGATAGGAACTGAGACAGTTAATTCATCAGCGGGATTCCGGTTGAGCTTTCCCTCCCTCCACTGTTCCCAT
Source organism: Cricetomys ansorgei (assembly GCA_026225945.1). Classification (NCBI taxonomy): domain Eukaryota; kingdom Metazoa; phylum Chordata; class Mammalia; order Rodentia; family Nesomyidae; genus Cricetomys; species Cricetomys ansorgei. The sequence continues at coordinate 78,886 of JAMJFZ010003814.1, read as the reverse complement.
GGCGGGTGCAATATAAGCAGGATGAGCAAGAGAAATCTCTGCTGTAAGTGCTCTGCCTGCTAGCTGTTCTCAAGGGCAGAAGGCTTTCATTCCTGGCCGGTTTGCAGTGCTAACATCCCTGTCACAGCAGAGGGGCCAGCCCATTCCTAGATAAGGAGTCTCAGGGACACTTTGAGACAAACACGCTTGGGTGTGAAGCGGGGTGGGGCAACCAGAGCTAGGTCCTCAGCAAGCTCAGACAGTGCATGACGATTTACCAGTCGATGCACGTTACACATATCAGACACTTTTGGAAAATACAATGCAAGGGAGTTTCTAGAAAAATGTGAGAGGTGGCGTCAACTACTGAACCCCAGCCCCGAGTCTCATGATCAGACTCCATAGACGTAAAGTTACTCCGTCAAAGGACTTCTTAAAGATATTTATCTTCTTATGGGGGCTGGAAAGACAGCTCAGTGGTTAAGAGCCCTGGCTGCTCTTCCCAAGGACTCAGGTTCAATTCCCAGCGCCCACACCAGTCTGTAAGTCTAGTTTCAAGAGATCTAAACAGGCATTGCACATACAGATAAAACACCCGCCCACATAAAATAAACAAATGTTTCTCAAAATGATTTATTTTTAGCTGCGTGTGTGTTTGGGTACCACGTGTGTGTGTGCCTTTGGCAACCAGAAGCAGGACCTCCTACGGCTGTCCACTGTGCTCCGTGGGTGCTGGGAGTCAAACTCTGGTCTTCTGGAAGAGTCTCTTTACTGCTAGCTCATCTTTCCAGCTCCATGTCAAAGGACAAAAGATGCCTTACAAATGAAGAATAAGAGCCAAGTGTGGGGGGGGTCCGCGCCTACGATGCGCACAGTCCAGAGGCGGGGCCAGCGCCGCGTGCATAGTGAGACTTCCCACCAGACAAGCTCAGGTTCCGAATCACACCTAGTTGTTGGAGATTCTCTTCCAACTGGCAGGCCGTTGTGACCTTAGGAAGCTCACACACCCTCTCTGAGCCTGTTTCCCCGCTGCAGCACTACTGTAGAGCTGACCAGGCCTGTGGAAAGTGACATTTGGTTGCCGTGTTTGATAGGATGTGTCCCTGTGTTCCAGATTACTGGGTCCTTAAATTCTCCGAGTTACTGCAGCCCAGCAGAAGGGGATCCGGGGCTCTAGAGCTCATAGTTCACAGGCCCCTGGCAAAGCTGCAGCCAGCAACAGTAGCAGCAATGTTGGGTGCGACCCGGAGGCTGTCGAGTGGCACTTGTAGGCGTCGGAGTGGTTCTCCGCCAAGGTTCTCTGAATCCAGTCTATGTAGGCTGGCACCCGAGTATAGATGCCAGGCCTGAATGGCCGCGCACAGCCGAATCCCCAGCTGATGACCCCGACCTGGATCCAGGAACTGTTGATGGTACAGACCAGTGGTCCCCCAGAGTCACCCTGCAGGAGAAGGAGGAGAGCCTGCTCAAGAAAAGCTTTTTTAAAACACCCTCTGCAGAGGCCACAGAGACGGGTGAGTGTTCTGGCCTCCGAGAGCCCCTGGGATACCGGGGGGGGGGGGGGGTAGACGTGGAATACAAGGCAGGAATAACAAGGAGAGCCAGAACAGTGCTGTCACCTGACAGGAGTCTTTCTGGCCCTCTTTGAAGCCTGCACAGAGCATGTCTGCCTGGATGACTTGCTGCCCTGACAGGCTAGTCTTCTGGACGTGGTACATCTTCTCACACTCCTCCGAGTCCAAGATGGGCACAGCTACCTCCTGGAGGACACTCTCCATGTCTGATCCAGAGAGAGGCCTGGGCTGAGTATACCATGACCCACGGAACCCTTCCCACCACGTGGACAGCCTGGACCCCTGTCATTCTCTGTTCCCTAGTCCCTCCATGTCCCAAAGTCAGGAAACAGAGTTGGGGGCAGGGTTCAAGGCCAGCCTGCTCCCTGTGAGTCGCACCAGTCTCTATAATCCCACAGCTGCTGAGCCTCAGCTTACCCATTTCTGCAATATGCAGAATCCTGGACACTGTGGGCATCGTGGCCAAGGGGAACCCCACAATTTGGCTGTTCACCCTTAGGTAGGTCTTCCCCTGGGCAGGAGTAGGGACTATGCGTGGACATGTTCCCCTACCTCTTTCCTGGGTGGACCCCCAGCCTGTAACCCAGCAGAGAGTCCCGGGGGTGAGAGGAGCATGGGCTTCTGGGAGGCAGATGGGCGTGAACTGAGAGGGCTGCAGAGGGGTTTGCAGCTGCACCAGGGCGATGTCTCCACTAGAGGTCTCTTCCCAGAGGTAGCTGGGGTACACAAAGATGCTCCTCACAGCCACTAAGTTTGAGTGGGGTTCCAGAAGGTCGAGTGTCAGTCCTCCAACCTTCACATTGTAGAAGCTGGGATTCTGAGACCTAGGAAGGGACAGGCCCAGCCTGTTGAGGCATCTGCCCAAAAGGGACAAGGTCAGGAGAATGGCAGCCACTTTCCATCCCTCCCTCACTTACCAGCGGAAGCAGTGGGCAGCCGTGAGCACCCACCTCTGGTGGATGAGGGAGCCCCCACATATGTGGCCCTCTGCGGCTCTCCACAGGCTGACCTGCCAGGGCCACTGTCCTTCCAGAGCATCTTGGCCACCCACGATCTTCCCGGCATCTCTGGAGTGGCCACACACTGCAGAGGGACCTTCTCAGAAAGCCAATCCCTCCTGGGTCCCACCATCCCCAACACCTCCTTCCATATCCTGCCCTGAGCGCTTCCCTGGGACACTCTGAGTCAGTCATTACCTGAAGGCAACACATCCCCACGTTCCCCTGGAAAACAAGAGAAAGTTTCCTCAGTGGACTCTGGTTACTGCAGACACAGAACTGGCAGAAACGCTGAGACTGAATGAGTGTTCAGCCCTAAATGACCTGTCCATATCTACATCAACACCCTCCCAAGCTCCGGAACATCACTGAAGAGAAGGCAAGAAGAACGTAAGCCACAGGGTGGGGGAGGGTACTGGGAAGGCTGCCTTCTGGACGTGGCGCGGCTCCTGCACTCATGTGGCTACGGCGGCTGTAGTAACCTGCATGAGACAAGCACAAGACCAAGAAGACCACACTCCAGTGTGTGTGTGGGGGGGTGGCTTCCGTGGACCAGCCCTAGCTGGGGCGCCATTGGCAGTCACGGCTGGTGGCGGGGGTGGCTCCAGTGATGATCCACATCCATGCACAAATGGATGGCAGTAGCAGGACTCAGTGAGTCACAAAAGAAGAGGGGAAGAAGGAAGCGATGACCAGACGTTGGAGGAGTCCACGTTGGGGAGAGCTCAGGGGAGTTGAGGAGAGAGGGTGGGAGATGGATATGATCAAAATAAATTGTATACACGTGGGACTCAGAATTTTTAAAATGAAAACAAGAGAAAGGTCTGGGGTCAGCATTCCATCCACAAAGTTTTATCCCGTGACCTGGCTCAGGGACGTCACCCCGCTCAGGAATAGCCAGCCAGGCTCCACTTTGATTCTTTCCCCTCCTGTCTCCCTCAGAGGGTCAGTGGACTCATGGGGTTTGCCCTCCTACTCCCAGCCCTCTCCTGGTTGTCTAGGGAGAGCGGCTGAAGATCTAAGGAAGCAGGATGATGGGGAAAGGGTGCCGAGGCCATCGTGGGGGTAAGGAGTTGGGGTGACTGAGGAGTAACGCCCCTTACCTGGCAGTAACTGCAGCAGGAGAAGACAGATGCACCATGCCCAGGACTCCATGGCTCCTCTTTGGAACATGACACATCAGAGACCTTGAACCAGTCTAGGGGAGGGTTGCATCTCAGTGTCTAGCGGCAATCAAGCTGGAAACCCAGTTACCTGACGGGACCGGATGATTCAGGCTCCTGTTGGCAGATGTAGTCTAGTGCAATTTAGTGATGGTCAGGGAATTAGTGGCCCATCAGGAGCCAGGGGCAATAGGAGCTGTCAGGCCACCTGTGAGGTTAGCACAGGGGAGTCTCACCCATCCTTCAGGAAGCTGGGGGCACCCATTGTTTTACCTACTTTGTCTAAGAGAGCAGGGGTTCTGCCTACTGCTGCCAGAAGATCACAGTCCACTCTGGTCCAACACCAGACTCAGAGAGGAGCCAGGGACATCCAACTCCTGACGTTCTTCTCACCACTGTGGCTCATGGACCTCTCTTAGCCAATCCTATTTAAGAAGTATAAGCCCATGGGACTGTTGGTCACTATGGAAACAAATGTAGCTAGGGTTTGCCCTCCAGTCCAGGAAGTATCTACTCAGAAATATTCAATGTTTTCTAGAAAGTTATTTCCTTCTGCTACTCTGGCTACTTCAAATCTCTTCCTCTGATTCTAAGACAAAAGCAACACTAGAGCAGTCCCCAGCCTTGCTGAAGACATTGTCAGGCCCTTGGTGCCTCACAGGGCCTCGAGCTGCGACTCCAGCAAAGCCCTCAGTGGGGCCCAGCCAGTACTGGGTCCTGAATCACTGTTTTTGAGGTGTAACTTCACCCTGACAGTGGCACTGTCCTGTGTGGCACTGGTCTCTGACTCCTGAAGGACCACAGAGTCTCCTGGCCTCCAGGTTGCAGTTTTCCCAGAACTTCCAAGGCAGAGCTGGCCACACCTCAGCTCAGACACGGGCACAGGCAGCCTAGGACCCCAGACTCGGGGGTTCCCCTCTTGTTCACCGGCTTCTCAGACTTCTGCATCTCTGAATGTCGACGGTTTCCAGCTCTCCCTGTTCTCCCAGCTGTGGCTAACTTCCTAAACACTTAAAATCTTTTTGCTTTTTGGGGGGATCTACTTAACTTTAGACAAGCTGATAATTCTTTGCATAAAATTCTCATTGTTCATGTAATCCAGGGCTTCTGGACCTTACGGCCCCTGCGAGGCACTCCAGGGTTTGAAGCACAGTGCTGGGTCCTAGCTGGTGACACTGTTGTAAGGCCTCACCTCTGAGCCTCAGGCACTCATCTGGGAAATGACCATCCTCCCCTAGGAGCCCGAAGATGGGGGCCTCACTTTGAGCCTCAGTATAGGCAATAATGTCAAGTGATCAAAAATATCAAATAATCACGAAACAATGAGTTCCTAATAATACTACAAAAAATAATAAAAATCTAAAAAAGACCTGACTTTTCTTCTTGTACCATGTTAAGGAAGTAATTCATTACGTTGAGGATAGTCAAATAATGAAGGTGACTCTTCGTGGGCGCATCCTATCAAGTGGACGGGGCACATTAGCGTGTTGCAAACTAACGAATTCCTGGACCAAGACAATGACCGTCAGCAGCAGCTGCCATCGCACGTCCTGACCACATTTCACCAGTCTTTTTTTTCGTTTTCATTATGTAGCCCTGGTTGTCCTTCAGTATGGAGACCAGGCTGGCCTTGAACTCATAGAGAGCTGCCTGTCTCTGCCTCCCGAGTGTAGTCATGTCTGATTTGTATTTAGCTTACTTTGTTCTTCAAGGAGATTTATATCTGCTTTGTCGTACTTATGGGGTTGAGTTAATTATCACCAGAGAAGTTTTCACCAAACTGTGCTGTGCTTAAATATGCCTAAAATAAACTACTTGGGGTCAGATTCTCGAAGTTTGAACCACACCAGCTATTGAGCTGTGTTAAACCAAACTGCCTTCTTGTCTCCTGTGGATCATCCCTCTGCAGGCCTGTGAAGGTAAGAGAGATCCCCTACAGGTTCAACAAATCAGACCTCCATTGCAATCAGCCTGTGCAGACAGAGCACCCTGGTAGAAGGGTGTGGCAGAAGCAAGCTGCTCTCAGTGGGCAAGAGTATTTGCTGTCCAACATGAGGACCTTAGTTGGGGTCTCATGCAAGTGTCTATAATCACAGCATGGCCCTACTGTTAGATGGGAGGCAGAGTCAGGGGAGTCTTCGGAAGCATAAAGGCCTGCAAGCTTGGCTTACCCCATGGTGGAGAGACTGTCCCAAACAAGTGGAAGGGCAAGAGCAATCCACAAAAAAGCTGACCTCTGCTCTCAACACAGGTGCCATTGTGACAAATATGTGCCTGTTTACCCTGCAACACACACACATATTCAGCACTCTCTCTCTCTCTGTCTCTCTCTCTCTCTCTCTCTCACACACACACACTCACTAGCCCAGCTCTAGGTTAAGTGAGAGACCCTGTTTTATCTGTGCTCACCTGTGCCTTCCTTCTCTTTTTTAAGGAAAAGGCTATGGGCCTGTTCATTCTGTTCATCCATCTTACAGATAAAAGTGAAAAACAAAATCTCAAAAATCCAGAGTAAAGTCCTGGGGATGTAGCTCAGTTGGTAGAGAATAGGCCTAGCATACGTGAGGACCGGGGTTCGGTCTCCATGCCACATAAACTGGTCACGATGGCATAAGCCTGCAATCCTAGCTCCTGGGAGGCAGAGACAGGAGGTCGGGAGTTCAATGTCATTCACGACATAGAGAATTTGAGGCCCGCCTAAATAATAAATAAAGTGTGACTTAAAAATCCTTCAGAGTGGAAATGCCCAGTCTCTGAGTCACCGGGTCACCTGGGTAAAGGGAGATATGAGTTAAGGACACAAGAAACTGCCAGGTGTTGGTTTCGAAACTGGAAGTGAGCTAGAGGTCAACTTTATGACAGCGTTGGCAATGGAGACTTCTGTCCCTAGGGAGAAGGTAGCCCCCATTCCCTCCCAGTAGCCCACAGCCCACGTGAGCTCACGCTTTCCTGGCTCTCCAGGGCACTAACTCACAGCTGCCCACCCATGACTCCCAGATGGCAACTCCTCAGACTCCAAGTTCTGTCCGTTTTACTTCAACAGTTTCTGAGTTTGAACCAATGGGGCAGGTTTAGCCACAAGAGACTTGAGCAAGAGAAGAACTGAAATGATATCTAGTCAAAAGCTTTGAACATACGGGTGATGGGGGTGCTGCTTTGAACAAGGAGAAGGGCAGACTTTTATTGATTTTCTGGGGAACGTAGATTCTTGTAATTTTTCACTGGCTGAGGCACAATGTTAAAGGAATTCTTCCTTCTCGAATGAGGCACCAGTCAATGGGGAGAATGGGAGGCTCGTCTAGAAACTGCTGAGCTCCTCTTGCTACTGGTGTCTTTGTCCTGTACAAACATCCCAGCCCTGTGGTTTGTTCTGGGCCTGATGACAGAAGGCAGCTGGAGGATTGCACACAAGGGCGGGGTAGAAGAGACACGCTAGCTCCAACATGCAGCAGGCCAAGTTTCACGTGTGTCATGCCTTAGACAAGACATTCCTCCAGTGAGCCACATGTCCATATATAAACCAGAGGTTTGGGCTGGAAAGGGGGGAACACAACATGGAGACAGAGATGCCATCCATCACACTTCTGATAACCAACATGAAGCCAGAGCTCTCAGGGAAAGTGGATCCAGGTGGATGAGAAGTAACAGAGGCAACTGTCAGCATAACCCACGGCACAGGCGGTCTCCGCAGCAAAGCCAGTGGGAAGTAAGTAGTATGTTTCCCAGCTCTGTGACTTTTAAAATCAGTCAATTTTTCCGGATAAAATTCAAGACAGGAACTCATGCAGCTCAGACTGGCCACAAACTTGCTGTGTAGCTAAGGCTGGCCTTAAACTTCTGATCTTCCTGCCTCCGTATCCTCAGTATTGGGGTTACAGGTGTGCACTTCCACACCTGGCATTGAACCAGTAGGATTATTTAGGTTGATTGAGGGCAAGTGAAGCTCATGGGTTTTGGGTTTATTTTTGCCCTGGTAACTAACGCCCGAGTTGATGCGTTTCTGGAGACCTCACATGGAGTGGGGGTTTTCCCTTGAGAGCATGTGGAGAACGGTTGTTGACACAGATAATGGAGCTGAACTAAAGGGAAAGAGCTTTGTGGACTAAGCATGAAATGTACTTAAGGGACTCTTGTTTCACTAGCTATTTTAGAATGAATGCATGTGCGTGTGCGTGTGTGTGTGCCAGTGTGTGTGTATGTATATGTGTTTGTTCATGTGTGTGTGCGTGTATATGTGTGTATATATATATGTGTGAGTAGGTTTGTGTCTGTATGTGTGTATGCATATGTGTGTGCGCATATGTGTGTATGTGTGTGTATATGTGTGTATATATATATGTGTGTGCATGTGTGTGTATACGTGTGTGTTGCGTGTGTGTGCATGTGTGTATATATGTGTGTGTGTGCACGCCAGTGTGTGTGTGTGTGTATGTGTTTGTTCATGTGTGTGTGCGTGTATATGTGTGTATATATGTGTGTGTATGTGTGAATAGATTTGTGTGCGTATGTGTGTGCGCATATGTGTGTGCGCATATGTGTGTATGTATATGTGTGTGTATGTGGGTGTATATGTGTGTATATATATGTGTGTGTGCATGTGTGTGTATATGTGTAAGTGTGTGTGTCTGTGTATATGTGTGTGTGTGTGCTACGTGTGTGTATGTGTTTATATATGTATGCATGCATGTATATGTGCACATATGTGTGTGTGCATTCTTATGTGAAACGTGTATGTGTGTGTGTGTGTGTGTGTGTCTGTGTGTCTATGTGTCTGTGTGTGCCTGTGCCCATGCACATGTTGAGGACAGAGAAGTATCAGCTCAGTCTCTCTTTCCCCCACGTGAGTCCCAGGGTTCCAACTCAGGTTGTCAGGCTTGACAGCAGATGCGTGTCTCACCAGCCCTGCTGTAGTCTTTAGGAGTTGGGGCTCAGCTGGGGGAAGTAGGCCACTGGGGGTGTGTTGTGGGATGTGTGGATTAGATATTTCATAGTTATTATGGGATCACACTCCTGTGTACATGCTGTGTGGGGGAAGGTGCTTCCTATGCCTCGCAGTATGTGAAGGACTTGCTTCCTGTACCTGCTAGCACCCCTATACTAAAAACAATGGAGTAGCCCCCAAGATCTCCACATGAACAGGCCATTTGTTTACCTTAAGGCAGATGAAGGTTTCCTATCACCCTCAATGTTCTGCAGAGAAAAGACAGAACGGACTTCATTTTAGGCCCAAGGCTTCATCTTAAGCTTGTCCTGGGCCTGACCCTGAAAATTCATAAATTCTAAGAGAAAGTCATAAGCTCACCCCCGCACACCTGAAGGGCAACCAATCAGAGATTAGGTCAACCACAGTGTAACCACAGGAATGAAGGAAGGCCTTATCTCAAGGCCAGACATCTATACCTGGTACCTCCACATGCCAGGAGGTACATGAGTATCTTACCTTGAAGTTAGGGCAATCACAAACCAACCCATGTAACTGTCTCACTGACCACCAACCATGTTCCCTATTACCTCACCCATGCTGAAATCCTCCTTACAACCTATAAAAAGGCCAGTAAGCCTTTGTTCAGGGTTGCCATTTTCTTGAATGATCCCTGCATGCAGGAATTTTCTTTCGAGAAATAAACACACCCTTGCTGATTGCATACCTGAGTGGTGGTCTCTGTGTGGTGATTTCAGACGTAACAGCAGCTGGGTGATCAGAGAAGACTCTGACTCACCCTAGCTTGGATACCCGCTGGGGTAGGCGACAAGTCTGCTGGCAGACATTGGGAAGTGTTGGGTTCCATTCCTTTGTATAATGAAGGCCTGTGTGGGAAGAGGAGGGAGTTTTGAATGAATAAAGGACCTAGGGCCTGAAGGAGAAAGCAGAACCATGAGAGAACCAGGTGAGGAGGCGATGGGAGAGGATATGGCTCTCTGCCTAGCTGCCCAGGGATTGCATCCCTGAGAGTTGTCAGGGCTCATTATTAATATATAGACGTCGTATTAATAAATCACATTTTAACAGGGATGGGCTCATGGGCTGTACTATCCTTGGCTCCTTCCTGTCACACTCTCAGCTCCCTTGAAGAGGAAGCTCCCGCCACCAGGAACCCTGACATCTTCCTGTCAGGTATGTTGCTATGGTGATGGAGGAGTGACTGAAGTAGATGTCTCTGGTTCCCACAGGGAATCCAGTTCCCACCGGATCTGTGGACTCAGTCAACCCCAGGACACTCGGCTAATCCCTGGATACAGTGGGGAGGTCTCAATAGAACATGGATTTCAGTTAACGAGTTGGCGTGAGGTTCAAGTGGGAAATGAGCAAAACAGAAGAGGTGCGCGTGGCCCGCTAAACATGCAGCAGCTGCCACCACTAACAGCCCTTAACTAACATTTATGACCAGGCAAGGACATTTCGGGGATACCGAGTGCACCAAAATGGAAAGGTAAATGTTGAACCCCAATAAACTAGAGAATTTCTTAAGGAAGATAATCGGGGCTAGCGCGAAGGCTCAGCAGGTAAGGGTGCTTGCTGCCAAGCTCAACAACCCAAGTTAAGTCACTAGTGAAGGAGCCAGACCTACTCCATTTTGTTTTCTTACTCCATTCTGTCCTCCTTGAGTGGTGACCTGGCTTGCCGTTAATTCTTGGAAAGTCCTGGGGCCGGCTGCTGGCCAGCCAGAACGGTGCTAGGCTGTAAGAGGACTACATTTCTAGAATAGTTGCTTAATTGCTCACTTAATGTACCTCATGTCCCCACCAAAGGTGATGAGTCAGTCTAGCAAGGACCCACGTGCCTCACCCTGGTCCTGACCCACCAGCTTAAAGATCAGCTGGAAAATCCCCTAATGGCTGCCTGTCCTACTTAAAAGGCCTGCATGCCTGCTCTTCAGGGTCACCATCTTTTCTTGGGGGTGACCCTGCCATTTGCATTGATTTCCGACCCAACACTAGGACCCACGGGAGAGAATAGACTCCTGCAAGTTGTCCTCTGACGCCATATTGCTGGCATGGCTCATGCATCACTACCCCAGCACACAAAGAAAACAAAGATTGTGAATTTAAAAAAATTTTAAAGAGGCCAGGCAGGGTGGTACATGCCTTTAATCTCAACACTTGGGATGCAGAAGCAGGCAGAACTCTATGAGCTCCAGGTCAGCCTGGTCTACATAGCAAGTTCTAGGCCAGCCATGGCTACACAGTAAAACCCTGTCTTAAAACAAACAAACAAACAAAAATCGCTACACCACCAAGAACAAACAAAACTAGGAATCCATGTTAAGTACTACTGAATGTTCTGAGAGAAAGCAGGGAAGAAGTAGGGTGGAGGGCTGGGCCACGCTGTTATAGATACAGTGGTGACACAGGATCAGAGGTCAGTAGGAAGTGGACCAGCCAGGGAGGAAGAAGCTAGGATGCAAAGGCCAGGAGGCAAGGACACGCCTGACCTGCTCCAGAAGATAAGCAGGAAGCCACAGGAGGAGAGGCAGGAAGACCGCAAAGATGTTTATTCCCTCTGAGTTAAAGGAGAAGCCACCTCAGGGTTTGAGTAGGAATTTTTGAGAATTGAAGGCGACCATTTGTTCACTCGATGGTTAAAAGACATTTAGATTGTTCCCAGTTTTTGTTGATTATAAATAAAGTTGCCATAAATATTTGCCTAGGGATTGGAAAGTGTTATGAATTACCCAAAGCTACCTGGCCACATTCCAAGACCCTGGTCCCTGGAACTCGTCCAACCCCCACACCCAATCTCCAGCCACACTCCCACCTTCTGTCACCAGGTATCAGAATAGTGCCACCCCACCTACTCTCCCCCACCCACTCTGAACCTGCCCCCGGCCACCTGTCCTGTGCCATCAGCAGGGGGCTGCTGCCATTCCCCTACAACCCCTGGTGGGCTTCAGGCTCTCTCTCTCTGCCCCATGTTTCTCATTGTACTGTGACACCCTCTCTCCCTCTCTCCCTCTCTCCCACCCTCCCCTCCTTCCCCCACCCAGAAGCAGATACTTCATGTCTCACCCCACCCAATAAACTTCTTGTGTGAGACCCTGTTGCGTGATGTCGTGCACATTTCTTTCAGAAAGAAGAGGAATGAGAAGTGCAGTTGATTCTGTTCTTTGAAGGCCAGGGCAGCCTTCCACGTGGGTGGAGGTGGTTGCGTCCCAGGACTGCTATCTGCCTTGTGCTGTCTATGACTGTTGGCAGATACTCCCAGGAACCAGTCTGTGGTCCCCGAATGGATGGCCCATGAACACAAGCCAAAGACTGACTTGGGGAGCACAAGGCATTCCTCTGCCACCATGTGCAGCTAACACGGCCCAGCCAAAGCTATGATGGGCTCCCTGAGGACCTCAGTGAGACTTCCCGTGGTGCTCTTTGGACTGGGACACATGGAGGAAAAGAGGAAAAGTGAAGGCATGCTCCCGAATTAGTGAGAAATGAAAACCAAGCACACCTGGAGGTGACCGGGGGTGCTGTGAGAGTCCAAAGCCCTCGTGAATCTGTTGTCGCTGGGTGAGTTACTGTGATACACGATGACATCTAACTGTACCTCCTTTACAGGCAGACCTCTGTGACTTCAAGGCCAGCCTTTACTAAGCAGTTCCAGGGAGAGAGAGAGAAAGAGAAAGAGAGAGAGAGAGAGATTCCTAATTCTTAAAATCTTCCTGCAAATTCAACTATTATGAAATAGAATGTTTGAAGTATGTTGTTAGTGTTGGGTCTGCAAACAGCTCAAGTAGACACTAAGATATATATGTGGCCATTTTAAAGCAGATTATTTCTGCGGGTTACATACTGACATGTCAGGACTAACCAACTAAAAAACATGGCAGCAGAGAAATATGGCCACTCAGGCCTTTTAAACCAAACAGGCAATGGCTAGGGGATCTTTCTGATTGGTCAAGATCTGAATACTGGATTGGCTCCTTAAATCTCATGGGGAAACAAGGGGCTTCTGGGAAAGCAAGGACTTTACAGGTGAGCGGAGAGCTGAGGTCAGTGCTGCCACCACTAGGGGGCAGTGGTCCTCACAGTTAGAAACACATTTTGCTATAAATAAAAGATAATATAACCAACTCTCCGGTCCAAAGGAAACTCCATTTCCCCAAATGCTGGTGTCTAGACAAAAGCCAGTATTCCTCAGGAACTTGTGAATCCTGTCCCCCTCTACCAAAAGGAGTCATTTCCCTCACCTCTGGCAGAAGGGACATATGGCTACCTGTGGGCATCATTACACATGCCTATTAGCACCCCAAAGCACAGTGGCCTCCAGGCTCCCTCAGTCTCACAAGTGCCTGCGATATGTTTCAAAGCCCATGCTAGCTCCCAGCTCTTCTCACCTCCTCCCCTATCCTAACCCCCCCACCCCCGCCTCAGGTCATGGGCTTCCCTCCCCCAGCTACTCGTTTTCCTTATAACCCTGTTATGTCAGCTGCGCTCACTATGTCTCCCTCTCTCCCTCTCCCTGTCTCTCTGCTCTGTTCCTACTTCTGGTCTGGTCCAGTCTGCTCTTTCTCTCTCTGTGCTGGGCTCTTTAGATGCCTCTGGGTGTTCTCTCTCTCCTTCCCCTTAAACATACCATGGAGCAGTCAGGCTGTCAGTTCATACATCAACAACTGGGAGTCGCTTAAGGAAAAGAAGCCGGTTGGGAGGGAGCTCCCTGGGGTGCAAGATGCAGCCAACTGTGTCATCTCACCCATGGCTTTGGAATTGTTCCCTGTCATTGGGTTGTTACAATAGTCATTCTCCTCTTTGTGGCAAACTGCCTGACCAAGGAAATTCAGAAACGAAAGGCTTCTTCTCCCTCCAGGTTTGAGGCCACAGTCTGTCTGTAGAGGGAGTCACAACAGCCTGCTCTTGAGGCAGCTGCTCACGTCGTATTCGTGGTAAAGAAGCACAAAGCAATAAAGGCTAACTCTCCGCTCACTTTCTCCATTGTATGGTTCCGGAGCCCAACCCAGGGCACCGCGCCACCCGAACCCAGGCCTTCCCACCTCAGTTAGCCCTAGAGACATGCTCAGAGGCCCATCTCCCAGGTGATTCTAGATCTCCTCAAATTCACAACTGAGGTTAACTGTCACAGATGCCAGCTTGGAGCCTCACGGTCACGTGATGGCTGATGACCCGTAGGCGTTCATCTGCATCCATGACTAAAGGCAAGCTGATCGGAAGGGTGTCTCCAGCTGAGTAAGTTCCTTTTATCAGATAAAAACAGAGTCTTACTAAACAGCCACTCATCTCACGGAACATGTGACCTGGTGACCAGGAGAGAAATTTGGAAAATTGTAGTGTTCGGGGTGGAAGAAGCAAGGGAGAGGGATTGGGAGAGGTTTGACTTAGCCAACCAATGGAGAAGTGTGTGTTTTAAACCTTTGTTCTCTACATAGAGTGGAGGAGAGCTGAGGCCCTAGAGAATGGTTTCTGAGAGACTAGGAGACAGACTCCCTGCTAGGCAGACAGACAGATATCGAGAGGGTCCATGGCTAGGCAATATAGATAGTCAACTCCAAGATGGTTGACTTCTTCTTCACCCTCCTGACCTGACACAAAAGCCTGGCAGCTTGAAACAAAGGCCTTAGAGGCTTTATTTCCTTCCAGCAGGCCTGTCTCAGTGTGTTCAGGCCTTATCAGGATTCGTTTATCCAACAGTGTGGGCCAGTCGGCCATCCAGTCTGTCTTCAAACTGACCAAACTTAAACTAGAGGAAGAAGGCTCTTGAGAGACTTTAAGGCCTTGGGGCATCCCAAGTTCCCCCTCTGCTTTACAGGGGGTATTTTTCTCTGGGCCTGCTGCATGTGTGTTTATACATACAGAGAGACCAGAATCTTCGGTTGTCAATTCTGTCCGTTCCTATCCACTGTACCCAGGATTCCTCTGCTGCCACCTGCTGTCATCCAGGTTTTCCTGCCTTTAAACCTTAACTGGCTGAGAAAACAACCCCTAACATTTACATTACAGAACATAACATGTTACCTAGACCCTAACATTTCCCATACTAGGTACAAGAGAGATGCTGAGAGAAATTATTGGGAACTCATCTAGAATGTAAGCCCCTTAAACCCTGCAACCAAAACTTTTCACTGGGTTGGAGGAAAGGTCCCCTCAAGAGTTCCTGGTTCAAGGAAAGAACCAGGAAGGGAATGGGGGAGGGGCGAACAGTCTGCTGTGGGAAGTTCTTGCTGTGATGGCTTTCGGCCTCTGAGGCCAGAAGGTCCCAACCCATCCTGGAAGAGGATGTCAGGGTTCTGCAAGGGCTGTGGAAGACCGAAGGTGCCCAGGAAAGTATGTTTGCCAGGGAGGAGGCAGCAGCCCAAGGCCTCCTTCCACAGCCCCCAGCAAGTGTTACAGCCCCTTATCCAGAAAAGCATGCCCTACTTGGTCCGTGTGCCCAGTGGATCCTAGAGATAAGGCCTCCAAGCTAGCACTCTGAGCACTCTGAGCTGGCAGGCACCAGGAGCAGGAGCCACAGAACTGGTGGACTGTGTAGGACCTGGGACACCTGCTAGCGAGTCCCCCTTGTGGGGAAGAGTCATGAAAATCCCATTGTGCTCAGGAATTGGCCTCCAGCTCCCCTCTCCACACCCAAGCCCTGGTCTCCCCAGGCCCCTCATGCTGTCACCATCTTGGCAGAAATGATGATGCTCTAAAGAGAAGCTCACATTCCTCCCTTTGACGATCAGACTTCCGAGGCAATGGACTTCAGAAATGGGAATCTCACCAGGACTTCCACGCTGGTAGAAGCCGGGTGCCAGCCAGAGAAAGTGCTTGTCTCTGAAAAAGAGAATTCACCCAGTTCCTGACAGCTGGTCAGACCATCTTGCCTGACAGACTGATGCTGAGCTGTTGGGCGGGACTGAAAGCACGAAAATTCCGGGGTACGTGAGAAGGAAGAGGAGCCCCTCACCCTGGAATCTAGATGAAACAAACCTCTTGCCAGCTGGGATGCAAGAAACCCCGCACAGCTCCCTTCCCAGTTGTAATCCTACAATTTTCTAGGAATTTCTCCAGAAACCCACTCACAGTGTCCTATGTCCTAAGCCCCTAGGGTTACTGTTTTCTTTATTAGATTCCAGTTCCGCCTAAGGCACCGCCAGAGCCCCATAATCCCAATTACAAGAGAGAGTTTGTAATTTTGTGCGTATTACTTTTCTGCCACTCTTCTCTGAGAAACCCACACTCTTACTTTACAGGGTGTCTTACTTTCTTCTGAGGAACTCTTTCCCTTAACACGCAGATTTAAAGTCTGTATTAAAATAATGAAATTCTTGGGGCTGGAGAGATGGCTCACTGGTTAAGAGCACTTGATTCCCAGCATTCATATGGTGGTTTACAAGTGTCTGTTGTTAGACCCGGACAAGTCCTTTCTGAGGGAAAGGGCTTCCACCGTGGAAGCGCCACAGGCCCCACCCCCACCCTGGTCCTTGGGAAAGACTGCAGGAGTCCCTTCCCTGAAGCAAACGGCTGACTGACAGGGGCCAGGATGACCCAGGATGTACCCTACAGGGGCTTAGGTAACCTGAGAAAGAACTCCCACTCTGAGGGCAGCCAATCAGAGAAAAGAAGCAAAGCAGGTATCTTTAATGGAATCTCCAACTCTGATTCATTAGTACCATCTATCCCTGGCATCACTTTCAGTACTGAAACCACACGTCCTGGTTTGGCATCAAGGTTCTAAAAGATCAGGGGGCGCTCAGGCGGCGAGACTGCCAGCGGCTGAGGGTGATTGCTCTGCCAGCCCGTTGACCCGAGTTTGATCTTCAGAATTCACAAGGTGGAAGGAGAGAACCAACACCCAGAAAACTGCCCTTTGACCTTCAGGCACCTACACCCACACACAATTAATTAATAGCTAATTATTTAATTTAATTTTAAGAAAGATTAGGGGAACTCCCCAGGCTGCTGAAGAGGACACTGTGGAGTTGTGTCTGTGTTCCCTCAGCACACTGACAGACCTACATTTGTGGCCAGATATCAACTCTTTCGCCCCCGCAAATTAAAACGAAATTTGCATGTCATTACCTCACAAAAATGAGACCTTGTTGAGAGGGATAGACTGGGACATCAGGCTATACAACCAAGCACAGCCCAGGCGTGCAATCCCTCCACACAGGTGGGCCGTGCGTGCTGTTTGTTTAAACTGAGAATTCCCTATTTGCTTTTGTCTTTTCCCTCCACAATAAAACCCAAAGACATCAAAACAACACAGGGCAGCGCAGCTAGCGGTGGGACTGCCCTCCCGCGTAAGAGGCTCCGCCTCTGATGTGTGTGGGATGAACAATGGAAACAAACACTTATTAGAATTGGACTCTCCACAAGGCACACAGCACACAGAAACCTGGACAGCGTTCTCCTAGACATGCTACCCCCGGTCATTCCTGGTAGGAGACATTGTCTAAGATTGTCTTAGTCGCCTGTTGGAGCTTCTGTTTTCTAGCCTTTGTTTTGGGTGAATCTCCGAGTATCAACTACTCTAAAGTACCATTCATCCAACTTCAGTGTCCCAGCCACCTCACAGAGCAGCTGTGAAAGTCCACAGCCCCGGCTGGGGAGGGGGCACCCCCAGGGTGGGGGACTCCATGGCCTGGGCTGCAGAGCTGAGGGGCAACGTCAGTCCAGGACCCCTGGTCTAGAGAATTCTGGAAGTCACAGACGCCTCTCACAACCCCTGGACCCTGCTCCCTCCTCCAAGGGAGCCCCTCCCTCCTCCAAGGACAGTTGAGGTGACTCTACACGCTGCTGCCTCATTGTTTTGCCCCGCCTTGGTGGAGAGGAATTTATGGACTCAGTGGAGAGTCACGTGTGTGAATCAGCTATTGGCAGGGAGATGCTGCTTGCTCTTGGGAGACAAGGTTTGACAGAGTTTGACCCGGATAATTTGCTTCAGTGCATCTCACCCTGAGTCCTGCAGTGGGGTAGAGGCCGGGATCCGATCCCTGAGAGGAGCCAGTCCTCACTCTCACAGAGGTAGGCTTCTAGGAGCCAGCCCTGCTTTGGTGTGGGACCCCAACCCTGCCTTCGGTATAGCACAGCCAGGTCCTCGGGCCAAAGTCTGCTGCCTCAGAGAAAAGACTAGCAAGAGCAAGGAAAGGCAGGAATCCGAACTGGAGCTGCGGTCAGTTCGTGCGCAACCTCACACCAACAACATCCCAGCATTTTTGTTCCTACTGGATTCTTGTGTTCCCATACATGGGGGGAAAAACAAGAACTGAGAATTAATAATTTATTGAAACTGGAATAAATATGTGGGCATGGGTTACAAAAAACTGTAAAAAAAATCTTTAACACATATATATACACAGTCCCTCGGTTGGGGGCGGGGCCTTGCTGTGGGCAGGGCCTGGACTTTCCGGCTCTCCCATGCAGGCCGCGGGCGCCCCCGGAGGTAGAAGGCATATTTACAGCAGAGAGAGTTGCAGGATCCCAATTTAGGAGCCCCCGGTGTCCCCGCTGTCTGCCATGTGCCCGCGCAGCTGCACGTCTCGCACGATCCTCTGGACCCATGAGCGGTGAGCTAGGAGACTGGTGTAGACACCAGGGCCGGTTGCGCTCCGCGCAGCCCTCTCCCCAGCTGATAATACCAGTCAATAGCCAGGCACCATCCACCTGGCACATCAGGGGACCCCCAGAAATCTCCCTGCAGGGAAAAAGGGAAGTCAGCGAACCCTCGCTAGCAGGCAGTGTGCTGAGCCCAGCTGTCCTTGGAGGCTGCTAGCAGCACCGAGCCAACTGGTCTGTAGCGGCCCTGGAAGAACAGAGCCCTTCCAAACAGAACCACTTCTGGCGCCATGTCCTCCCCCACAACCACAAGGAGCAGGAGATGGGGCTACTTACGTTTTAGAGGTTTAGAAAGTCCTTATACCAATTGGCAGCATGGGCACCGCAGCTGGGCCGCATGCTGGCCACCTCAGGGCTAACTGCTCACCACCCTACCGCCCTCATTGCAGCAATGGGACTGGCTCTTGAGGACAAGAGTTCTGAACCACCCCCCTCTCCTCAGAATACCAGCTGCCAAGCTAAGGTGCTCTATACACAACCCATGTGTAAACAAGAAAATGAATGGCCCAGATGGGCTAAGGGGAGCCCAAGCCAGAGGTGGAAGAGGATGTCCCTCAGGAGATTCTGAGCCAAGAAGCATAGATAGAAGTGATGGAGCTTTTGGGCTTCCCAGGGGGGTAGAAAAAAAGGTGTGGTGCTCACCAGACAAGCATCCCGCTCCCCTTCCAGGTAACCAGCACACAGCATGTCCTCCCCGTGATGGCGTTCCTGGCCGGACCCCCCCGCCAGTAACAAGCTTTTGCAGAGTTCTGAGTCAATGATGGGCACCCTTCAGCTTCTGAAGAGTCTGAGGGTAGGGCAGGGTCTCTGGGTACAGAAGGAGAGAGTCAGCCCAGTGTGCATGTCTAGTCCCTTCTATTTCTCAAAGGTGGCTTCCTACAGCATCCACTCTTCCTATCTTTCCCCCAAGGTCCTTTCGGGAAACTCTGATCCCAGAACCTTCTCCACCTCTTGCTTGGCCCAGTGAATTCAAACATGGATGAATAGCCCTAGACTCGGTGTCTACAATAAGCTCCCTGATGCCCACAGAGGGCTATACCATGGGATGGTGTAACCTCAGGTGCTTAGTTTTCCTACAGGAGCAGCATGCCTAGTACCCCCTGGGTTCCGAATTTCATCACCCCCATACCCTCTCTGTGGTTAGTGCAAGGAAAGGCTGCAGCCGCAAGTAGTTTCAGCATCTTGCCCATGTCTGAGTCAATCTTCAAAACTAAGGTTAAGGTGCTGCCTTTCTTTCCTAATGGCTATAACACGTTTCTCCTTCAAAGTCTGTCTTCCAGGTCTCTGCTGTGTTATCTTTCTCAGATCGCTTCTGTTTGTTTTGGATTTATCCGGCCTCTGTGTGTCTATCTAGCCACCATCTATCTTTCTCTCTTGCTTCCCTTCTACCTCTCTATTTCATCTGGCTTGTGATTATAGGTGTATTATTTTCCAAACCTCCAGACTTGTTTTGAAAATGTGTGTTTTATAGTAATGAAGACTACACTTCTTTCTGGGAATTTTGCCAGCAATTTAGAGATGCTGCCAACAGGGTGACTATTTCCACTTGGAAATCATGGTGCTGATTACATTTCCATCTTGCCGCCCTCCCCCCATTCCTGTGTCAATAGCTTTGCAAATCTCTCTCTCTCTCTCTCTCTCTCTCTCTCTTGATACTGTCTTTCTTTGTAATCCTGACTGTCGTAGAAGTCACTATGTAGACCAGGCTGGCCTCTAACTCACAAAGATAGCCCTGCCTCTGCCTCCTGAGGGCAGGGACCACTATGCCCAGTTTTTCCTCCCTCCCTCCCTCCCTCCCTCCCTCCCTTCCTTTCTTTTTTCCTTTCTTCCTTCCTTTTTCTTTTTTCTTTTCTCTCTCTTTTTTTTCTTGCAAATCTCTATCATGGCTATCTTTACAAGATAGCCAAAGATTCCTTTCAACTAGAGATGACCTAAAATTGGCAGTTGACTTCTCCTGACTTCACTTCTCCAGTCTCCAACTCACTTTTTGTTCTTGTCCCTTCTTATTCTCTTATGTGTGCATGGCCTCCCCTGCTCCCGTGCCTACTACTATCTGTATGCGAGTGGCATCCACCATCTGTCTCCAGGTATCCCTGACTTCTCTGGAGTTAGAGGGAAACCACACCTCCATCACGGATGCTTCCCCAGCCTGCAATCCAGCCAGTCAGTCTTGGGAGGGAGACGCACAGAGGAGTTAGGCAGGCAGATGGGCAGGATCCGCTCGGAGAATTGGATAGGGTGTTCCAGGCGCACCAGGGCAATGTCTGCATGGGTTCCTTCCTTCCAAGAATACCTGGGGTGGGGCAGCACCCAAGCAATACCTACTTTCTGGGACCTTGGGCCTGGGTTCCCAAGCTGCCAGGCCCCCAACAATATTGAGAAGAGAGATGGTTTATCCACATTACTGGAAGAAAAGAGAAAGAGGAGAGATGTCAGAGAGAGGCTGTCTGGGACAATGGCAGGGGTTTTAAGAGCCCTGGCAGAAGGAAGGTGTCCAGTAAGAAACTGCAGTCAGAACAGAGGCCTGGACAGCCCAGACCATGAGGCAGGAAGCACGTGTCCTGGAAAGTCAAGGACAGGCCTGATTTCATGTACCTCTTGAAACAGTGCGCAGCCGTGACCACCCAGCGGTTGGTGAGCAGGGAGCCTGCACAGTGGTGGGTACCATTCTTGAGGATGCTCACAATCCAGGGCCACTGGGCATCCGTGCTGTCCTCACCACCCACGACCCGGTTCAGCTGCTGAGGCTTCCCACAGTCTGAGGACACTGGCAGAAGGGGTGGAGCTTTGTCACCTCATCAGACACAAACTGTTCTGTGACTTGCCTGTCAACAAACCCCCAAGGCCTCCAAGGCCTCAAGCCTGTGCCCCAGCCCAGCATGTGCCAGCACAGGGTCCACTGCAGGGTGAGTCCCTGCCCTGTCCCTGTCCCCTCTAGATCTCTTGGGACTGGTCCTTTCCTCCCTTTCTCCAGTCCTTCAGCTGCTCTTCCGCCCAACTTTCCTCAACCTTGATTTCTCTCTGTTTTTGCTGACCTCTTACCCTTCTGCCTTTCTAGCCTTTCTCCTCTAGATTCACATCTCTTCAGTGCCCCCTCCCAGGCCCTTCTTTCCTGTGATCCTTCCTGTTGAGGTGCAGGCCCCCTCTGACTATCGTCCTTATTTCTGACCTACCCCACAGAGTGCCATACAGAGATTGCCCTTGCCGCAGGCTCCCCACCTCCCTCAGGGAATCTGCTCATACTCACCATGGATGTCAGCAGCACTGAGGGTGGCTGGGGGCAAAAGAATAAATAGAGGTCAAGTCTAGTGGTGAGGATTCCTGTGCCCATGCCTGGGGGATCCCCATCTTCTCAAACAGACTCATCCTGGGCCCTCCAGCAGTGTTCCTCACCTCACCACCTGTCACACACAGACAGACACACACAGAGACATACACGCAGATACACAGACACACACACAGATACACACACATATACAGACATACACAGACACACACACACACATAGACACACACACACAGAGCCACACACACATACACAGAGACATACAGACACACAGACACACACACATACATAAACACACATATGCAGACACACACACACACACAGACTCTCACACACACACAACACACACAGACATACAGAGACACTCATACACACCCACAGACACACCCACAGACATACATAGACATACAGACACACCCACAGACATACATAGACATACAGACACACATACAGACATACAGACACACACACATACATAGACAAACATATACAGACACACACACAGACAATACAGACACACAGACTCACACACACACACACAGACATACAGACACGCATACACACCCACAGACAACACACACAGACATACAAACACACACACAGACATACAGACACACACACCATACATAGACCACACATATACAGACACACACGCAGACATACAGACACACACACAGACATACAGACACACAGACTCACACACACACACACAGACATACAGATATGCATACACACCCACAGACACACACACACAGACATAGACACATGAATACACACAAAGAGACACACAGACACACATACACACCACCAACATGCATCACAGGTGCTTCCTGAAGCCCTGCTTGGGACAAACATCTTCAGAGCCCTGCCTCCCAGGCCACCAGTATATTTGTTCCATAGACAGCGCCCAGAACGACACAAACAGGCACGCAGGTTTTCTCGCCCCGCTCCCATGAAGGCCTCTGCAGCTGCACCCCTCCTGTTCCAGGACATAAGGAGTTGGCCCAAGATGGAAAGGGGGATGCAGGAGCTGGAGGATGAAGGGAGCGGTGCTCACAGGTGTGATGAACCACAAAGATGAGAGGAGTTCCTGAGCAAGCACTGAGGTCAGAACACTCACCTGCATTCAATCCTTATAGCTGCTAGGGAAACTGAGGCAGAGTGTGGGGTTAAACAACATGGCAGAGGAAGGGGAACAGAGGCAGAGGCACAGGGTGATGAAAGAGGGAGAACAAACTCAAGGGAAGGTGCTGAGCTGAGCTGACAGGGAAGGAGGTGATGTGATAGGAAAAAGAGGATCGAGGGGCTGTAGGGAGGGGCCACAGTTCCTTGGGACTCACCAGTGGAAGTCAGCAGCCCCAGAAAGATTAAGATCCTGAATTGGTCCCCACCCAATGCCTGGGGAAGATCTGGAGATCACCGTGGCTGGTGGGGGTAGAGACCCAGCCAGACTGCTGGCCATCTCAAGGTACCTAAGGGCCCTGCTAGTCAGGACAGGTAGGGCGGGTGGCTGTAGTGTGTAGGGTTCTCTACAGGTCGCCCCAGGGTTTTATTCAGTGAGGAGGAATGCTGTTAGACCAGTCCCCCAGGTGGCTGAGTCTGGGCCACTCAGACTGTGGGTCAAGGAAGGAGGTAGGGCTGCCAGGAAGAAGCAACCAGTTACTGGGGCTAGGGTACCACCATGAGCCCAGATGGGGGACTCAGGGTCAGGCTCTAGACGTGTGCCCAGGGTGCACCCTGTAGAGGCAGGTGTGGGCTTGTTGTTGACTCTCTAGGGTGTGGCTTTATCATTGACTGCCTGGGTAAGCAAAGAAAGATCCCTATAGCTTACAGAGAGTTTAGAGTGGGAAGGGGCTCAGCCTGGAGTGGCTACAGTTGGGGTAGAGTGTTGGGAGTCCTTGGGGCCTTTGGCTGGGAGTTGCCAGGGGGGCCTTGGCCGTTTAACGGCCCATGTCCTGCAACCCTTGGCTGTTTCCGTGACTCAGCCCAGACACTTGGGGCCCTGGAACCCCGTTAGCCCACTTCTCCGAAAAGCTGTGACTCAGCCCAAGAGGGCGGGCATGATGGCCTCTTGGTCATTTGGCCAAGCTGCTCTTGGTGCTTCCTCTCAGTTTGTCACTGCAGGTGAGCCTTCCGGTGACTCATTCCTCAACTGAGCTCCAGGGAGCAGGACCCAGAAGTCTATGGTCGCCCACACACACACACTTGGGAAGAGTCTAGCCCTGTGGTCGCAGCACACACATCCTGGGACCCCTACAAAGGGCCATGGGGCTGGGCTCAGTGAAACCAGGGCACTGCGGACTCGTGTGTGATTGTTCTTCACTCAGTGCCCTAGACTCCTGACACCCATCACCTTAAGCAGGAACCAGCCACATCCCCCCAGACAAACGTGTCCTTCTGCCCAGGGTTCCTTTCTGGGATCAGACCCAGCAGTGGGAGGAAGTAAGGCTGAATGAAAGCAACACTGCAGTCTGAGACTCTGCGTTCCACTTCGTGCTGAGCCCCAGTCCCCTCGGCACCCGAGATAGGAAAACTGAGCTAGCTGAGGGACATCGTAGACTGGCCACTGGGTCTACTGGGAGCTCAGTGTCATCAGCAGGATCAGCGGTGCCTGCAGCACTCCTGCGGGTGGCGTCACAGAGGGTCCTTAGGTGAAAAGACTATGGGTTTAGCTGCCTGACAAGTATGGAGACAGGAACAGTAACACTGTACCCAGGCAAAGAGGTTGACCCTGACCTGCTTCCTGCCCAGGCCCCTCTGGGCCAGCCGCAGCTCTCTCGGGAGTTTTCCTGCCCAGCTCTTCAAGCCTCACTCTTCAGCTGGCATCTGTAGTGCTGTCCACCTGCTGTTGTTTGGAACTAAGGTAGTAACAGGCCCAGTTAGCACATAGATTCTCCTCTCTGGCAAGGTGACATCCTGCATCACCTTGTTGGGTGCTGTGAGCTACGAACAGATTGGGATGTGTGCTATGGTCACTGTGGGGAAGGAGACAGGAGTCAAGCTCACCTGCAGGCAAGATGAGACAGACCCCCCCTCACACCCCCCCACACACACACCAAATATAAAAAATGCGTGGCCTGGGGAACCCCGGTGGTTCTTCTCCCCTCCCATGATTGTGGGTGTCACTATGGGAGCGGCGCAAGATAATAGGCCAGCTCCTTTGGACCCCCCCAAGGCTATAGAACAAATATGGGGACACTCACCTCCTCACGTGTTCCCCTCAGCTGCTCCCACACTTCTCTAAACCACTACTCCCTTGTGACACAGAAGGCCTTGGCCACCCCAACTCATTCCACAAATATTTCTTGGGCCCCTGCTGTTTGGCAAGCCCTGTGCCAGGGTCACTGGGGCATCTAATGAAGGATGAGGCTCGGGTCCTTCACACTCGGGAAGCTCACATCTCCCAGGGGTGAGTAACAGCAGTGAGGGCCCTCAGGGGTCCGCATGGGACCGTGGAGCTCGCTGTGAGGGGAGGGGAGGGACGTCCCCAGCCAGCCATTCTCAGATCCAAGCCTGGCGCGGGCTGTGCACTGCGTTTCCGTAAATTTTTTGTCGAGTGAATAAGTGGTTGTAGGAGACATGCGGCCGCGAGCCCAGGTGCTGCAGCCTCCTGCCTGTACGTTTTCCTCTGCCCTCCCAGTTTCCTGACTCACTGTCCTGGGGACCCAAGAGGCAGGACTTACATTCCTGTGTGTTTCCTTCTCTGAGATGGATGGCCAGGAAGAGACCTGAGCAGAAGGGATCTGTGAGAGTCAGAGGGGAGACTAGATGGAGATTTCCTGGTACAAGGTCTGGGAGAGGCCCACCACCACCAGGCACCAGTTCCCCAGTTCCTAGCTGTGGAGAGCCAGTCCCTGAAAAACAGGGACGGAGCCCCTGGCATGATTGAACATCTAGCAAAATATTTACTGAGTGCCTACCGTGTGCCAGACTCACACCCAGCATCCCAGCTGGGCATCTTCACACTATGCAAGAGAGTGGATGAGGTGCCCAGCCCTGCCACCCACAACCGTAGGCCCCTGCCAGCCTGCTCAGGGACACCAGCCAATTCACACTGAGGTGCTGTGTGACTGACAGGGCTGCAAGAGCACTGACTGCTAAGAACAGCTGGAGCTGCAATGCTGAAGCCATGGTGACTCACCATGACTCACCAGCGGTGGCCAGATGTGGGCCTGGGAGTCAGGGGACTTACTTTGAACAAGGTTATCCATTCTTTGATCCAACCAGAGGCTACAGGGCACCACCTGCTCCTGCTGGAGCTTGTGCTGAGTCCTGAAGTCATCAAAGGAACAACCTGTTAAGTCAACCAGCAGCCATTGCAAAGCACCTGGGGTGGGGTGGGGGTGGGGGGCGCGGGCCTTAGTGAACCTGCCAGGGGTGGCATCTCTCACGTGTAATCCTAGCATGGAGGGAGGGGCTAAAGCTGGAGCATCGCTGCAAATTTGAGGCAGCCTAGGCTACATAGCAAATTTTAGACAAGCCTGGGCTACATTGTAAGAGCCTGTCTCCAATAAAAAGAGCCTGGAGATGTAGCTCAGTTGGTAGGATGTTGTTTAGCACGCACAAAGCCCTGGTTCAATCCATAGCTCCACAGAAAACGGGGCACGGCGCCGTGAGCCTGCGGCCAAGCGCTTGGGAGGCGGAGGTGCTTGGCCTGACTGGTGGCTCCAAAGGGGTCTGTACAGTACTGCACAGGGGTCAGAAATGCCTCCAGGCTTTCTGTAGATTGTATTTATGAGTCAAAGTTTTATATTGATCCTAAAAGAGCTCCAATTCAAAAACTATTATTTTTTAAAGCTAAATCTAACAGGGATAAGCTATAAAATTTAATCTTATAAAAGCTACTTACTGTAAACTATAATTATTAATAATTAAAACATACAAGTTAATTGTCAGCTATAATTGATCTTATAATTGATCTTATAAATGATCAAATTCTTTAATGTATTCAGGACTAAACTTGTAGTCATGCTAAGTGCTAATATGATTAATTACAAAATCGGGCTTTATTTAGCTTCCTGTATTTGTTTTCAAGGTTAAGCCTGAGACAGATTTCTAAAACAACAGAGAAAGTTTGTCTAGCTCAGGTATACGTGATAGATTCTGGTCCTCAAACGCTTCAGAGATCTACTAAAAATGGCTTTTAAATGTTTAATGACAAAAACTTGCTATAACAGAGATCCCAGATCCTAACAATGACACCAAGATCTCCAAAGAAGATGATGGGGGCAGAACAACCTCATCTACATTGTGGTAACGCTACCCACGGGGGAAAGTGCCCCAAATGCCTCACCTGCTGCCATAGACCTGCCTGAACTGTGGACCAAACAGGACACTGGGAAGTGGATCACCCTATTTGACTGGACGGAGCAAGGTCAGTCTCTCTGAGTCCTTTTCCACAGAAAGACCTCCTGGTCTGGCAACGAAAGACTAACATTGCCTTGAGACCTCTGTCCCCAGCGAAGCCGATAATTTGAGTCGGGGTCATAGCTCTGGACTTTCATTTCAGACTACGTTCCTGGCGGGTCCAGCTTGCTTCCTCTCTTTCTCTCTCTCTCTCTCTCTCTTCTCTCTCTCTCTCTCTCTCTATTTCTCTCTCCCCTTCCTTCCTTCCTTCTTTCTTTCTTTTTCTTTTCTCTTTTTGTGCTTGAACTCAATAAAATTCTTCAAAATTTTCAAAAAGTTGCCTGTCAGTATAATTGGATCAAAAGGACCCTACAACAAAGGCATGAGGTTCAGGGTGATCCTTGGCTACTTGGTAAGTGGTCAAGGCCCATCCTGGGCTACACGAGACCCTGACTCATAAAACACAACCAAGCAAAATATCGATTCACTTGTTCGCATGGATGTCGGGCACTTCCTAGTTGGTCTAAGTTTTGTTATACTGCCAGCCTGGGTCCAGCCACCTGTGGGAGGAGTCGGTCAGCTGCAACATGGTCTCTTGAGAAAAGGCCACTGGGCTAAGGATGCTGAGGGCTGGCAGGTTGTGGTGGTTAATCTTCGTTGGTTGGACTTTGGATCACCTAGGAGATACGCTCTGGGTACGTCTGTGAGATGTTTCCAGAGAGGTTTAACCGAGGAGGGAAGACCCACTTAAATGAAGATGGCACCGGGGGTCCCCAGACTCTCGGTCACTTCTTCCTTGCTGTGATGGACTGCTGACAAAGCAACTTGAAAGAGAAAGGGTCGCTTTCCTTCACAATTCAAGGTACAATTCACCAATGCAGCGAAGACAAGGCTGCAGGGAGCGGGAGGCGGTCACATCGACCACCCACGATCTGGAAGTCAAGGGAAGGAATGCATGCTAGTGTTCAGCTAGCTCTCTCCATTTTACGCAGTCCAGGATCCCCATGGCCCTGCCCACAACTAAGATGGAGCCTCCACATCAATTAGTGAAATTGAGATAATTCCCCCAAAAGCATGCTCAGAGGCCCAAGGGATTCTAGACCCTGTCAAACCGGCAACACTGACCATCACACAGACTGAGAGGAGGCCAGCTGAGCACCATCTCTCTCTGCTTCCTGATTATGAATCATATGACCAGCCACCTCGCGCTCCGGCCGCCTGGGGCCCCTGATGTCATGCCTTCACCTGCCCCCCCCATCACAGAGTTCCGGTGACAAACTGAAGTACAATTCCACTACCATCCGAGCTGTGGAACCAGTGAGTTCACTGGGTTTCCTTATAGATGGTGGATGAGGGGTTACTTTACAGGAACATGGATGGCCCCAGAGCAGCCACGCTGGACAACCTCACCCCTGCATGGATGATCTCATAGCCACATAGATGGAATTACCGCTTTTAGTTAACCTTCCCAGTCTGTAAATTCAGCACCAAAGGCCACAGGTAATTAGGGTGGGATTACATACAAATGGCCAGACAGGGCAGGAGGGAGCAGCTGGAATCTCAGGTTAGGGTTTAATGACCCTGTCCAGCCCCTCCTTGTATAAGGGAACATCAACAGCCATCAAGCCTAACCTTGAAGTCTCTTGCAGGTAGTCCCGGCTGTTCCGATAAGGATTGTGGCTGTTATACTCTGAAGACAGCATTCTGCAACACAGATACTTTTCACAATACAGCAACTAACCAGAAAATTGGTATCAATGAGAGGGTTAGCTCCTGTGTTAAATCTGACCATGTGGTCTGTAGGCCTTTGGAAGTGGTTTGTGAGAAGAACGTGGAAGACTTTGGTCCTACAAACCAGAAAACCTTAAAATGCTATAATCAGGTCAGTGGGCCATTCTGGGAGAGCCAAGAAGACCAGACTGAAGAAACAACAAACAACAAAAACAAAAAAACCTGTGAATAGTACAGCGGGCTCACGGGACTTCAGAGGAGAGCACGGCTCTACTCAGAACTGAACTCTGGGCCGTTCATTTGTGTCAGCTTCTGGCAGAGAATGGCTGCATTCTGCCCATGTCTTGAGTTCAAAGGTAATCGGCTTAGCTGTTTGGTAGAAGGTCAAGGCAGCATAGCACCCAGAAAGCAGTGTGATTACTGCTCACTGATTTTAATCAGTTCTACCATGCGAAAATTCTAAATGTGAGGAAAACACTCAGTTTGGTAAGGAAAGGAGTATGAGTTTAGAGATGCCAAAAGCAGCTGTGATTGTTAAAGAGATTAGCACTGTTACAGAGGAACACTGAAGGCTGCACTGCGCTACAGAGCAGGTACCCTGAAGACGAGACTCTGCCGTACCAAAGACTCCAGCTTACAAAACGAAAACCACGTGAAAGGAGAGAATCTGGATTGAGTATACCGCTGAGGGTTTCCCTGCTAGAAAGCTTCGTAGGCAAATGTTTGCTCGGGTTCGGCTGACGAGGTTCACAGAGGCCAGACTGCATCTGAGCTGCGAGCGTAATTTAGCAATGGCATCCACTTGCCCAGACCATGGAACTTTGCACCTAGGTTCCAAAACAATCACTGAGCCCAGGTAATGTGTGACAAAGTTGGATTCCCTGCAAAGAGGCTATTATATAAAACTACGGAAGTAAACCCTAAATTGTAGTAGAGCCCCTAGGGTGTTGGCTATGCCGGGGCTAGGACATCTACCCAGGAAAACTGCAGGCACAGAATAGAGCTGATCTGAGACAGGCTATGAATACTGGAACTGGAGGGGTTGAGTACCCAAACATATTGGAGCCTAGACGATGCCCACACACGCCTCTGATGGACACGGGGCTGCAGGGTTTCCCACAAAAATCTTGATCTTGCTTTGGTCCAGCTTTTCTTGCTACCCCCACATTCCTCCCTGTGAGCCGTTCCTTCTTGCTGTTTTACTTACACACAAATAAAACACGCACCTGAGCCTTTCTAGTCATTTTCTCCACTGTGTGACCTGGCATTGGCATGGGTGACTCTGATGGCCAGCTGAGCTGTTCTCTCTATGATGGCTTTGCAGTTGTCGGAGGAAACATTGTGAATGACTCAGCACAGGAAGATCTGTTTGCACATCAGAGAGGACTTCCAGCTCTTGGTGTGGACCAAGAAACTTCTTTGAAGCCAATGGGCAGCATGTGCTTGGTTTTCTTTGTTGCTCCCTCATAACCAATTTTGGGCATCAGAATCTTGCCCTTGAGTCTTCTCCACACCCTGTGTACTGATACCTCTGGGTTTCCTCCAGGTGTGCTTAATTTTGACCATGCCAGTCTGACTGGTGCCAGATGAACTTCTCGGACCTCTTTTTGTTGATCTTGTTCTTCACTGGAGGTTGGAGGGCAGCCATGATGCTGAACAGGAGGTGGCAAGCCACCTTGCAGGCAGCACCAAGGGAGAAACTACTCTGTTGTCATTTTATATTGAAAAGCTATAACTTATTATATCTTTATTTACAAGGGCTCACAGAGACTGCTTTGAGTCTCAGAAGAGATTTCAGCTTTTCAACAATATGAGAACTATTAAGATTTTGAAACTCAGCCAGGTGTGGTGGCACACCTTTAATCCCAGCACTCAGGAGGCAGAAGCAGTCAATCTCTGAGTTCAAGGCCAACCTGATCTACAGAGTGAGTTCCAGTACAGCCAGGGCTACACAGAGAAATGCTGTCTAAAAAAATTAATAAAAATTAAAATAAAAGGATTTTGGAGGGACTCATGCAGATGAACTTAATGGGAGCCTTTGAGGGAAGAGAGTGAAATGTTACAGATAAAAATGATGGAAAAAGTGGGCCTTTTCTGTGATTTGTGAGAGCTAATCTTCATTGTCAACTTGATCATATTTGGAATCACCTAGGAGACACAACTGGAGGCCGCTGAGGGTATTTCCAGAGAGGCTTAACTGAAGGTGGAAGATAGGGACTGAATGTGGGCAGCACTATCCCAAGGCCCAGGGGGGTCCAGACCTAATAACAGAGGAAACAGGAGAAAGCCTGGCGAGCGCTGTCATTCTCCTTTCTCTGCTTCCTGACTGCCACCTTGATGCAACCAACCTCCTCCCCACCACAGCACCGCTGTGAATCCCTCCTGACTCTGTTCCCTCAAACCATGAGCCAAAAAAGAAACCTTTCTTTAAGTTGCTTTTTGTTGTGCCATTGCGATTAGACAGGAGGAAATGCGAAGGCTGAGTGCTCACTGATCCACTGGGACAGGAATGCTTTTGAGGAGCCTGGTCTGGCTGGGCCCTGGGGATGATGGGTACCACTGAGGTGACACCGCTCTCGGATGGCCTTTTGTCACCTTTCCATGAGGATGACCTGCCTCCCGCTTGATCACACTCCCAGCTGTCCTGGTAAGCTGTTTCCTTGGGAACATGCACGGCACTTGGGCTTCTCTGCCTGAGTCCATCA
Source organism: Cricetomys ansorgei (assembly GCA_026225945.1). Taxonomy (NCBI): domain Eukaryota; kingdom Metazoa; phylum Chordata; class Mammalia; order Rodentia; family Nesomyidae; genus Cricetomys; species Cricetomys ansorgei. The sequence goes on along the minus strand of JAMJFZ010003814.1, from coordinate 47,560 downwards.
GGACTCCAGCCTAGTCCTGGGTTGTGAAACCCCCTCAGAGTACTCCCAAGTTCCCGTGCCCTTGTCCTCACGTTTTCTTTGTCTTCATTCAGGCTCCTCTAGACCTTCCCAGTTCTTCCCAAGCTCTGCCCCCTCCTCCCCTTCTATGAGAAGCCACCTATCTTACTTTTCTGTGGCTGTGATAAGACACTGTGACCAGGACAACCTATAGAAGAGTTTATTTAGGGCTTACAGTTCAAGAGGGATAGAGTCCACGATGGCAGAGCGGAGGTGGCAGGCAAAAGGTGGCAGGAGCAGCCACTGAGAGCGCACACATACCTGGATCCACAAATAGGAAGCAGAGAGAGCTCACTTGAAACCGTAGGACTCTTTTTGAAACCTCAAAGCCCGCCCCCAGTAACACACTTCCTCAGCAAGGGCATGCCTACTATTTCTCTCCAAACAACCACTCAGAACCAAGTATTCAAATGCTGGAGACTTACAGAGACAGTGCTCCTGAAGGATACAGAACTGTGCATGCGCATGGAATCACTTCTTCCAGTGCAGGACCGTGTGGTCTTTGAACCTCCCACTCCTGATCTCTGAGAGTAAAGCTTCCTCTTCCCTAGAGTGTGAGCTTCTCAGCATTTCCTACAGGTGGAGATTAAGCTTCTCTCCCTGCCCAGCCTCCCTGTACTCTCAGGGATCGACCCTGGTAGGGGCTTTAAACGCCAGCATCTACCAGCCCACACCCTCTCCACACAAGGCTTAGCTGACTGGCTCTTTGGATGCTAGGCTTCTAGGAGCTCCATGACAATCACGTGGTCCCCACAGCATCAGGCTGAGAATGTCTTCCTGGATATATAGCATGGCTGGTTCTTGTGTTCTACCAGGACCTTCGGGCATTTTTCTCAGAGTGCTTACCCCTGCCTTTGGGGCCCTTTGAGCCCTTACTTTCTCTGTCTTCCCTTCCAGAAGCTGCCTCGAAGGTGTGTTTGCAGCCGTTGTGTATCAGGGGTGTTGGCTGAAGTCTGGTGTGCTAATGTACACCTGCCGTCCCCACACCCAGGAGGCTGGGGCAGAAGGATCATGCGTTCAGCCTAAGCAAAGTAAAGAAGCCCTATCATGAGAATAAAAATAATTTTAATGATTAAGAAAAAAAACTTTGTAAAAGAAAAGAGAAATTGGCTGTTGGAGTTCTGAGACATTAACCGCCTTTCCCACAGTGACTTTACGGTTCTCATAGACAACCCCCGAAGCCTGGGAGGGGTCTGGAGGAGAAAGTGAGCAGCCTTGCACAGGAATATTATTGGGCTGTCCACCCTGGACTCCAGGGCCCTCACTCCACTCCCCGATCCCAGCCTGTCCCCTCCTTTCTTGCCTCCACCTCTTCGTGAGTGATTCACATGATCTCAGGTGAGCTTGGAGTTCCCTTTTCATTTTGTGTTTGCCCTTAAAGTCATAAGCTTATTAAAGGGACACATTGGCCTCAGGGCAGATAACTTGCCTCCATGTGGAAAGCCCCAGATCCCATGCTCAGCATTACAACAAGATTAAATTTAAAAATAGACAGACAGATGTGGTGGGAACCGCAGAACCTAGGAGGCCGAGGCAAGACAATTAGAACAGGTTTGAGGCAGTCTGGGCTACGTAGAAAGTATCAGGCCAGCCAAGGCAGGATCCTGACTCAGTAACATGGAATAATGACCTCGGTGAGGGGTTTGTTAATGAGGCCTCTACTTGCTGGCAGAACTGACAGCTAAATTTCCAAATAATTTGCAAACTTCAAGTGGTTGACATCACGTTAGCATCTAGATATCAGTTGTGCCCAGTAAGATAGAATAGCAAATGCCACAAAGAGGTCACTCTCTGGACAGAGCCAGGAGGACTAGAGGGAGCCATTCACAGCTGGGGAAATGGTCCAGAGAGAAGGGGCTACAGGACACACAGGGGTGCCCTTAGCCAGGATGACCTGCTCCTCACACTCCTGGTGACTCATCCTGACTCACTGGACAAGAGGTAGGACCTCTGAGTTCCAAGATAGAAGTCATGTCTGGGGCTATCTCCCAGCCAGTGTCTGAGACACAGGGAGTAAGTGACTGGCCACATGGGCTTCTAACTTGGCTTAAGGATAGGTGCAATGCTTTGGTTCTGGGGCGAGCTGTATCATAGCTGAGAAGTGCAGGTCTCTGCCTTGGGGGGGGCACCTCTGAGCCACGGCCTAACTGCCCCACCACCACAGGCGTGACCTGGGCAGCCACGTCATGCCTGCCACAGAGGAAACATGGAGAAACCAGCTTGGGCCACCTCCGCAGGGTGGGAGCCACTTCCCACCTGTTCTCCTCCCCCTCTTCCCTCTGGGGAAATGAGTGGTTCTGCTAATTGCTGCTAATGAGCAACTTGGAGCCAGTCAGTGTGGCTGTTTCTGCAGCCAGGAGGCTGACAGCTAGGGTGGGGAGCTGCAGGTGTGTGAGAAGAGCAGCAGAGGCTGGTCACCCTGTGTGCTGGAGGTCACTGACTCCATCCCTGCTTCCATACCTGTCCCTCCAAGCCATGACTAGGCACTAGGGACCTAGACTCT
>JAMJFZ010003814.1:0-40000 GCA_026225945.1 Cricetomys ansorgei | reverse complement strand
GTGTGGTAAGAAGGGTGAGCAGCAGTTTGAGGATAGAGGGACAAGAGTGCCTTGCTTAGGAACAGAAAGGGCAGGATTTCCTCAACTCCATAATGAAAGGGTCTGAAAGCCCCAAGGGGGGCTCAAACACTCAGGAATCTCTGGAGCTGATGTTGCATTGATGCCTGCTCTGCACTGACTGTTCTGACAACCTGAACTTGCCCCCACCCCTGCAGCCACATGTCTCCTGAGCACAGCAGTGTTCAGCCATTGTCCTGAAGGACCAAACTTGATGTCAACTATGAATTAGTCAAGAGCCACTTCTGGGGGCTAAGAGAGAGGGCTCAGTGGTTTAGAGCACTTTCTGCTCTTGCAGAGAAACCCAGGTTCACGTTTCCAGCACCTACATGGTGGCTCACAACCATCTGTCACTCCAGTTCCAGGGAATCCAAAGTCCTCTTCTGACTCCCTTGGGCACCAGGCATGCATGTGGTTTGCATATACACATGCAAGCAAAATATTTACACACAAAAAAATGAAATAAAGAAATCTTTAAAGCACAAGAAAAAAACGAGCCACTTCCCGAAGCCTCCCAGTGTCCCTCAGGGCTCAGCTGCTTTAGTTTCTATTCTAGACTTTCCTCAGATTTGTCACGAGGGTGAATGCAGCTGTGGCATGGTAATGCAAGTCTTAAATCCGAGCACCTGGGAGGCAGAGACAGGCAGAATCCTGGGAGTTCGAGGCCAGCCAGAGTTACAGAGTGAGACCCTGTCTCAAACTAAGTAATGAGGTAATTCACAGACAAATGAACAAATAGCTGCCACCTGCTCAGGGGATGCAGGTCTCCCGCCAGCCTGTGCTAACAGCTCCTGGCCTGTGAAGAGCTGCTTGCTAAACATTGAGTACCACCAGGTGTGGTGGGTGCACGCCTTTAATCCCAGCGATCAGGAGACAGAGGCAGGCGGATCTCTGTGAGGTCGAGGCCAGCCAGCTGGTCTACAGAGTGAGTTTCAGGACAGCCAGAGTTTACACAGAGAAACCCTGATTCAAATAAATAAGTAAATAAGGAGTCCTAGACATGGGCTGGGATGGTGCTTAGTTTTTCTAATTTCTCCTGTGTCTTCTCAGTCTGAATATCACCAAGTCTTCCCAAAGTTGCCTTCTACGAACCCATGATCTCTCAAGGTTTGTTGCCCTAGATTCACAGTTTGCAGGACTGAAGTGCCACCAAGAATCTTCTGGAAACTCTGTTCAAAAGCAACTGCAGCAGCCACCCCCCACCCCCCCCCACCCCCGCTCTTCTCTGTCACGGTGCCACCTTCCCCAATGTACACATGGAGGACGTGCGCTCCGAAGAAGAGCTGGCGTCAGCTCGCATGGCTTCCTAGTAGGAAGGCCAGGACTCAAATGTCACAGGGCCATTTTAAGATCTTGACAAGCTAGTAGCATTCCTAGGTTTGAAGTGCCCACTAAGTAGCAATCATAACTTTCCCCTACAAAGGCAATAATGGACTCTGACTGTAAGCCTCGTGTTGCAGTTCACAAGCAGACAGACTATCTTTGGAAGACATTTAATGACAACTACTTCACCATGTTGACACAGAAGTAAGTTTTCAAGTCTTAAACCTTTATGTGAGCCGGTCTCTGTCCTCATAAACAAAAACACATACTGAAACCTGAGCCCTCTCCTTGCACGCCCACATTCCCCTCTCCCTGCAATATGACCCCACATTAAACAGGGGTAACTGCAACAGGATGTCTCTGGGTACAAATAACAAAGTCTACCCCATGTGACTCCCCAAAACTGCAATCAATAAATAAAATAGCGGAGCATCGTGCACACCTCTATCTCTGCACTAGGGCAGTGGCGGAAGAGGGTCAGAAGTTTGAGGTCAAACTGGTGTCTTAGTCATTTTTCAAGTGCTGCGATAAGACAGCATGGCCAGAGCAACTTATAAAAGAAAATGCTCGCATGGCACTTACAGTTTCAGAGTTTCAGTTTCCATGGTTGCCACGGCAGGGAGCACGGCTGCAGTAGCCGGGCATGGCGCTGGAGCCGCCCCTGAGAGCCCACGTCTTGAGACACAACCACTGGACTGAGATCTAACTGGGAATGGCATTGGTTTTTGAAACCTCATAGCTATCCTCAGTGACACACTTCCTCCAGCAAGGTCACACCTCTTAATCCTTCCTAAACAGTTCCACAAACTGGGGACCAAGCATTCAAATATCTAAGTCTATAGAACCAACTCTCAGTCAGACCACCACACTGGAGTACATAACAAGTTTGAGCCAACGTGGACCACATGAGACTATTAAAGAATGAAATAAACCAAATAATTCTAATTCACGTAAGTGAAGTGATAGCCTACGGTTGTATTAACTTAACTATTCCAGGAAGCACTTGTCCGGGAAGGAAAACTTTGTAAATAACCTTACTGTTGAGTTCAGGAAAATCTACCTAATCGCAAGACTTTCCCAAAACTCCGAAAGGCCCTCCCAACATGATACACTAAAACAATCTTAACCTACTAGAGTTGTTTAATCCTGTACTAACATGGTCCCAGCCAAACCCTACTAGGTCTTGCAGCAAAGGGCCCACCTAGACCCCCCCCCCCAAACTCTGCACCCATTTTTGTCCTTTTTGTCTCCATTCCAGAACTCTTACAAGACAGAGCTCTTCCTTAACCCGGTGAACAACAAACTCTACTGTTGTACCAGCTGGTTGTTCAATAGTGTTTTCTGGAAGCTAGTTATCCATCCGATAAGGGAGAAGAGATTAACAGGACATCAAAAAGTAGATGAGCCTGCTGACAAAACCTTGGCCCAGCAAGTTAAACGCTCTACCCAAGGAGAACCCAGGCTTCCTCCTCTAAACTACCCGGCTCAGCTGAGCAGCTGCCCTGTGTGCCCCAGGTGTCCCTCAGGGTGACTCAGGGGAAGTGCTCCTCCCAGGGCCTCCTCAAGAATCCAGCTGGGCGAAAATGTAAACTAAGAGACCGGCAGTTAATTAACTCCAGCCAATTAGTGTGTTTGGAGTTCTGCGGATGCCCAGACAGGGTGAAGTATGGCCACCACTCAACGGATGCCTGGAAAGTCTGTAAGCCAACTTCCAGCAAGAGGCAGCCGATTGGGTAATAGCTACGGTGGCTAGAGGGGCTTCCTTGAATGTCAAGGGTGCCTAACGCAATGCACATCGAGAGCCTGATGATCAGACTGCAAATGAGGCCGTGTAGCAGCCTTTCGACGTCCTCGGATTCCCGCCACTCGGGCGCCTGACCGGAAAGGCGACTCTCCACTCTAGCGCGAGCAGAACCGGAGCGGAGACACAGCCATCCACCTCTTTTTGGGTTTCCAGTTGAGAATCTCTGTGTCTGTTGCCCCTAGCGGCTGCGTGCGGAGCCTCAGGCTCCCTGCTCCACTTGCTGATTCCTGGAAATGACGGTAAAATTCTCGTGAATTTTGCAATGGATATTAAATGGATATTAAAACATTTTGGAAGTATTAGCCTTGCATGTTCAAAGTTATGGGTTTAATTCCTACCGCACGTGCACTCACACACACACACACACACACACCCTACATAGTTGGGGGTCTCGGGATGTAGCTCCCAAGTAGAGCATTTGCCTAGAGCATGCAAGAAGCCCTGGGCTCCATCCTCACTATCGCAAATATAATTGTGTGTATGTTTGTTAAATATTGGATTAGGGTGCTTGAGAAAAGGCTCAGTGGTTAAGAACACTGATTGCTCTTCCAGAGGACCTGGGTTCAATTCCTACCACCCGCATGGCCGCTCACAACTGACTGTAACTCCAGTGCCCGGAGATCCGATTCACTCTTCTGGCTCTGTGCACCAGGCACACAGGTGGTGCACAGACATACATAAGGGGAAACAGCCATACACATAAATTAAATAAATATCTCAAAATGTTACATTTAATTAGAAGCCAGGCGTGGGGGCATCATACCCCTAATCCCTTGGCAGGCTGAGGCAGGATGATTGCTGTGAGTTTGAGGCCAGTCTGTGTTCTAGACCAACCTGAGCTACAGAGTAAAACTTTGTCTCAAGAAAAAAAAAAAAGAGGAAGAAAGAAAGGGAGAGATAAACCTATAATTTCAGTAATGGCATTAAAAAACAGAGGTAGTGAGTTTGGGAGACAGAAGTGTTTTCACGCAGAGGGGAAGAGAAGAGTATTTTGAAATGTCTGGAAACTTGGGAACAGAAAGTGAAGGCAGGGGTGATTGAGGCTTAGTTGAGATGAGGAGGTCAGTCCCATCAAGATCTGTGAGCAAGACACTTCCACGGTTGAGAGGAGCCAGGAGTGCGTGGCAGGACCTCTTCACCACCATCATGTGTGGCAACGAGGCTCTGACTGAAGGCAATTCTTCCTTCTTCAATATCAGAGAGTCTGGGAACACTGCATTTGCAGTGAACCAGTGCTAACCAGTGAGCCATGAGCACTGGTACCTGCACCAGATATCAGGTGCCAGATAATGAGGAACGTTGGTATTCAATGGCTGGATTGTGCTGTCATGTTCAGACCAGGGGGTAGAGAGGAAGGACAAAGACTGTGCAAACCTTCATCTGCCCTTAGCGCTATTCTTCCCTCTATTGCACATCTTTCCTGCTACTGAGATGCCCTGGCTCGTCTGTGGGCGTGCGGAGGCTGCTGGAGGAAGTTTGGAGAGTCCATAGTACAGTGAAGCTTTATCAGGGAAAAGCTCCTCCTCCTTGTGGTTGCATGCCGCTTGGACTTCTGGGAACAGCTTGGAGGGAGGTATATGAGAGGAACACTAACAACTGAAACATGAGTTGGGAGTTAGCAGTTAGAGTTAAGAGTTACGGCAGAGTCACAGCACAGTTGCTCTAGTACAGAGAAAGAGAGAGCACAAAAGCTGATGATAGGTAAACAGGAAGAAATAGGCTCAGATAAAATGAACTAACTGGAGTTTTTAAAAGGTTACAATTTAGATCTCAGTAATTGCCGGCTGGGAGAAGCTGAGCCAGAGCGGCTTACTCAGTTCAGTTCCCCAGACATAGACCGATGGAGACAGCCAGAAAAAAGAGGTTTCTCTTTCCTTTCCTTCCGAACCCTATGAACTAACTGAGGTTTAAAAACATCACAAGTTAGAAATCTAGCAGCTGGGAACAGAGGGGCGGAGTCAAGTTGCCAGTGAGAAAAGTAACAGCAACCTTTGAGAGCCCCGACTCTAATGGCAAGAAACAGCCAATGGCAAGAAACAGCCAAACCCACAGCCCTTTTAGAAGAAAAACTGTTACATTTTAAAATACTTTTAAATACATTTTAAATAGTCCATGGGCTGTACCCTCAGGGGGAAAAATCTGATTGATAAGATGGAGAAAGAATTGGCGCTTCAGCTTTACTGAGAAGTGCAGGTAACGTGGATGTCTGCAGAAAGTTTGTTATCTAAGTCAAGCTCTGAATCACGAAGGTGAGGTGGGCTCACTGAGACAGCAGATGCAAACAGAAAGCCAAGGGAAACGTGGGAGTCTCTCACAAACAAGGAGTCACTAAGTGTAAATATTCCACAAGCAGACGTTGCTTCAGACATACCATCCAAAACTCAGCCTCACCGGGCATCCCATTGTGTTTGATTTGATTTTTAAATCTGGTCATGTTAGTGTAGTCTATACAAGAACTCCATTTGGGAAACGGAGAAGTGCTGCATCAGATTCAGTCCAAAAAGTGCTTCCCACGGGCTTACGGGAAATGTGACTGACAGATTACGAGCTTGGGAACGCAGGATCTGCCGTGGAAGCTCTCTGTCCAGCAAGAGGAAAAGTAGAAACGCTGCTTGCAAGCTGTGGGGAGACAGGCACAGGTGACCTTCATGGACCCCTCAGCCAGACACTGCATCAGCTTGGGCACCGCAGGGGTTTTCTAGAGAGGGAGATGCCCGTCAAGTCTAGGAAGACAGTATGAGTCAGGGTTACTGCAGTAAGTCACTGTGACCGAAAGCTACTTGGGAGAAGGGAGGTTATTTCAGCTCATCGTGCCACATCACAGTCTGTCTTCAAAGAAAGTCAGGGCAGGAACTCCACCAGGGCAGAAACCTGGAGGCAGGAGCTGAGGCAGAGGCATGGAGGGGTGCTGCCTATCCTCTTGCTCCTCGCATTAGTTCAGCCTGCTTTCTAACAACACTCTGGGACCACCCGTCCAGGAGGGGCACCACCCACAGTGTCCCCTCCCCCACCCCCACGCCAACTGGTAATTAAGAAAATGTACTACAGTCTTGCCTACAGGTAAATCTTATAGAGGCATTTTTTTTTTCAATTGAGAGTTCCTCTTCTCAAGTGAGTCTAGCTTGCATCAAGCTGACATAAAACTAGACAGAACAACTGACCCCTTGTCAACTTGACATACTAATACAACATAGTTTAACAATAGTCTTCCCTTCATCCCCACGATTTCAGATTAATATATCACTGTAGACACAGTATAAATAGATTTATAGGTTCCACAGCCTTTAAATTATCAATACTTCAAAAACTCAGTCTCTTTAAAATCTTCAAAGTTTCTTTGAAAAATCTAAAGTCTTATAGGGTATGGCAGCACACACCTTTAATCCTAGTACTAGGGAGACAGAGTCAGACAGATCTCCGTGAGTTCGAAGCCAGCCTGGTCTACATACTGAGTTCCAGGACAGTCAGAGCTATATAATGAGTTCCTGTTTCAAAAAATAAACAAAAAGTCTCTCTGAAAATTCAAAGTTTTTTTAAGATGTCAGAGTCTCTCAGCTGTGGGCTTCTGTAAAATCAAGAAAGAAAAATCAGCTAAATGGTTTCTTACTTAAAGATAGAAAACCGGAACACGGTCACAATCTGAACAGAGCAAATCCAAACTCCAACAACGTAATAATCTCAGTGTCCAATGTCTGGGATTCGCTCATCATCTGGCTCCTCCAAGGGGCTTGGCTCACTTCTCTGGCTCTGCCTTCTGCAACACACACAGTTTGTCTCCTAGGCTCCTGCTGGCTCCACTCCACATCTGCTGCTGTCCTTGATAGTCATCCCATGGTACTGTCACCTCTAAAATCCTGGGGTCTCCTGCTGCAACTGAGCTGCAGTTTCACCAGTGGCCTCTCCTGGGGACTCCAGCCCTGCCACACAGTGTCAAGCCTCAGCCACTCTCCATGACCCCTTCATGACTTCAAAAGCAGCACCACCGCGGTGACTCTTACACATCACCAAGTTTGGCTGTCAACATGAGATGCAGCTTTGACCCCTTCAGGCCACAGCTTCTGTATCCTGACCCCAAGGAAACACTTCCCAGAAGACTTCACCTCAATACTGCTGGTGTCTTCTTAATCACAGCTGTTTCTTTAGTCCAGCTGACCAGCATCCATTGTCCCAGCAAAGCAAATGTTTCACTTAGTGGTTCTGGTCTCTTGTTAGTCGTGGCAGATTCTTCACCCCAGTCAACCAAACCACAGATTCTGAATTCAAAATAGCGAATGGCCCGATAATCTTCAACGGACTCCCTCCTTACAAGCCAGGCCTCCATTGTCTGCATTTCTCTTAATATTCTTATCTCCCAAGCTCCCACAGAATAGTCCACTGAGCTCTTAGCAGAACTCAAGTAGGGCAGAAACCTGGAGGCAGAAACTGATACAAAGACCAATGAGGGGTGCTGCTCCCCACCCTTGCTTGTTCAATCTGCTTTCTCATAGCACCCCAGGACCACCTGTGCAGGAATGGCACCACCCACAAAGGATTGGACTCCCATATCCATCAGTAATTAAGAAAATGCACTAGAGACTTGCCTACAGGCAAATCTTATGGAGGGTTTCTTTCTTTCTTTTTAATTGAGAGTCCCTCTTCTCAAATGACTCTAGCTTGTGTCAAGTTGACATAAAAGTAGCCAGCACAATGACTGAGATTCTAACTGGCAGAGAGCACCTTACCAGAGAGGAGCAAGTTAAGTACCAGACGTCAGAGCAGGTAGGTGCTCAGGGTGCACACTGTAAGGGGAAGGAAGACCTAGGGAGGTTGGGAAGAGGCTGCAGAGACCAGGGTGAGCCATAGCCCCTGGCCCTGGAAGTGCCAACAAGAGATGGTCAGCAACTACTATGCCTTTGGTAAATGTATTGATTAAAAAAGAGGAGGCCATCAAAAAATTAAGAATTATTATTTAAACTGGGAAGTGTTGGTACACATCTTTAATCACAGCATTCAGGAGGTGGAGGCAGGAGAATCATTGAGTCGAGGCCAGTCTGGTCTATAGAGTGAGTTCTAGGACAGCCAGAGCTACACAGAGAAACCCTGTCTCAAAAAAACAAACAACAACAAAAAAGAATCATTATTTAAAAAGGCCAGGTTGGGGATGCAGCTCAGTGGTAGAGTGCTTAGCTGCCATGTTCAAGGTCATGGGTTCCATCCCCAGCTCCGCGGAGGGACAGCAGTACTGTAGGGAGAGGCAGCAGCAGGAGGAGAGAGAGCCAGGAAGGAGGAGAGGAGGCACAACTCTCAGCTAAGGTGGAGATCTGGTTCTTTGGGGACCCGGGGAAGCTGGGGGGTGACACCGAGGATGAACCGCCACCTGCAGGGTGGGTCCTTAGTAAAACAGGGCGAGCTTGAGCTCCATGAGCTCCCAAACTCTGGTCTGTTTCTCCCACCTTCCTTCTGTATTCTGGCCAGAAAAGGAGCCGAGTCTCCCAAGTGGCTGAAGGTGTCTGTCATTCAGTAGCATTTTAGAAAACCTGGGGACATGCACACTTTTCACCGCTGTGAGAGGCCTTGCTAACAATCACCACAATAAACAGACAGACAGACAAACTAACCAGGTGTGGTGGCACACACCTACAGTCCCAACACTAGAGAGCCTGGGGCAGAAGGAGCCCGAGCTTGGAGCCAGACTAGACTCTACAGGGAGACAATGCCATGACAGATATAATTTCCTACTCCAATTTAAAGTCAGATCAACATGAGGCACCTCTGGGCACATCTGCCTGTCACGGTTTGAAAGGGAAACTAGTCTGGGGTAGGAGGTATGAATAGGGTTTTTTTGTGTTTGTTTTGTTTTTTTTTTTTTTGTTTTTTTGATGTGACTTTGTCAGGGAAGGGAGGGGAGCTACCACCCAAAGACTTCTGGCACTAACATGGACTGGATTCGTGGTAGCCAGGAGGACCAGCTGGGACACATTAGCACATGGTGGTGGAGCTGGAACCACCTCGGTCTCCACTGCAGGCAGAGCTGCTGACGCCCACCTCCAGTATGCACCCTTGCAGGCCTGGCCTCTGAGTGGGTCTAGCGGAGGAGACCTGATGAGGACTGCGGTGGAACCACATCTAAAGCACAGTAAACAGTTTTAAAGGGGCCCAGGAGAGGCTCAGCTGGTGAAGGGCTGGTTAACAAACTTGATGCGAGGATGTGAATTTAAATCCCCAGTGTCGTGGGTATTCACCAGAGAAGGCTGCTCGGAAATGGGTTTAAGCCAATAGAAAGTCTTGTATGCCAGCTGGAGGTTACACTGGGTGTTTGGGATCCCAGTATTGCCCTGAGCCTTTCTCAGGGTGAGCTTTTAAGCACAAAAACCATATTCTGGATTGACATTCTTCAGTTAACAAGAACAGTTAGCCAGAAGTAGAACTACAGAAGCTAAAAAGCAAGGTTAGCACATTTTGAAACTTTCCCAGAACTGCATGGCTTTGATGGACTGGGCCTTTGTTTTAGCAGGTGGTGCTGTCTCCGTGCTGAGTCTTACAAATAGCACTTCCATCATGGAGGCAGTTGTGCTAAGGTCTCAGAGCCCACTAAGGCCTGGGGCCCTGCTACACCCAGCACCTAGGTTTCACATAAAACTGGGTGCTATAGGACATACATATATAACTCAGTGCTGGGGTTAGCACAGAGACAGGGATCCCTGAAAGCCCACTGGCCGGCCACCCTAGCCCCATCAGTGAGCTCCAAGTCAGCGAGAGACTCTCTCAAAAAGATAGAGCGCTGAGGATGCAAACCCTCCATCCCAGCATTTAGGAGGCAGAGGCAGGTGGAGCTCTGTGAGTTCCAGGACAGCCAGAGCTACATAGTGAGATCTTATTGAAGGAAAGAGGGGGAGGGAGAGAGGGAGAGAGAGCGCAGTCAAGGAACAACTTAGAGGGACTGGGGATCTCAGCCCAGCTCCTCACTCTCCTAGGCTGCATCCCTCCTTGAGCTCTCCCATCGCTTTCGCCCTGGGTGATGCTGTTGCCGCTGGGATCCCATTCACCTTCCCCTGATTTGGATTCCTTGCCTTGCATCTCAGTCTTTCTCAGCTGAAGACTTGTTGTGCTGGAATACATCCTTTAGTAGTCTCTTTGGGTTACAAAGGCAGTACGGTGGCAGAGTGCATGATGATGCCAGTCCTTGTGAGCCAGAGCTCCTAAGCCAGTGTTCCAACCATGACTAATTGCTCGCCAGAGCCCAGACTTTGCTGTTCTGGACTCCCCTTTGCCATCATGGTGGGAACCCTTCTGCTCCTCTGATTAGTCTGTTTTCTAAAGCTTCTCTCTTCTGATTCCTTGTCTGTTCCTTTGGTTGGAGATTGCCTTTCCCCAATGGCTTCCAAGAATAGGGTATAGAAGGTGTGGTAAAGTTTTGGGAGCTTCCTGCAGTCTCACACACGCCTCCAGTGGGGTGGTGTCGCTGCTTCTCACTTCCCAGCACCCTCCTCTCTGTTCCACTAAAAACTCCTGCCCTGTGGCCATGTGGGCCAATCACAATACAGGAGTGAAGGAGAGCCAGGAATGTCTACCTTGGGCTTGTCCACACCAATAAGGTGAAGAGAGGGGGAAAGGAGGAAGGAAGGAAGGAAGGAAGGAAGGAAGGAAGGAAGGAAGGAAGGAAGGAAGGAAGAAAGGAAATTTAAAAGAAGGTAACTTAACACTTTTTAAATAGGGGCCAGAGAACTGGCTCAGCAGTTCTTGCTTGCTGCTCTTTCAAAGAACCCAAGTTTGGTCCCCAGTACCCACATCTGGTGTAATGCCTATAACTCCAGTTCCAACTCCCTCTTCCAGCCTGAGCACTTGCACACATGTGGCCCACGCACGGGTGTGTGCGCGCGCGCGTGCACACACACACACACACACACACACACACACACACACAAATAAATCTTATCTTTTTATAGTTGTACTTTCTCTAAATCTTTGTTTTTCTTTTTTACATTTTTTGACCTTTGGAGAAAGGTGATCAAGGGAGTGTGTCACCACCGCCCAGCTTGGTGTTTGCTTTGAGACAGGGTTTCAGGAACCCAATGCTGGTCTTGAGCTCCATGTGTAAATTAGAGTGACCTTGAAAGTCTAATCCTCTTCTACTGCCCCAGCGCTAGGATTACAGGCTTGCACCATCACACCTGGCTTATGCCAAGGCTTCATAACGCTAATCAAGGACTCCACCAGTCAGCTATACCCAGCCTCTCTGTTTTCCACTTCCATATTTATGCACTCTTCATGGAAATGTCATTGTTATAAATCTACTTCACAGGTTGCATTTAAAACAAACAAATGTTTGTTTTGTTTGAGTCAGGGAAGGTCTCACTATGTAACCCGGGCTAATGTTGGATTATTTTATTCTTCTGCCTCAGCCTCCTGATTGCTAGAAACACAGGGAAGTTTAGTTTTGCAGATATAACATCTTTAGTCAAAATATGTTTTCACAGCCTGGGGTACATAATAAGTTCAAGGCTAGCTTGGGCTACATAGCATGAGCCTTTCTCAAGATAAAAAGTATTTCCCGAAGGCCAGGTCCATGTGCACCTCCTGACCCACTTTCCTGGGGCCTCGCCTGGCAGCATTCCTCCAGTGAGCTAACCTGTGAGCGACAGCAGATCTTTTCTGTGGCTTTGATTTGCATTCATTTAATTACTAAGGTGACATTTCCCAGCACATGTGTTAGCCAAGTCAGTTTCCTCTTCGTCACCTTATCTGTGTCCTTTGGCTCTCTCACCTTTGGGATCAATGGTTTTTATTTGTTTTGGTTTCTGACTAATTTCTTTGAGCACTTTGAGTAACAGTGTGTCATTATCCAGCCATATTTCCTACACTGAATTTTCCTATTGTTTGCCTTTCTATTTGTAAGCAGTGTTTGTGTTTTTAACTTGTGGTCCATTTCTTCTGCGAGAACTACCATGACTTCTGACTTGGAAGATGCTTCAGAGGACCAGTAAGATGGCTCATAGAAGGTCTCTTTGGCAGAGACCTTCACCTGGGCCTGTCACCTCAGTTTCATTCCTGGATCCTACACGGTGGAGGAGAGGGTTGACTCCTGCAAGTTGCAATCCACCCCACAAACACACACATGCACACAGACCCCTTCATGAACACACGCTAACTTAATATTAATAAACGTAATAATATTTCTTTTTCTTTTCTTTTTTTTTGGGGGGGTGGTGGTGTTTGAGATAGGGTCCCCTGTTGTACCTCTGGCTATTCTGGAACTCACTCTGTAGACCAGGCTGGCCTCGAACTAACAGAGATCTGCCTGTTGTACCTCTGGCTATTCTGGAACTCACTCTGTAGACCAGGCTGGCCTCGAACTAACAGAGATCTGCCTGCCTCTGCCTCTGCCTCCTGAGTGCTGGGATTAAAGGCGGGTGCCACCACTACCTGGCTGTTAACATTTTCTTAAAAGAAAAGACAGAATGCGCCAGAGAGCTCTTAGTGTAAGCAGAGATTTGACTGGACTCCTTCAGCTCAGTTGTACGGTGGCAGTGCGTAGGTAGTGTCTAGCTTTTTGTTGTTGCCCACCTTGCCTGCTGTGTGCTCTTAGCCTCTGGTCCAGGACATTCCAGTCTATGGCCGTTCGGGTATAGCTGGGGCTGGCTCACTGACCACAGGAGTGACCCACATGGCTTCTCAAGAGCCCAGCTTCCTCTGAATCCACACACTCACCTCTGGTGCTCACCTGACTTCAAGGCAGAGTTTTACATAAAGGAATTGCTTTAAGAAGAGAGAAGAGGGAGAGGAAAAGCTAGAAAGGGCTCCACGAGGAAGCCCTTAGCTTCAAAGAGTCAGAAACTGCCTCAGAGGGAGGGCAAACCGGCCACTGGTGTCTGTCTGAAGTGTGGCCACCCAGTTGTTTTGAAACACTTTACACAGTTTATAATTAGACACTTTCCCTCAAACTTGTGCACCCTCCACATCCATGAGGCAGGGTAAGCCTTTTATTCTCCTCTGCACCTGTTCCTAAAACTGTTGGGCACCTGTGTGCCTCTCGTCCAATGCTTTCATGAAAGAATACTGGAAAAATGAACGATGATGCCACACTCCTTTAACCCCAGCAGTTGGGAGGCGGAGGCAGTGGATCTCCATGAGTTCAAGGCCAGCCTGGTTCCACAGTGAGTTCCAGCCCAGCCTGTCTCAAAACAAAACAAAGAATGAATGAATGAACGGACAAATGCATGCTTTCAGAATTCTCTCTCTTCCCCCAGCTTGGTCCCAGCTTCCCCCAGCATCAGAGGAGCCCCAGGCTCGAGCACTGCCCCAGAACTGCGAAGACCTTGTTGGGTAGGAGCTTCAGAGAAGGTGGCAGCCTCTGGGGAAGTCCTGGATCCAGGGCGCAGGGACCCAGGAAGAGCAGAGACACTTGTGGAGCAGGGACAGGTGGAGCGGGGGAGGCCTCGCAGGAACAGTGACGGCCACCAGAGGGCAGCACTGCACAGCAAGCCCGGGAGACCGAGGCCACAGCATTCCGTGTGACCCTGCGCTGCCCTGCTGGCTCACAGCAACAGGGTGCAATGCTGCACACCCTCTGCACCAGCAGGGAAACTGAGGCAGGGCTCGGCCAGCTGCCCAGCGCCGCTCCCTGGGTCTGTCGGGGTCTGCTGTAACACATCCAGGATCTGGTCCTGTACCCAGACTCCCAGGCCTGGAGAAGGGAGTGGCCTCCCGAACCTCCAGTCCAGCTGTCTGATGTCAGTCTCCTGCCCCAAATAACTTCCTCCCAGAGACACTTCCGCTGCAGCCTCACGTCCGGGAGCCCGGCGGCCGCACCCAGGGCCGGAAACAGACAGCCACCCCTGCCGGTCACTATGCTGCCTTCCCAGAATAGCTCTTGCCACGCCCAAAAGGTGCAGCTCCAGACTGAGGGGTCCTATGCTCCAGCCACTCCGCAGATGGGTGTGTGTGTGGAGATCCAGGAGCGCCGGCGGTGGGGGCTGGGGGGAGGCGTTGAGACCTGCTGAGGTCCCCCTTTCTTGGTTGCACAAGCACCTTGAACTTGGTTCTTCAATGCCAACTCCCACATCAGGGTATAAATCCCAATCTTAGGTCACTGATGTCAGATAAAAAGTAGGTGCTCGACAAGTATCAAATGAAGAAATGAAAGAACAAATGCATGAACGAATGAATGAAATAGAAGGCCTCCTGGATAGAGTGGACCCTGTCAGCTTAAGTGGGGGCCTATGGTCAGTTGAGGGAGACAGCCAACAGTGGGGCCTTCTGTGGTCAGCTCATACAGGGAGGGACACCTTGCTACCAGAATCTTGAAGTGTGCAGAGTAAGGGGTCTGGCCCCTAGGGTTCAGGAACAGGTCATGAAGTTGGTGTTCTGGGCACCTCCTTCCTTCTGAAGAGCTGGGCAGGCAGGGTTGACAGGTTGGGTCACATAGCCGAGCTGACACACACCTCCAGCATAAAACCTCACTTCATGGAGCCTGCACCTCCGTAGCACTAGTGAGAGCTCCTGACACTGCTGAGCAGGGCAGAAGCCACCAAGCCTGAGAACATGAGGCAGCCCCACATCCCTGTCCTGCTGCTGCTGCTGCCACTGCTTCTGAGATCTGGTGAGTCACAGTCCAAGGGCAGGCAGTCCTCTGCCACCTCTCTGAAGGGGTCCTTCTGCTGCTATGAGCTCCAGCTGAGCCCCCCAATCCCTGGGCCTGCCTGAGTCTGAAAGGAACCTCCTCTTCTCAGTGATGGGGTTCCCAGGGAATATGCCCAGGTTCCAAATATTCTACCTGGGAGGCCCAGCAGGGTGCCTGTGGACAGGTGTGGCAGACCACATGGCCATGGGCTAGAGAGGACCCCAAGACAGTGGCTTGGCTAGAGAGGACCCCAAGACAGTGGCTTGGCTAGAGAGAACCCCAAGACAGTGGCTTGGCTAGAGACATACCACCATCTTCCTGGGGCTTTCACAGTGTGCCCTGCTCTGAGCTTGGGGCTCCCCTAGAGGTCTCTCTTCCCATTCTACAGATGAGGAGACAGAGCCTCCCATAGGACTTCAACTCAGACAGTCAGGCTTCTAAGTCCATGGGCTTACATGAACCGAAGTTGCCACCTGAGTCTGGGAACCCCCAGAATCTGGCTGGGGCACAGCAGAGAGCTGGAGACAAGAGCTGCAGGCTACAGAGGGTCCCAGTTCCTGCCTACAGAGGCACAGCAGTGTCCTGCCATCCTGAGCAGGGGTCAGCAGGTTCTAGTCAGGCACTCTGCTTGCCAGGTTCTTCCCCATGGGGCAGGCTCCTCTCTACCAGGGGAGCCCTCCCACATTCCTGGGCCAGATCGGCCAGCCTAGCAGCTATACCTCCCTGTCCTCAGTTCACCTCTCTGGGCCAGGCCAAATTACCCCAGACCATGTCGTAGCCAGGGCTCCAGAGGACATTAGTGGGCATTGCTCTGGGGATGCCCCTACCTCCCAAACATCATGGCATGTTTCTGTCTGTGGCCTCCAGCAGCAACAATTGAACACTGAAAGGCCATTTCCACCGGGTGCGACACTGGGTTGGCTCCCGTGGGTGGATCAATCAAGGTCATTGCCAAAGTAGAAACAGCAGTCTGCCTTTGGCTCACAAACAGCAGGAACCTGAGGCTGGGCTCCTGGGTGACCAGCAGTCCTCTGGCTGGTCCCACCTACGTCCTTAGATCTCAGCCAATCCCGTCAGCATCAAGGACCCGGGGCCCAGGGTGCACATAGACTGACACCCTGACTGTGCCACCTGCCGTGACAGGATGTCTGCCCTGAAGAGCTGGGCTCCTCACAGCCATTCTGCCCTCCACAGTCCGTGCTCAGGTCCATAGTGGCAGGCTCTGCCTTCACAGCCTGGGTCGAGCTCTGGGTGAGATCAAAAAATGCCGCAGAAGGACAGAGACCTCTGAGGAGCAAGGGAGGCTTTCCAGACAGTACAAATGGCTTCCTTTGGAGAGCCGTCAACCTGCCTCAGCATAAAGGACCAGATTGCAGCAAAGAAAATAGGTTACAGGCCAGGAGACTGGCAGGAAAGGAAATGCACAGAAGGCTCTTGCAGGCTCCAGGGGTGAGGCGGAGGAGGCTTGCAGAACATCTGTGCCCCAGAGGACAGGCGGCAGCTGGGCTACACAGCATCGCAAGCTGACTCTTCAGGCCTGGAGGTCAGGTCCAGCTGTGTTCGAACAAGATGGAGGAGCTCTCTCTGACCACATTTGCATTTTATTTTAGATTTCAAGATTTTATTTTTATTTATATGTATCTTTCTCGCACGTGTGTGTGTGTGTATGTGTGTGTGTGTGTGTGTGTGTGTGCAGGCAGTTACTGTGGAGACCCAATTGCTAGGAACTAAATTTGGATCATCTAGGAAAACAGCAAGTGCTCTTCACAATGAGCCGGCTCCCCAGCCCTTTCTTCATTCATTCATTCATTCGTTTCCCTTTATGAATGTTTCATCTGCGTGTGTGCATGTGCACCATTTGCGTGGAGTACCCTTGGAGGCCAGAAAAGGGCATCAGAGTCCCTGGAACTGGAATTACAGACAGCTGTGACTCACCACCTGGGTGCTAGGAACTGAGCTCAGGTCCTCCGCAAGAACACTAAGCGCTCTCTCTGCTGAGCAATTTTATTTATTTTGAGCAAGGTCTTACAACATAGCTTCAGCTAGCCAGGTACTCATTGTGTAGCTCAGTCTGGCCTTAAACTTCAGGCAATCCTCCTGCCTCAGCTTCTCGAGTGGGGAGTGCTGGGATAACAGCTATCCACCATTACACCCTATGCATTTGCATTGTAAAAGGACAACTTGTGAACACAAGCTCACAAGCCAGAACTTGACAGCACAGTCTGTTTTCCACGACCATCACACTCGCCCCCACCCGCTTGGCATCCTGCTTTGAGCAGCACCCGGCCCTGTCCTGAGCAGTAGCAACCTCCCGTTCCTCTGCCACATCTGCCACTGTGATAAAATAGTATTACAAAAAGTAACTTAGGGGAGAAAGGGTTTACTTTAGCTCACTATTCCAGGCCACAGTCCTTCATTTCAGGGCAACAGAAACCTGAAACAGCTGGCCATATCGAGAGTCAACAGTAGGGAGAAATGAACGCACACATACTCATTTGCTTGTGGTTAGCTCAGTTTCCTCACTCTTACACAGTTCAGGATCAAACCGCCAAACTGCCCCCCTCCGCACACCCCCACGCTGCCTAGGAAATAGTGCACCTACAGTGGGCTGGGTCTTCCACATCAATTAGCTTAATTAAGACAACCCCCCACAGATAAAGCCACAGGCCAACCCAAAGTAGACAATCCTTTATTGAGACTCTCTTCCCAGGTAATTCTAGCTTGTATGAAGCTAATCACCACACTCTATCCACAGCTGCACCCTTACCCCATTGTCAAGCCCATATTCTTCAGTTTGTCCCCAGAAACATTGAAGCATTCCCCCAGGAGCGCACAGTGGGGCGCTCCATAGGGAAGACAAGAGCCCTGCAACATCCTATGGGATCTGGGCATCGCAGGCCACATACGGCTCGGCATGGCCACTTGCTGTCCCTGTGGCACTCAGCATCCTGGAGTGGTTTTCTTTTCATCTCTCCCTCCGTGTTCTCAAGTGTTGGGGCTTAGAGAAAATGTGACCATCAAGGTAGAGACCTGACACGCTGAGACCCCCCAGTCTGACAGACCTGCCCAAGGGGACATTAACTTGGAGAGTATAGCTAAAGGTCTGGGGAATGCCTGGGCTTGAATCTGAGTCTGAAATGGAGTTTGTGGTGCTTGAGTGAAAGTCTGAGCAGAAGTAGGTGTGGTGTGAGAACCCTAGGAAGGGGCCCCATTCCTGGTGCCCTCAGACCTGCCCCAGCTCTTCTGTACCTGCCCCCTAACTTCGATGGTGGTACAGCAGAGGGTCATGGTTGGCAAAAGGGTGCAGTCCTCAGGAATGTCATCTTAGGAAGTTGATCCCTGGTGGTTGCTAGGGCAACTCTTGAGAGCAGAGAGTGACCATGGGTGTCTGGACCTTAGTTGGACTTGGGGAAAAGCTGAGGAAGATCTGCTTGTTCTAAAAGACTGGGAGAAGGCCCTGATGGTAATGTGTGGAAACAGCCTTTGTTGTCCAGAGCTAAGCCATCAGAGGCTGAGGAGAGGGGTAGACTCCACAGCTCTGGGATCTGAGGCCGGTGCACTGCCCATCTCCATACTTCAAGACAAGGACAGGGGGACAAGGTAGAAGAAAAGATACCTGTGTGGACAAGAAGGGTGTCAGCCTGCCCCAGGGAGGGAGATCAAGCTGTGTGGTCACAGCACTGGCTTTCCTGTAGACAGAGACCCTCTGCTGAGGCGGAGCGGGGTGCGGGGTTGGGGGAAGGCACAGACCTCGCCTCGGTAAAGTTGGCTGATGACTTTTTCTCGCTTCCAGGAACTGAAGGGGCCAAGGCTCCTCTGAGAGGTAAGTGGGATCAACCAAGACGTAAGAGTGGATGGATACTCACACATACCCACCCCCACCCTCACAGAAAGAGAGAAGGGGAGGAACAAGAATAGGAGAGATAGGTGAGATGTATGGGACAGCAGAGAGGCTTAGCAGAGCTCAGAAGGCAGTGGAAGAAGAGATCTCCTATGTGATCAGCAAAATGGTACATGGTGGAGGCATCAGGGGAAAGTACCAGGATAGGTGGCACCTTCCTTGCCGTACCATGACTGTCCCCCTGGCCACCAGCCCTGTGGAGGACATGGCATACAGCCGTCTTTCAGGGCCCTGTGTCCAGCTCTGGGGTGGGAATTTTCCATGTCATCTCAACCTTACTGACCCGGAGTTGGGTCTTGTCACTTTGTTGTAAGTGAGAAGACCAAGGATCATGGGAAGGCAAGACTAGAGAGGGTTAGCCTGTCTCATTTGCCAACGCCCTGGTAGCTCAGAGGCAGAAAAGCCAGAAAATTGAAAGAAAGTGAGAGTTAGTGTGTGGGGCTGGGACTGGCGTAGGGGCCGTGAGCCAGGACCCTCCTTCAGAGAGCGATTCCATGTTTCCCCAGCCTGTGGGCACCCAAGGATGTTCAACCGGATGGTAGGTGGGGAAGATGCCTTAGAAGGCGAGTGGCCCTGGCAGGTCAGTATCCAACGCAACGGGGTCCACTTCTGTGGGGGCAGTCTCATCGCACCCACATGGGTCCTCACCGCTGCTCACTGCTTCTCCAAGTAAGTGACCGGGACTCTTCTGGCTTCTCACCAGTGGCTGGGACAAGACAGAGCCTGTGTACAACTGTTCAGTACCGCGGACAGCACCAGCCCCCTCAGCCTTCTCCAGTAATGCCCAGTCTTCCAAAATTTTCCTTTAGGGAACTAGGGAGATACCCCAGTGGTTAAGAGCACTGGATGTTCTTGCAGAGGACCCAGGTTCAACTCTCCACACCCATGTGATAGCTCACAACTGTCTATACCTTAAGTTCCAGGAGATCCAACAACACCCTTTCTGGCTTCAGCAGGCCCCAGGCGCCCACATAGTACATTGACACATGTGCAGGCAAAACATCCATACACATAAATAAAGTAATTTAAAGTTTTCCTTTAGGGCGACCCTAGGCCTGGGAGCCGTGACTGCCCCAGCTCTTGCCCCACCAGCTGCACTGCCAGTGATACCCAGAGTCCTGTCCCTCCATGCAGCAGGCAACCCCCCGGCCCTCTTACCGTACTCCCCCTACCTCAACTCCAGAACTCTCTCTGGATCTTGGGTATCAGATAAGCCCAGGATTTGGAACAGAATGTCCCTCTCCTTCACCTCATTTAAGATCACCTAAGAGGACAGCTCCCCCCAACCTACACATCCATGTGAAACACTTAGCCCCAGATTTTCAAGGTCCCAAACATTATACCTTTCCTTTTCCCCCTTTGTTATTGTGTGTTTGGGGAGAGGGGCACATGCGTCATGGTGTGCATGTGGAGGTCAGAAGACAACTTGGGGGAGTCGGCTCTCGCCTTTCACCGCAGGTTTTAGGGATAAAGCTCAGGTTTTTAGGCTTGCACAGAAAGTACTTTTACCTGCTGTTCCACCTTGCCAGTCCCTGAATTATTTTAAAAAGCTCATGCTTCACTCAGAAGCTCAAGCTCAGAGGCAGGGTGGGGCTTCACCGCACTCGTAGGTGCATGTGCATTACAGCAGGCTTGTCAGACGGAACTGTTAGTGCCCTCACCTTACATGAGTCACAGAGAACTTGTTAGGTCACTTACCCAAGGTCACCTGGTAGCCAGGGAGCTCTTGGAATTAAAGGAGGGTGATCTTTACTTTCTACAGCCTTTATCACGAAGATGACATTGCTAAGGGAGTGCAGGAGGTGTCATATCCTGCAGCGGACGGGGGACAGCCTCACCATGTGGGTCCCTTTCCTCACGGGGGAAAGTACTCACGCCAGCTCTGCTCTTTCTGTCAGCACTTCAGACATGTCCACATACAAAGTCCTGCTGGGGGCACTGCAGCTGCAGCAGCCGGGACCACACGCCCTGTATGTCCCTGTGAAGCAGGTGAAAAGCAATCCCCAGTACCGAGGCATGGCCTCCAGTGCCGATGTGGCTCTGGTGGAGTTGCAGGAGCCTGTGACCTTCACCAATTACATCCTTCCTGTGTGTCTGCCTGACCCCTCCATCATCTTTGAGTCGGGCATGAACTGCTGGGTCACTGGCTGGGGCAGCCCCAGTGAACAAGGTGAGGAGACAGAGCTTGGGGGAGGGAGGAGATATGGTATGGCTTAAGGGCCAGAACAGCTTTCCTGTTGATACCGGTATACATGATCTCCACTCACATGGGTCGGGCAGGGATAAACGGAGCAGGTGCTGTATGAGGAGCTGCGTGCATATAGGAGACGGGAGAGGGAGACCAGCAGGCCTGGTGCTGATGAGGAAAGAAACACAGTCCCATGAAGTTCTGAGGAAACCCAGGGAGGGATGGAGCCTCAGGACCCTGCTTACATCTGTCCACTGAGCTGCAGGCTGCCTTTCCCTCCTCAGACCGACTACCCAACCCACGGGTCCTGCAGAAACTTGTTGTGCCTATCATTGCCACACCCAAGTGCAACCTGTTGTACAGCAAAGACACGGAGTCTGACTTCCAGCTCAATACCATCAAGGATGACATGCTCTGCGCAGGCTTTGCAG
This sequence comes from Cricetomys ansorgei, assembly GCA_026225945.1. NCBI lineage: Eukaryota > Metazoa > Chordata > Mammalia > Rodentia > Nesomyidae > Cricetomys > Cricetomys ansorgei. The sequence continues at coordinate 18,697 of JAMJFZ010003814.1, read as the reverse complement.
AGGGCAAGAAGGACGCCTGTAAGGTAGGCTGGCATGGTCAAATCACTAGAGGGAGCTTAGGCCAGGTCTAGGACAGGCTGTGGTTCCATTAGCTGGAATGATATGAGCAAGTCTTGGATCTGAAATGGGTCCCTAAAAGTGGCATTTTCAACATACACCACCCTGGGTGTATGCCACAGACAGGCAACCTGGGACATCACAGCAATGTGCAGACTTGATCATGAAAGGACCAGTGGGGAGAGGCTTTGTGATGAGTGCACCCCGGGGCCTCCGTGAGCCCAGGACGGGTTATGATGGCCCTGTGCTTCCCCACAGGGTGACTCTGGCGGTCCGTTGGTGTGCCTTGTGGACCAGTCATGGGTGCAGGCTGGGGTGATCAGCTGGGGAGAAGGCTGTGCTCGCCGGAACCGCCCAGGTGTCTACATCCGTGTCGCTTCCCATCACAAATGGATCCACAAAATCATTCCAGAACTACAGTTTCAGAGGAGAGCCGGCAGCAGCCAGCAGCAAAGAGACCCCAGAGGTTGGCAGCGCCTAGTGGGGAACTCTGCCCCCTGCCTGGTTGCCCATGCCACCGTGCTGGTCCTGGTAACACTCCTCACTACCCTCTGAGCCTACCCAGGCCTGGCAGGTGGAAACCTACCCATTGTACATTTGTAAATAGCTCTGTCCTCCCACCTTACATGCTAGTTCCTTTATTTGTGTTCATCTCCACGGAAGTGGCATGGCCATGTGGGAATCCTTGCAGGGCTCTAGAGGCTGACAAGCTGTGAGTTGGGAAGATTTAGAGGGCTTGGTTCCTGGTGAGATGGGACCCTCGCAGGCACACCCAAGCTTGGATGTTCCTGGCCCAATTGCCCTGTTGCCACTCCATGACTGTGTCATCACCTCATACCAATGGTTGTCCCGTTCCTGCACTGTGGACAGTGACAGACATGGGCGGGAAGCAGGTCACACAATGCCAAGTGCTTCAGTAGAGGCCATGCAGATGGGTGGAGAATGAGCTGGGGGCACAGCCTCCTTTCCCAACCCCACCCAATGTCTCTAACATCATCACACAAATCTGAGGGCCACCTAGGCCCTGTGTACTCTGCCAACACTTGAGGGGTCCCTCCAGGGGCAACCTGTACTTCATGTTCTTCCCTTGATCCCTGAGGCCCCTTTTCTGGTTCATCCCTTAGCTTCAAACTTCCTACTCTCCAGCACACAGCAGGGAGTTGAAGGGACTAGGCACACACAAACCACGGTCCCCTCACACCCAGGTACATATGCATATGCACAACCATCCACATGCTCACACAGACAAGCCTGTCTCACCTCAGGCGGAGCAGGCACTGTAACTTACCGAATGGGTAACAGTCAGGTATGATGACACACACCTTTAGTCCCAGCACTCGGGAGGCAGAGGAAAACAGATCTCTGAGTTTGAGGCCACCTAGTTAACACTGAGTTCTAGTCCAGACAAGGCTACATAATGAGATCCTGTCTCAGAGAAAAACGAAACAAAACCCCCCAAAACACACAGAATGGATCACTTAGCACTTGCTGTATACCAAACATAAGGAACGCTCCACTCCCCACTACTCAGTAGCCTCTGTGGATGGGCTGTTTGCTGAGTGCCTTCTCTAGTCCAGATCTGGTCCCAGAGGGGTTACTCTTCTCTGTAGCAAAAAACTGGTACACGAGAGCCCAGGCAAGGACATAGGGCAGGTTGTGGAGATGAGGACACTCCAAGAGCAAGCTCTGAGCCATCACGTTGGTAAATGCTGACCTGAGGCTCACAGGCTTAGAGACTGACCCCCAGCACCACTGTAATTTGCCTTAGGAAGCATAGCCCTCTAAAGGTGCTGGCTGAGTGATGCTGTTCCCATTCATGGATTCAGAAACCTGTCACCTGGGCCTTGGCCCTTTGTTCCTTTGTCTGGGCCCATGGGTACCAGCCAACCAGAGGTAGTGATTGTCCCAAGCAGCACCATGGCAAAAGCCCAGTCATGGGTTCTGCAGAGTCCAGTAGCTGTTGACCCACTTGAGGATGAAGCATACGCTGCCTCTCCTGCCCCAACTGCTGGCTTCTTGGAATCATCTGAACTGCCCTGAATTATGACCCGGGCCCCTCTCCAGACACCCTGTTGGGGCAGGCTGTCTGAGGAAGGCCAGCATTAAGAGAGCTCTCAGAGCAGGATCTAGATACCCTCCACTCGTGTTCTCATGGCCCAGATACTTGAGCACTGTACAGGAGCCCCCCCTCCCTGTATCTCAACTTGGGCAACAGGACAGCCCTTGTTGGTACCCTTGGGCCAATGGGCCTTTAACCTGGCTGGGGTTGGCTGCACAACAGGACACAGGCTCAGGGTCTGGACAGCAGAGACATCTCTGTTGACTGTGGGAAGCAAGTCCTCAGGGAACCGGGAGGAGGCTGCTTTCTGAAGACAGAAGCACAGCATCCTGGTCTACCAGAAAGTTCTTCATGATAAACAGCACTTCTTCACACACTTCAAGACACTAACAGCCACTGAACGCATTCATAAATACACAATTTTATTTACTATTTTCAGGGGAAACTTAGGCATTAAACGGTAAGCTGATAAAATACGGATACCTAAAAAAGTATAAAAGTATAAATATCCCCTTAGAATTTTAGTGAATTAAGTTTTAATATCATTAAATTAAAAAACAAAACCAAAAACCCCCACAAGCCTATCTATTGTCAAGGTCATAAATCAAACTGCTTCAAACAATGCTAAGTGTCCAGCAACTCCCCAGAGTATTCCCCATGGCCAACAGCAGAGCCGCTGTCCCCCGGGTGTGCGGGGAGGACAGGGCTACGGAGGCTCATCAACCCCATAGAAAGGTTTTTTTATGAATCATTTAACAACATACAATAGACCCTAGGAAAGGAGGAGGTCAGTCCTAGATGCTGGAGAACTTGATTAATCAGTTGCTGGCAGAGGAGAAAGAAGAGGGCCTAGGCAAGAAGTTTCCGGAAGCATTTGAAACAAACAGTGTTAGAGGCTCTGACCTGCACATGGGCAGCCATGGCTGTCAGTTTGCACAGTTCCCTTGGGAAGCCAGGGGTCAAGAAGCAGAGCTCACTTGCTTGGGCCAAGTTTGTGGATTGCTACATCCCCTAACCAGCTGAGAAAGGTCTGTTTCAAAGCCAGCAGGCGCAGCCTCTGCAGGAACCTTAGCAGCTCCAATGTCATGTCAGGTGAACAGAGCCCATGCAGGTTGTGCAAAGTCTCAAACACTCCAGAAATACAAGAGAAGAACTGCATAGTTATACAAGGAAATGAGAGCCAGTGAGAAGGAGACGTGTTTGCGCTGTAAACATCCTGAATGTTCAACATGACCTGGAGTGTCAGCTCCAGAAGCCAGGTGGACAGGCCTCCTGTCCCAGCCTCCATCCCAGGCACAACAAAGGCACTGGTAGGCGCCAGCTCCCCCATGAGCCCACAGGTGGGACATATGAGGCAAAACCTCTATCTCCCTTAAGTGACTTAACAGATCAATCCAAAATGTAGCAACACTTTTAGGCATTTCTAAAGAGTATAAACACCGGGTGGTCTATCCACACTTTAAAAAAGGGATACAAAGTCCTCTTGCCTGGAAAATACAAATTGAGAAGCCTTGACGATCCTGGGCCCAGGTGACAGGCCAGAACAAGAGCCTGGCTCTAAAGGGGAATAGTCCAGGGGAGGTGCCCAGAAGTAGTGATAATGTGGAGGCTGCCTTTGAAAGGAGCCTTAGCCGAGGTCGAGAGAAATCAACCAATCATGCCCGGAGGCAGAGCGGCCTCCCTGACCCAAAGATGAGGGCCTGGTGCTCAACCAGTGATGAGCAGGCACCCACGCCCTAAGCCACAGTGCACTGGACAGGAGTTGCGACTGCTGCCCCTCCCTCCTGGCAAGGCCCAGGCTGCTTGTTGCAGACTGTATGTAGCACCAAGGACCCTGTCCTTCAAATCATCTTCAGGAATGCACGGGCTGATCAGCAGCATTCTGCATCAGTCCCACGGAGCACTCAGAAAGAACAGAGTGAGGCCACAGGAACGGCCAACTCAGCCCTAGCTGCCTCCCTGTGGGGACGACCGGCTTGACAGCTGGGCTGTCTCTCGCCACCCACATCTGAGGCAAAAAAGGATCCACACCCAGATCTCTAGAGAAATGATCAAAAGCAGGTTTCTTCTCACAGCCATGCTTTCTGCACATGGCGGTTCACTTTATCTTGGGGAAAAGAAAATCATTTCTTCAGCTGTCAATATTCCTCACATCCTTGAGCCCCGTTCTTGCAAAATCTGAAAAATATAAAATGTAGGGTGAGGATACAGGCCCTGACCAAGTGCCCTGTCAGAACACAGAGCCCAGACCTGCTTAGCCCAGAGCTCAGAGGAATCCTCAACTGCGTGCCAGGATCTCTGCTAGCTACCAGGGGGACTAGAATAGTGGGTGGCTGGCGCTGAGCCTCCAGGTCCCCTCAAGTCCAACAAATCAACCCTCACATCCTATCCATTAATGAGAGGTAGCTCTCCACCCCCTCACTGTTCCCAGCCCTTTGCCTAGCCTCAGAAAGTCTTCCCAAGCAAGGTCATGCTGAGGATGCCCTCCCTATTTGGTCTGCTAACCTGCAGTACCTGCTGCCCCTCATCCTTTGCTCCCACTCTGGCTGGAAAACAGGACACTGTCCTGTCTCCTTAATTAGTACATTGGTAGATGCTGGGATGAAAGTCCCTGGAGGCCTTCAAAACATGCTGGGGCTGAAAAATGCTGCTGAACCAAACCCACAAAATGAGCCTCTAGTAGCCTCTAGGGCTGGGATAGGATATGATTCTAGGCAGAAAGCTTCAGAGATGAGGAAACCCCACAGGAAGCCATTTGGCAGTGACTGTCACAACTGTGAGCAACCACACTTAAATCTGGGGCAGTGGGGAGACCTGGTCCTGGGAGGCTATAAGGAAGGGCTCAAGACCAAAATCTCTCAAGTTGCATACTCACCAGCACCCCCAAACACCATACCATGCCCGCCCCTAGGCCAGCCCCACTAAGCTGTAGGAGGCTGAAGCCACAACTCTAGCACCTCAAGGGGAAGCTTCATGGGTCTATGAGATAGTGTTGTTCCCTAGTTTATAAGTGGCAAGCTCTAGAAGGTACGTGGTTTCTGAATTCTCCAGGACACTTGGAGTTGACTCTCTAGGTACCACCCTCTAAGGAGCCAAGACCTCAGCTACTACTCAGGATGAGCAGAGCTTAGCCAGCATAGGTGAGAGTGTATGTTGGCAGAAGTAGGAGTGACTGTCCAGAACAGTGTGAAACCCTGGAGGGGCTGAGCTCCATCAGGGTCTGTAAGAGCAAGAAGACCACCGTCTCACACATAGGCTCAGCAGCACTGTCTGCCTTAGATAATACAAGATTTCTTTATGCATGCTTCTGCCTTTTTGTTTCCACAGAGAGGCCTGGGCATGTGGTTTCATCCTGTGATCTCTGGGAGCTGGGGCCTGCTCCAGGTTTGCCTTGTGAGCACCACTATTTCGTTCCCACAAGCCCAGAATCCCAGGGCTGGAGTCACCAAAGCATGTTCTCTAAAGAGTCTCAAGAAGTCTGGGGCCACTGGAAAACGCCCCTCCCTCCAGGGTACCTGCAAAGCCTCCAAAGTCTAGGCACCTTTTGGTGACCCTCTTCTCCAGCTAACCTGATGGCAAGTATGGCTCCCTTGAGCTTCTGTCAGTTCCACCAAGCCTTAGGTCAAGTGCCTGTCACAGCTCACACACAAGACAAGTCACAGTTGAGAGCCTCCTATCCAGGTGACTGTAGAACCCCTCCAAAATCCCAATGTTGCCCATGGCATCTATGGAGGGACACTATGACAGAGCAGCACCCATCATTCGAGCAACCTCCCCATCTCAACTACAGGGAGCTCTACTGCAGATACATGGGCACAACTATCAAAGTTTCTGTCAACTACAGGACTTAACAGAAGCACAAAGGAGGGATGGAGGCAAAAGTTACTACGGGTGATGAGGCAAGGAAACTATGATACTGGGTCTACCTGAAGGGCTGCAGAGCTCACCGGGACATTTACACTTAATCTGAGTCACTGCTTTGGTGCCCAGGCTCCTCTTCATCACTCTGGTGTGAACAGCAGGAAGTAAGGAAGAAGACAGCTATCAGCCCAGCCCAAGCAATGCAGGCTAACTAGCAACAAGCAAGGAAGGCTAACTAGCAGATCACGCAGGAGGAAAACCTGGGGGAACCTAGGTTTGGCCGAACTGTGTAGTCTTTCATCTGCAGCAGGCACCTGCCCTCACGGCTCCCAAGCAAGCCAAGGAGCTGAGCCCTAGCTAAGGGGGCTCTTGTTGTAGCCCTGGCTCCTGAGTCAGAGAACCATCAAAGGCCTACTGCATGACAGAGATGGGGCCTTGGTTAAAGGGGCTGAGACTGACCAGCCATGTGGGCAGATGTTGATCAGCTCATCAATAAATCATGCCTATAGGAGGGAGTCTCCGAGTCACACTGGACCCAAGGATCCAGAGGGGTTCCCTCATAGGTGATACTGTGTCACACAGGGGAAGGATTGTACTTTATTCCAGAGAGCTCTCTTGCCCCTGGCCCCAGAAATCTCCTCTGAGACAAAAGAAGGCTCCAAGCCTAACCCCTCTTAGCCCATTCTGAGTCAGAGCTGGATCTCAGGTCAGAGTGGCCTATAAGGCTTTGCATTTGTGGCTGGCACTAGAAGCAAAGTGCTCTCCTAGGGGCTACCCCTCCCACTCACAATCAGTTTAACTCCTCACATGAGCTACAGTCTGGTGGCCCCAACAGCCTCCCACAGTACCAGGCGGCCACCAGATACTCAGGGAACACCTGTGAGCAGGGATCAGCGTGAACACTGTGGAAGTTGTACACAAGTGTCCACGGGAGCCACTGCTCTCAGAAGGCCCAGTATAGGGTGTCTCCAAACTCCTGTCCTCTAGATCTGGCTCCAGTGGTTCGCCATGGAGGCCCTGGAACCTGCAGTCAAGTGCATTCAGAAACTGTGCTAACTATTCTCCTTCAGAGTCAGGTATTTTTGAAGAGAGAAATAGGGACACATTTTCAATAGCAAAGAGTCTTGGGTCCATGCCTAAAGCCTCTCAGTACAGAGTAAGTCCTGGCAGCTATAAAGCCACAGAGGAAGGTGAGCTCTGATGGAGAAGATGAACTCTGGTGAGCATCATTATGAAAACCCTAAGTTTAGGGAGAAAAAAGCTTCTAAAAATAAATGTATGAAAGAGTCCTGTCATTGCTCAAAACCAGAAATGTTCTTCTATGATTGGTGTACCTTTTTGAAGGTAGGGGATGCCTACTAGAGCTAAGACCCAAGGAGAAGTCTGTCTCAGGCCGGGTGCTGGGGCTCTGGCTTCCGAACCTGCTGCCCAGCCTGAACCCTTGCATGACTCATGTCATCCTATGCCTTGGGCACTGGTGGCAGAGGGCCTGCTCCCCACTCCACCACTCACGATCACACCGAGGCTAAAGGCAGGAACCTAGGGGTTCTGAAGGTGTGATATATGAGCCAATGGCAAAGACATCTGTCACATCACAACGTGCTGAGATCCAACTAGCATGACTTCCTGGAGATCCTCTGGGGAGCTCTATCTCTCAATTAAGTCCTCACCCTAAAGACCAGAAAAGGTTAAATGGGAAGCCCCCGAGAAATAGAAGCCACCAAGGCCCTGGTATGTCTGGCTTCTTCTCACCCAAACTCATAATGCCTCCCTGGCAGTGTCCTAGGCCTTACTGTGGTCACTGTAACCTCAGACTCAGCCTAAGCAAGGCTCCTGAGACCCCTAGCTCCCCCTGAGCTGGCTGCAATGCTCTGCAAGCCACTATCAAATGGCCCCAAGGCCCAGGAATTATCCAGTCCAGGCCAACAATGTACCTGCCTGAGTCCCAGGCATAAAGCATTTAGATGAAAGGTCACCAAAGTTGGTTATTTGAGGGTAATCTGAGAGTAACTCTTACCCTTGGCTAACACTGCTCTCCACAGGAGACAGAAGAGCCCAGTTCCTTGTAGGGCAGGATTGAATGATAATCCCTTTACACACCAAACCAGATGTGAAAGACCAACTGTGTATACAGCTGAGGCGCTGCTGTGCTAAAAACCTGAGCTCAGGGGAGCTGCCCTCTGTCAAGTCTTCCCATGACACCCAAGGCTGTCCCTGAGGATGCAACCACAGTAGCAGTCCTGGAGCCCAACTAATTGAGCCTGAGGTCCAGACACTTCTAAGAGCAACTCAGTCTTACGGTGTGGGAACATGCGCTACAAAAGCGCCTCTGCTCTGACAGATTAGGTGACTTCAGGTGAAGAGTTTTAGCCAACGAGAAACCCAACAACTAAAAGTTTAAAGGGAACAGTAAAAACCAGTGAGGCAAAAAGAAGAAAAAAGCTAGCCCACAGCATCTGCCCAGGGACCAGGACTACCTACTGACACTCACCTTGGCTTTCTCACTTGGCTCACTGGTTGTTCCATATGGAGTGTTGTGCAGCTCCTTGGAAACCACACAGAGGAACTCTGCCTGGTCTTCATTTCCATAGTTGTACGAGGAGCCAATGCTGACCAGCTGGAAGGGAGATACAGCTTGTGACAATGTGCAGGGGCTCAGGTGTACCTGTTCCTCCCTGCCCCCCCAGAAGCAAGACTATGGCACAAACTGTGGAAGCTCAGGGAAATGAGAGCTAGCTCTAGCCAGGAGGTTTTTCCATAGAACTTTCAGGAAGCAAACCCCCAGTGCACTGTAGGAGCCCACACCTGCACCCCCACATAATTGCACAACATGCTGGGACAGGCTCTCTCTGCACACGGAGCTTCTCTTGGTGCTCCTGGCTGGGCTCTAGGAGACGATGACTGGCTATCCCGGGGGGAGCAGTAGTACACAGGTTAAGGCAGGTGAGTGAGAGCCCAGGCCAGAGTTCATGTACCAAGCACCACTTGAGGACCTACTGCTGACTGTCCTTGTCTCTGATGGGAGCCAGCAACCCTCCTGGGATAAGTAGGACCTCTGCAGACTAACTCTAGTACCCACTTATGGCAAAGAACCCCAGGGTTGTGCTAGGAAGTTCAGGGAAGCAGGACAGAGGTCAACAGCGCTAACAGCTGGGAGCACTAAGCGAGAGTCTAGCTTGACTCTGACAGTGAAGATGATCTTACACTTCTGCATACCCTCACCCATTCTAGCATGTGTCATCAGCCTCCAGGTCACCCAGTGTGCTACTTGGTCAGGACCATGCTCGTTACTCCAGCCATGAGTCCAACACAAAGCTGAACACAGACATCAAGCACCTTTGTTCTTTTAAACACAAAATAACACAAGGGAAACCCCTGTCACCATAACATGGTGAGCAGTAGTGGCTCAAAGGACACTAGCCATTGTGGTCCCTGCTCATGTGTCTACATATAAGAAACAGGTCAGGAAAAAAAAATCAAAAAACTACTATCTGAACAAGCTACATTCCCCTCAGCAATAGGGGACAAAGTGGTGGGAAGGGGTGGACCCCACCAAGTGAGACAGATGGCAGTGTTGCTGGCCTAGATCAGGTGGTGTGGAAGCTCCCACTGAGGGGAACATATAAACCCATGTCTCCCAGAGATCCTGTATCCTCACAAGACAGCTCTACTCTGACCTACTCCCTAGAGTCACTCCTGGGTGACTCTAGGTTGAATTGGCTACCTCAAAGGGACTGGGTCTCACCATGGTTCTCTGAAAGCTTGTCAACCTAGTAGTACTCGTCCCACCTAGGGAAGCAGAGTGTACCTTACTAGCTAGCGTGATTCAGGCTCTATGGGTTTCACCAGAGTGAGACAGTGGCATGGAGGTCCCCAGGGTGACCGTTCAAAGGTCAGAATTGAGGTGAAAGAGGCGTGCCTGTGCTATGGGTCTAAAGTCACTTAGGACAGCTGAGGGCAAAGTCTTGAAGTTGTTTATGAGAGGAGACTCTCTTCTAGCCAAGTCACAAGACAACAGAGCAAAAGGCGCTCGGCATCAATTGAGACGACCCAGTGCACAGATCCAGAAAGAGTGATAGCCACTTTCCAATGAGCAGCCTTTCTTGGGTCACATGGCAGGGACATGAGGGGCAGGCTCTGCCATGATGACATGTGCTCCTGCCTAAGCCTCTGATGTGACTCTGACAGGGTCTGGGCACAAAGACACACACATTCGTCCCATAAGACCCGCCAGACCCCAGGAGGACAGAGACCAGCCAGCATCTGCTGTGTGTGGGGGCAGGAAGCATGCGGGAGTTCAGCTCCACACACAGAAGAGGTACTGGACATGGCACAGAACAGCCTCAAGGGAAGGGCTGTCATCAGAAAACCACCACAAAGAGTCTGGGATGGGGACTAGATAATGGTCCCCAGGATCTGAGGGTTCCCTCCTATAAGCCCCCCGTTCACTACCTGCTCAAACTTCCAGCCGTCTGACATGGTGGATACCATCTGTGTAAGCTCTTCCTCCTGGCACTGCAGCACACGGTACACGTGCTTCACTGGCATCTGCAAGGACAATTGCCTAGAGGTCAGGCCCCACCATGCACCCAAGCAACCCTAACCTCATACCAATACAGGTCAGTGTCCACAGCAGCCCCGCGCACATCCATACAGCCAATCTACAGCCGCAAAAGCTGCTGCTGCAGCTTCCCTGTTCATCTCCAAAAAAAATTTCTACGTCTAAATTCCAAAATAAAATGAGTCATGTTCCTGAAATCCTCAGAACACCTGTGGCTAGATATGAATACACACAAAAACCTTTTTATGTTCCATGCAGGGATACAGTCTTTTGTTTAACCTTCCTGGCCCAACATGGACTCCTTGGTCAGATCAAGGTAGACTTTGGTCTTGGGCGTGGGATGGGGACAGCCAAGAGACAAGATTGCCCTTCCAGAGCCACCAATATACACAGGACAAGGAAAGGCCTGAGGCTGCTGTTGCTCAGGTGGTGTTTCATGCTAGTGGCACATGGGTAACAGCCACATACTGGCTTAGCTGTCACCCAAGTGCCTCACCAGCGAGACCACAGATGGCAATGGCCACTACATGCTTCTGTGAGGCCAGGCCCTGACAGAAGGATCTCTTCTACCTCTACAGTGTAGACAGAGCCTGAAGTAGTTCAGACCATATGGTCTTGAGTGGGATTGGGATAAAGGGGAAAGAGGCAAACGGAAAGGGATGGAGGGGGGCATCTTCAGGACCTTCTGTAATGTCCCAATGAGGAGAAGCCGCCTCCTCCTCAGATCCCTCCCTGCCACTGAGTTGGCTCACTGGAGGGCAGAAGACTGGGCAAGGCATGTGTGTGTCCATTCCCGACATTAGTGAGCCAGAGTGCTACAGTCTGAAGGCGTGCAGTGGGAAAGTATCTGGGAGCAGTTCGGCAGGAAGGCTGATCACAGGGGTGAGGCAGTGAGAGGTTTTAAGTAGACCAAGCCGGGTGTTGCCAGCACTCACTTTGTGAGCTGGGTGAGGGTGTAGCCACTCTCAAGTACAGAGCTAGCTTGCTGATGAGGCCACTAATGAGACCCACTGAGGCCTTCCTAGGAGAAAGTGGGGCTACCTTATATAACACTTGCTCAACGGGCAGCAAAGGGCCCAGGAGCCCAACTTCTCCCAGTGACGGCACAGATCCTCAGTATCTGTGCCACCTCCCTCCCAGCTCATCACTGCTGTCCTCTCTGCCATGCTGGCCACAGGTCTTTGCACTTGCAGATCAGGCCTTGATGCTCTTCCTCCAGAGGGCTCTGCTCTCCAGCATCCCCATTCCTCTCACAAGGCCTCCCTCTCCTCCATGCATTCACCACACAACCTCCACACAACTGCCTGTCTCCACTGACTGCAGTGGGTTTCCTGGCAAGAGGCCAAGCAAAGATGTATGGGCCCTTCATGGCACATGAGGAGGAAGAAAGCAAGGCCTAGGGTAGCAGGATGAGGACAGGACAAGGCCACACACAGGGAAGCTAAATCTGCTTACACACCAGGCCTCAGAGCTGCCAGCAGAGTAGTCACCCATCTCACCTGCGATGTTTTGCTGTCTCGTTCCCTAATTTTGTCCTTTACAAGTTTTATTAATGAGGTGATATTGTAAAATTCTGCTTCCTCCAACACTCCTGAAATAGAGGTAAATAACTGTTATTTCTATTAGATCAGACAAAGCAAATAAGTATTTCATCTCTGCACTCCACCCCTAGCCTGAAGTCCTTGTGTCCAGCTTGTTCTCTTCCAATTCTCAGAGCTCAGCAGAAGACTGAAAATGAAGGTCCATTTACTACACATACTTAAGGCACTGTCACTACAGGTGACACATGGAGGCAGAACAGCTGTTCTCAGCCCACAAATACTGGAAAATAAGTGGCATTTTTCCCCCTGTAGCCTGGAGGCTGTCTGTTTGTGTTACTGGCTCTTCCTGTTGGGAACCTGAAGATGCCAGGACAATGTGGAAACCACAGACTCCTGCATATACCCCAGTCACATATACCTCATTTCCCCCACTCAAACGAACACTGGAGCTGACTGGAGTCACTCCTGGCTCCAGGCTCTTCCCACAGCCTGCTATCTATTGTCTCATACTCAGGACTCAAACTTCCCAGAAACTTAAAACTAGATTGCAAGAGGCCTGCTTTAGGGTTTCCTGTACAGGCCTCCCTCATGTCTTTAGCTTTCCCACTCCTAAAGAGAAGGCACAGCTAGACCAAGAGGACAGCTCGGGATAGCACATGGCATGGCAACATGGGAAATGTGGGGAGGGCCGAGTGCAGGAATGAAGTATGAAAGGCTGTCAGGCAACAAGAATGGCTCTCACAACACAAGAGCAGAAGTAGGTCTCCATATAACAATCTACACAGTAACACAGTAACTAGGGACCTAATGAGATCCTAAAGAAAAAAAGGGACGTGGTAGGAGCTTCAAAAAGAAGTTCCACAATCCAACCCAGACCAACTGATACAGGGAGGGCGCCAGAACGCCTAGCTTTTCTGAGTCAAGACAAGCTGTCCTGGTGCAGTGGATCCTGTGCACTGTGACCAGTGAGGAAACCATGCAAAATGTCCAAGATCCTTGAGCTGCCCTGGAAGGAGAGCAGGCAAGGGCACAATACTCCATTTCCCAGGACTTGTTATAAGCGTATCCATGAGACACAGCCTCACAGTGCAGAAACCAAAGCAGCTGTGAAACCTGGGAAGAACCACCACACTGCAACAAGACACTTGAAACAGCCAGTACCACAGCCTTTGGCCACTGGTGCACATCTTAGGTGCTTCAGCATTGCAGTCCCTCACAGCTCTGTCCTGAGGTGCCTGCAGCTTCAAGGAACCAACCAGCACTTCTACCAGGTACCAATGAAGAGCTCATGTCTGTTAGAAATGTACAACTTACCTTCCTCTGCGAGGTCTTTGTTAATAACCAGCTTTCCGTGTCTCAAGTAGTTCAATACAGGTCCAAAGTAGGTAGGGTCTCTGTCAATTAAATAGGCACCCGTTTCATCCTACAAAAAACAAAAAGCTGTCAGTTCTTTTGTAGAAACCAGTGGTTCTGCAGCCAGACTAAGCCAGACTAAGGGCAGACCACATTCAACAGTACTAGTCATATAGGTTCCACAACTGCTCAAGCACCAGTCTCAGGCAACTTCTGAGCATTCTCCGATTCTGTGTGCCTCCATTTTGGTCTAAAACAGGCCTCAGCTGTCACCTAGACTAGCTCCCTGTATCTACTGATCTGAGCCAATCAGATATTCCTCCAGCTCCAAAAGACCGAGAAACAGCTAAGAAGGATTGATACCTACAGTTCAATCTCCCACCCGTCACAGCACAGGACAGCTATGCTGTGCAGGCCAGGATAGCTTTTGACCCTACCATGTAACCTAGGCTAGCCTAGTGCTAGGATTACAGGTGTGCACCACCACACCTTGTTTTATGGATCAACTTCTGAGACTCTGGAGACTCAGGCCTTAGCAGCCCACTCCCCTTGTTCCAGGGCATCCTGAAGCAGAAATCTAAGACTGGGAGTCCAAGCAGCAGTAAACTGGAGAAAGCACCCTCCACTGCAGAGCCTGGAAGCCCACTGTCAGGAGCCTCCTATAGCAACAAGGGAAGCCTGGGTCAGTGGCATGTTGAAGTGACCACACAGGGTACCCTCATTTCCTGCTGAATCACAGCCCTGGGGCTTTCCCAGTGACTATGATCACTAAGGGAACCCTTATTCTGTGGTCAGCGGTTTGTGGAATCTGAGCCATCTATAGCACAACCTATGCACTCACATGATGACTCTGATAGGGCAGTGGCCTCACTTAAGGACTGATATCCTCACATGCTCACCATAGCTGTTCCATGGAGGACATCCTCCTACAACATGGGGCACATTCAGCCCGAGTCATATGTCGTACCATGCAGACCTGCTGGAAACAGATGTCCAGTATAAGAGCCACAGGCCTGGTTGGAGCTACAGGCCTGGTCAGAGGTGTAGCATTGGGGACTACCATAGAGGGCGATGCACAGAAGCTACAAGAACACACCCCACCTCCACCCAGGGTGTGAGCCAGAGTTCCTGTCACACCCTACTCCAGACCTGACACAGACTGGCTGCATGCAATTTGGGGGCTGCAAAGTCCATCAGGAATGTAGATCTTCTGGAATGGACCCAGCTTGTGGACAAGCTGAAGAAGGGTGAGGCTTCCTCCACTGATGCAGCTTGATACCTGCTCCCACAGATATCCAGAGACAGCAGCCCAAAGGGTTCCAAGGTCTCTGCTGAGGTGAGGCCACCACCCCAGCTTTACCATCAGCAAGATCATGCCAAGTACCAGGGAAAGAAGAAGACTCTATAATCAATAGAGCACATGGCTTCCTTGACCAGAATATGGTTTCCATGGGGCTCCTGTTAAGTGTAGACCATGGGAAAATGCTGTACTCACTGCCCAGTGGGAGCAGCTGGTCAGTCTAGGCCCAGAGAACAGTATGGGGCATGTGTGTGTGGTTCCCTAAACCCCTTGGATGTAGCTGCCCATGGGTAGCGGAGCTCACATAGGCCTCAGTCTCAAAGCAATGAGCCTTTAGAGGTGATCGTCATAGACATTCATTTGTGTTTGTGGCAATAAAAACTGGTGGTTTGTTTCAAGGGCTCTTCCCAACATCCACAGGTACAGAATGATAAAAACTCACTTTTTGTGGTACCCTTGTGGAACTAGTCATATAGCAGCTGTGTGTCGAGGGCGCTTAGACTCCTAGTCTTGGTATGAGGAGCTGGCAGGATCTTGGCCTCTCCCTTTTGCAGCCTCTCCACTAACAGACCACAAGCCACGGCGAAACTCCACCCCCTCCCTCCCAAAAGGTGGGCTGCACAATGGGCAGAACTGCTTACCTAAGCCCCAGTATCACCAATGGCCTCTATCCCTGGGTACCAAAGACCCTTCCCTGCCTATACTCCATAAATGTAACAATCCTTGCATTAAACAAGAGAGACATGCTCCTCTGAAAGCCTCTCCTGAGAGTCTGATTCACTCTTGCCAGCTCTTAGTCCCCGATCTGGGACCAGTCTAGATGTGTTGATCAAAGCTCTTGCTCTCCTTCCCGGGGGGCTAAGCTAAGTGGACAATAGGGAAGCAGGCGAGGGAAACAAGACACAGTGGGCAGAGAGAAACATTGTTCTCATATCAAAGCGAGAAACCTGATTGGTGGCTGACATCAAATCACTAAGGCCTGAGAGATAGGGATGATGGAAGCCAGTAGCTCACCCTGAGCTCTTTTCTCTTCCTGTGGTCCCTGCCCACCCGCCGTGAGTGTCCCTACTCCCTAGCCCTCTTGACTTCATCCTCATGCCCTCATCTAAGAACATGTAGGTCACACTGTTCCAGGACTCTCTACTCTGCTACCTACCTTTATTCCTTAAGGCCACCCAGGGCCCTGCCTTCTAGCCTCTCAGTCTTTTGGACCTCAGTGATCCAAGAAAAGCCAAGAAATCAAGGCCAGCTTCCAGAAGGGCAGTGGCAGTTATTCCCACAGTACAGACAGCCACAAGCTGCCTCAAATCTGGAAAAAGGAATGGCACCACCACAAGAGCCCTCCCTCTGTTCATGCAGAAGAGCCCCCTGTAGAGTGACATTTCCACATCACTACGCTCAGGAATATTTATGGCTCAATGCCCCCTTGACAGACCACTGGTAGGTCGAGAAAAAAAGTCAGAGGGGGATGAGCTCATCCTACCCAGGATACTCTTGGGGTCCTCTCTTGTTATGCTGGCCATGGCTTTAGAGTCCAGTCTTCCCTGGAAACAAGAAGCCTAAAGTCCTTCTGAGTACTAAGGGGGGAGGGGGAGATGGTAAAAGGGAGAAGGAAGGAAAAGAGGAGAGGAATTTTGTTTATTGAGTGCCCTCACTCAGCAGCCTCCTGGAGATTTCCATAATCACAAGAGGCACAGGACTTCACAAAAGTGACCTAGGCCTCCCAAGCCCTGAAGGATGAGGGCATGGGATGTTGTGCAGGTCAGAGGAACCATTAGCACTGGATGAGCTGGCACTGGCACTTGGCCTGAAAACTATGAAAGGGGTTCTGAGCCTCAGCCAGCTATGTTCACTTGCAGAGCCTGGCCAGCTCCTGTGCTGGGTGTGGCTGCTCTCACTGAACATGCCCTGTAAGAGGCAGCTTTCTGATAAATGCTTTGAAAGAACTTCCCACTAGATCTGTCTTCTAGCCCAAAGCCCCTCTGGCCTGGAAAAGGAAACACGTTGGCTTCTTCCAGGCAAATGATCAGTTAGGATGACACTGCTTTCTCAGAGTACTTGACGTGCACTCCACCCAGTGTCTCTCCCTGTCTTCACCACCATGAACTAAGAAGACTTAGCTACAAACTCCAGAAGCAGCAACATGGGGACAGCAGGAACCTTCTTACAGCTTCAGATTCTTCTAAACAGTAGCCTGTGATTGGAGCCCAGTGTTCTGTTTGCCTAAAACTCAGCTACAAAGGAAAGGCAAGCCATGTAATTTGTAAGGACCTCCATTTGCACTCAGTAGAGAAGCACTTTAGACGTGGAGACTTTAAAAAAAAAAAAAAAAAGAACAAAGTAGTTCAAAAATTCTACTGAGCCAGGCTGGAGGACAGGATGAGTAACAGGAACCTGAATACATATATAGCCCTATCCCAAACTTTGAAAAGTCCCCCCTTTAAAAATTCAAACTTTAAAAGTCCAGTCTCACAAGAGTCAAGGGAAAGTGGAGGGTCATTTCCTCTGTGCATTATCTCACAGCTCTCTAGCCAGTTTCTTCTGGTGGCTATTTCCTTATAGCAGGTCAGCTACTTGGGCAGCCCTGGAGGCCAGGGTCTGGAGAAAGATACAGTGGCGTATGAGCACCACACACATTCTCTAGGAGCTGCCTGTGAGACATTTCAATTCCATAGTAAGGTCCAAGGTCCAAGGCCAAGCCTCATATCCCACAGATTTCCACCATGATACACATGGCAGTGCTGTTTAGGGTCCACTGTGGGAGCATTGCATGCTGTACGCATGTTTGGGAGGCTGTGTTGGGAGACTGACAAGAGTGAGCCTCCAGCACTGAATGTCTCAGTGTAGGTAATGCAGCTCAGGGCCTCCATCCTAACACAGAAAGAGAAAAAACCAGGAAACACAAATTCAAATACAAGCCTCAAGTTCATTCACATGAAATCAGTAAGATGACTTTTTATTTGCTTTTTTGAGACAGTATCTTCTCATTATGTAGCCTTAACTAGCCTTGAATTCACTGAGATCCACTTGTCTCTGCCTTCTGAGTTCTGGGATAAAAAGCGTGCAGCTCCACATCAGGCCCCCAAGAAGACTATCTAGAAGCAATTTGAGACAAATAAGGCAGGGCTCCCAGTGTCACCTATGCCTATCACTCAAGATGTGGAAGGAAACTACTTCCGAAATCCAGCAGATTCAAAGAGCAGTTAGGAAACAGCCAAGACACAGCACTGGGGTCTTGTTTTTCTCTTCTTCTCTTCAGTCTTATCATGATTTAGGGAAAAGTTTGTACTGTATTGGTATTGTGGGAAGGTTTTGTTTTTCCATAAAAGCATCATAATTAAGATTGCTTTCTTGACAATCATTTGCCTCTACCAACCCCTCCTTCCTCACTTCTCAGTGAATCTGTGCCTGACCTACTTGTGACAGTACTGGCTGGAAATATGTACATTTCTCTCCAAAGGCATAAAAAAGGGATCACCGGACTTAGCTCTGAACATTACATGAGAGCCAACTTCCCCCACGCATACACGCCACCAGTCCACATATGTGAGACAGGTTGCTGATGCCCAAGTTGGCACTGAGTGGGCATAACATGGAGGCTGAGCCCCAAGCCTGCAGCAAGAAGAAACCCTGGTCTGGGCTACTGGCCACTGAGCGAGACAGAGCAGCTTTCAGGCCTCTGAGGTGGTCGCCCCTGCCTTGCCAAAGTATCTTACGCACGGACATCTTCCCTAGAGGGGCAAATGGGCAAAGGCCAGAATAGGCCCACATCAAATATGCTCCCAAGAGGTCCAACTCCGTAAATTAATTTCCAAAGGAGTGGGAGACAACCTCCAGAAACAAACATGTCTCAAGCCCATGTCTGGGGGGGGAAATGCCTACTAAGAGGCTAGTCATTACTCATCCAATCAGAACACAGTCCAGTGCTGTTGCTGTCCTCTAGGGCATGAACCTAACAACAGCCT